>MU224402.1:2910353-2925208 GCA_018584345.1 Thuja plicata | reverse complement strand
GGAGTGGCCTTGTTAGAGGACTTAGAACATTCCACCTGAATGTCACCTTGTTAGAGGATTTATAAAAATGACTGTTAGGTCAACCTTGTTAAAGGATTTAACTGATACAATGGTTAGAAAGTAATCAACAGTTGTGATCTAATACATACAGTTTACTTTGCAAATTCAGATCCAATTACAGCTCTGATGTTAACTTACTAGATGGCCTGCATTGTCATTTCAATCTTCTGAACTTCTTAGAAATTCGTCAAGAAATCACACATGCAACTCTCTGCTTCTGCATTCAGCCTTCTCTGCTAGGTCATGCCAATTAGTAAATCAACTATGTAAACCTCTTGCATACACACATGTAATTCCACACACATGCATACTCAGTAGCACACAATGAATAACCCTTGAGGTTATCATATACCTCTTTGTCTAGGTCAGATAAATCTTTGTTGCTTAATCAAGATCGTAGATCTTAGGTTAGGTCAGAACCAACGGATCATTCCATCATTTACATTACATTTACTTCTCCAAAGTAGTCTCTAATTAAATCTTGAAACCATGCATTAATTATGATTACCCATACATTAAATAATGTGGATTAATCTTTAATTAACTTTACATATCCCAATAAAATTAACTAAGTCAGCCAGAGATCTCAAATCTCATCATTAATCCAATTACTGTAATTCAGCCAACATCACTGTTTCCACTCATAAATTTCACAGGTTCTCGGCACTGAACAAACTTTCTCATCACAAACAACTTTGCTTGGCATAAACAACTTTGCTAGGCACAAGCAACTTTGCTCGGCACAAGCCAATCTTGCTCGGCACAAAACAGCCAGAAAAATTGTCTTTGAAAGATAAACAACTAATTACTTTTCCAGAGTGCCAACTAATCAAGTACCCTTTTATTTGACTTAACTCAACCATTCACTTGGTCATCTTTTTAAATCTTCTTCATCAATAGTGGATATGGTACTCAAACAGATAACAATAGTCTCACCAGTTAAGGTTTGACAACAATAACAAAATAACAATTGCTTGCATTGCCACTTTGCAACACCAACCTCTTCCCAATCATTTTATTCCTTCAACCATTTAAATTTCACTCCTATTACATCTTTCAAACCATTTAAGACAATATCTTAGATCAATTCAACCAAAATCTTGAAAATTGTCTTATTAACATTGTTTTCACCAATCCTGTCTGAACACCTTTCTGGATTTTGTTCCTAAAATCTCCAAAGGACCTATTAATTAAGTCATCTAATTTTTTTTATTGTTCTTGGTCAAAACTTTTAGCAAGAGGACTAATCTGGGTTCTTCCAAAAACTCATAATCCTTAGAAATCCACTCTAATGGTGAAGATGCCTAAATAAAGGGCTCAAAGAAGGAAGTATAATTTAAACTTGTTTTTCTACCAAAATAACTATGGGATAATTTAGGGGTATGTAAATTAATTTTTATTCTTCATTTATATCTTTTTATTAAAATCCCATCAAAAGTTATGGGATCTGCACTATCTTAGTTACACCTCTCTACCAGTCACATAGGGATGCCCGGCTAGGGCTTTATGAATAACTCTCTGAATCTGCAACCTTTCGATCCAAAAAAAATTTAAAATGAAAATAGACTCTCATATATCTCTTTTAAACTAGTTTTGACAATTTTCTCATGGCTAAATCGAGAGATATGAAGGCTTGAAGTTGACAGACCATGTTTTTCACCAAAAAATGACCTCCAGATGAATGTGGTTTGATTTCTCTCTAATTCCTCCAATTCAAAACCTCTGGTAAGATGAAAAAGAAATATAATACATATTCCCAACTTCCTATGGATCATATTTAACATTTAAACAAGTATATACTTGGGCGAAGTAAAAAACCAGGCAATTTTCACAAAAAATGTAGTTTTTCTTATTCAATTTTGCAAATTCTCATTACTATTCACGTCAAGAACATATGAAAGATTAATTTACATCATTTTATTTTATTTTCCACCCTTTCCAATTGATCTGGGTGGTTATAGACATTTTGTAACAACTTTTCAAAAAAAATGTTGTCAATTAGCAGCTTTTTGACAATGTTGCTAACAACATTTTGCAATTTTTTTGCAAAGCTTGACAAACTGGCTCCTAGGGTCTACCCAAGGTGGATTTGATATTTTTTTTATCTTAACAACATCAATACAACCTTCCTTAAGACATTTCTACCCATCCAATTTCCAATCAACCATAGTGAGCTATAGAATTTATAATCCATCCTAGGCCACTAGGTTTCACAGTTACGACTTATTACAAAATTCAGGATCTTTTCATCCTCCTTGGCCCTTGGCCAATAAAACCTGACTAATAAAAATCATGGAGGTCTTCTTGAAACCTCAATACCTTGTTTGTCTTTGTCTTTTTCAAGGGCTCCTGCACCATCTTGCCTCAGGCAAAATGGGAATTTCCAAACATGGTATGGACATTAATTAAAGCATTGGGCAGATGTCGTTGAAATGTTGAAAATGTGTTGGTAGGAATGATTTAGAAATGTGGAATCATATAGAAGGCACATGAAATATTTGACATAATGCCTTAAGGAAATGTAAGGATTGCAGGATATGCACACAATGGATTTTGCAAGAACGCTCTCAAAATCTTTGAATTGACTTGAAACTTTTAGTCTTGTTTTGGGTGTATGATAAACATGTTCTACTTTTGCCTTTAGAAAATATGAATATAAACTATTTCCATTAAAGTTTTTGTAATATTGTTGTTATTTATGAGCTTTTGAACTATGTGATATTATATTGCGCTCTTCGGGCCTTTACAATTCAAAGAGTTTTGATTATGTAGTACTTAATCAAAATTGCACTTGCCAAAATTCTACAGTAAGATGTTTCTTATAAGTTTCATTGTAATTCAATCACGTTGCAATTCATTGATTGCTGATTCTAAGGCTTCTCTTTTTGGATTGTGTACTAAAGGCATGTGCTTACAAGTGTACTTCATTTTCAAGAAACCACAACTTATGTTTCCCATAATTCAATGTTGTACAACTTCTATAAAATGTTTTAGTGGCATTTGAACCTATCCAACTTGATGAATACTGATGGAGAATCTTTGAAATGTAAAGAATTCAACATTTTAGACTTGTGATTTCATGGATGGCCTTTATGCTTTCTAGTTCTTATTTTGATTTATTTGATTATTTATTTATGTTTTTGATTAAAAAAAAATCAACCAAGACAAGGGGGCTGACCTGAATTGACACAACCAACATGAGAAGTGAAGACTACCAACAGATTACTAGCACATCATTGAGGTCAACAAACCCTCAGCCAATGCCCTTTTTAAAAATCAAAAACCAAAAATTAAAACTAACAAGCCCCAACTCTAACATGGAGCTGGTAACTAGCCTGCAATCCCTAACAGACCCCAGCTTCACCTTGAAGCTGGTAACTAGTCTTTGAAAGTAAGTATCCAAGTAATAATGATTAACAGTAAAGAAGGAATTAAAAATAAACTAGTAGCAAAAGTTTAGCAGAACCAGAACAAGGCCCTCATTGGCCAGCCAATGGAAACCAATAAAAAAGCAAAGCATGGAAAAAAGAGAAGGGTAATTGGGGTTTTTACCCCCACTATCCAGCAACAGCTTGAGCCAATCCTCCATGAGGAATTGGAACAAATTCTCATCCTTGTGTTCTTCCCCCTGGATGGATGCCTTCACCATTTGTAGAAGTTGGAGTGGGTAGCCGCCGAATGCATAACCTTGACCGTGAACCTAGCCACCTTGTTGAAACTTTCACCCAGATTTTTTATTTCCTCCTTGACCTCCCACAGATCCATCTTTGAGACCAAATCCAAGGAGGAAGTCTGAAGAGCTTTAATATCCTTCTGCAGTTGGGATATTTCATTTACCATGTTCCGCATGCTCTCAGTCGCCTCTTCCTTAACCTCTGGGGCCTCATTTTTAATTTTTCCATCCACCTTGGGTTCCTCAGTCATCACCAGGGGGTTTGTTGACAATGGCGATGTGGATTGTGAGTCCTCAATCTTATCTTCAAACAACTTCTTCTTGGAGAGGTCCATGGTTGGCAGAGTGAAGCTTGCTGAAATTTGGGGAGAGTCATGGCTCTTCTCATCCCCATCCAGATCTTTTTCTTTCTCCATGATCTTTCTTTTCTTCCCCTTTTTTAGTGTTCCCACTAGTGTTAATCTTTTTTACCTACTCCTTCTCCGACTCTTCCTCTTCCTCCTCATCTTCGATGTAATGCTTCCTAACCGCTTTCTGTTTGAAGCAAAAGTTAGCAATTATGTGGGACCTCCTTCTACTATCATTATCTTCCTCCTCCTCCTTAGACTTGATTCTAATATGGGTACCACCTGTGGACCCTGCATTGGTCTTCTTAGCTTTTTCTAGGGTTTTGGAGGAAGACAAGGGGTTAGAATGAGCACCCGTCACCTCCTTAGGTCCCTTCACAGCCTGTGTGGTAATACCGTATAAGGAAAAAATTCTTGGGGGACACAAAGCAAGGTGGAAATTGTAAAGGCAGAGAATAATCCCTTGATGGAGAATGCAATAGTTCTACTTGGTTTTTAATTTTTCCCTCACATCCAAAACCGTAGCTTCAAGGGAGTGAAGTGGGTAAAAGGGGAAAGAGATAGTATCATTGTACCTAAAATGGTTTAACAGGGGAAAGTGGTAGTTGTAGAAGGTACCAAAGTGGCCTTCCAAAGTAATATACTTCATGGGGATGAGGCAGACATCATTCCATAGGATAGGCATATCCTCCCTTTTAAATCCTGCACAGATAGGAACCGGGACCTCTGATTTCTTGAAGAATCTTGCTTTACCAGAATCATCGCGACTCTTCGTAATCTTTTTCCACTTCTTCCCATCTGTGGAAAGCCCCATAGCTTGGGCTATAACTTCTTCATTTACCTCAAAGGTAATACCATTTATAGTAACTTTGCGCTCTTTCCAAGTTTTAACCAACTGCATGGAGATAATTTCATCACATCCTCCCATAGCTTCCATGAAAGGGTAAAACCCACCCTCCTTCAGATAGGTTACCGCACACTATTTTTTGAGAAAACCCACCTCAATCCTAGGGGGTTCCACCCTCACCATATCACCACCCATATCAAAGCTATACTCAAGATTCACCTCAATTTGTATCTCCACCAACATTCCACCCTTCACACCTCTGCCCAACACCCACTTAACCAGAGTCTTGCAGAAGATACCAATACAACACTAGTGGGCGGACATACACAAGGCAAAAAAATAGTTGGGAATAATATCCAATGTTTTAATGAAATGGCAAGTACCAGTCACATGGTAAGCCAGAATAATTGTAGATCCATCACCTATCTTGATATGATTGCCTTTCCCATGATTAATGCACCACTTAACCTCAACCATCTTTTCAAGCGCTCACGGCCTCGTGCTTTTTCCCATGTTAGCTCCAAATTTGAAAAAGCTTGTACTTTTTCCTAAATTGGGATTAAGAGCCCATCTTTTCAGACTTCTAATAATATTAAAATCCTTTCCCATAAATTTTTAAAATTTGAATTTTGCCCAATCCTCATGATCCTGTCCGCCGCCTCTCCCATCCAATCAAAAATGTCCTTGTACTCCATAGGCTAAATGCTTTCTTTTTTGACAAGCAAGGCAATTTTCTTGGAAAGGGAGCCCAATTTTCTCCAGCACTTTAGACCTTGTTGATTAAGCCCTATGGCTGCTAGAATGTCAGCCACCGCATTTCCCTCCTAGAAAATGTGTTGTAATTTGAAAATATCAAGTCTAGGGAGCAACAACTAGATGTCCTGCAACAGATTAGACAACCTCCAACCAGCTTTAAAGTTTCCCTTAACCATTTCAATAATGATTTTTGAGTCCCCCTCTATGACCAGCCTTTTAACACCCAATGTAACTGCCACCTTTAGGCCCCAAAAGAGGGCAGATATTTTCGCCATGTTATTTGACCCCGATCCAAGGTTTATTGCATAAGCAATGATCATTTTGCCATTTTTGTCTTAGAATATACCTCCACTCGTAGCCGATCCTTTGGAGGCAGCTCTATCAAAATTCAATTTGGTGAAATTTTCCTCCAGGGGGGACCACTTGGTATTTTGTCATTCCATAATCCTAGAGAAGTCAAACTCATAGATGGATGGAGTCAGTTGGTAGTCCTTAGCCACCACATAATCAAAAACCTTTGGGGGCGTGGGGGGTTTTCCAACGGCAAGTACTAAGGTTGTCCTTCAGCAGTTTCACAGCCAGTCTTACCATCCCATCAGCATCTTTTTCCTCCCCTTTGAACACCCAATTATTCCTTTCCTTCCATAAGCTCCAAAAAACATGCGGGGGTAACAACCTCTAAAGGGTTTTGATAAGAGGGTGCTCCGCAAGGTTCCCCCAGTTGCAAAGAAATTGGTCCAATTCCTCCATGAAGACCCCATTCAGTCTCATAATACTCATAATTTTGGTCCAGACCATAGTCACGTAAGGACAGTGAATGAGAATGTGATTGATAGACTCAGCATGTATTTTACATAGAGCGCATCTATTAACTAAATGAACCCCTCTTTTATGGAGGTTATCGAGCGTAAGAATTTTCCCATGGAGGGTTTTCCACTAGAAGAAATTGATTTTGGGGATTAACTGGAAGATCCAGACTTTCCCCCAGCTCTTTTCATCTGCCATACTGTTTAAGTTGGTTAGATAAAAAAATTTCACTATTATTTCCCACAATTTGTTATGACACCAAATGCCTTTGTCATCAACCTGGGATATAAGAATCCGGACGCCATTAATAAGCTTCTCAATTTCTTTTATATAAGGCGGTACTTGAGTCTGACCCTAAAAAGCATCAATGAGCACTTTCCATTTCTTACCTTCAGATATGTAGTCGCTAACGTTACCTCCAACGTGAGAAATCAATCTATCCTTGATGAGACCAAACTTTTCCCGTCCAAGGGGTTTTTCCCCCACCCACCAATCTTCCCAAAACCAGATCTGGGTATCGTTTCTGACCACCAATTTTGGACCTTTGAAAATACTTTCTTTTTATTTTATAAATGAAATTCCATATTTTTGAGGTGGATGGTAAATTTTTCCCCAAGGGGAATGGTCATTGTAGAAATATTTGGCCTTCATAATTCTGCTCCACCGAGAAGTTCCTCTAAAGAGCTGCCGGCCCATTTTAGAAATTAGAGCCTTATTCAGGTCCTTGATTTTTCTCACGCCCAGCCCTCCCACCAGGTTTTGTTGACAAACAGTATCCTAGTTGAACAGGTTCATTCTAGCCTTTTCCTCCGTCCCTGACCAAAGAAATTTTCTTCGGATTTTTTATAGCTTCTCCGCATTTCTATCATTTATTTTGAAGAGAGATAGGAAAAAAATAGGAATACCTTGGAGGGAAACTAAGAGCAATTATAGCTTTCCAGCATTACTAAGGACCTTACCTTTCCATCCTACCAGTTTTTTCTACATTTTTTCTATAATGGAGTTCTAAAATTCATCAGAGACTTCCTTCACCATGAGTGGGAGACCAAGATAGGTATCCAGGAGTGAAGCTCCCTTACAGCCCAGACAATCCACAATTTCCATCTGCATTCTTTGTTCAGTGTTAAAGAAGTAAATGTTTCTTTTTTTGTAATTTATCTCTTGGCCAGATGCCAAAGCATACTTGTTTAGGAGATCTTTCCATTCACTAGCTTCTCTAATGCAGGCTTTTCCAAAAAGAAATGTGTCATCTACAAATTGTTGTAAAACTTCTGGGGGAATAGTGGAGGCTGGTTTAAAACTAGCAATAGATCCAACACCTTCTAGCCCCAGTAAGTTTAAAGCCAAAACCTCTGCCACAAGAAGGAAGAGGTATGTGGATAGCGAGTCCCCCTAATGTAATCCCCTTTCTAGAGTAAAGGATCCCTAGGGTGTGCCATTGACTAGCGCAACAAAGTCAAGCGTTTCTACCACCACCTTTATAATTTTGATAAAATTATCATGGAAGCCAAATTTCTTGAGCACCCCATATAGAAATTTCTGAATAACCTTATTATATGCCTTGGAGATGTCCAATTTTAGAGCCATACCAGCATTATTCCCTTTCTCCCTGGAATGAATGATTTCACGAGTATTGATAACAGCATCAAGAATCTATCTTTCTGACACAAACCCCTTTTGGTTGGGATTAATTATTTTCCAGAGAAGGGGTTTAATCCTATTATTGACAATTTTGGACAAAATTTTATAGGCAGTGTTACATAGACTTATGGGGTGAAAGTCACCTATGCATTTAGAGTCTGGCACTTTAGGCACCAGGACAATGTAATTTTTGTTGATTCTTTTCAGGATGCTACCAGTTCTGACAAAGTCACAGGCAGCATGGATAAGGTTGTATTTAACAACCCCCCAAAAGTGCTGGAAGAAATTCGGGGGAAACCCATCCAGGCCCGAGGATTGAAAGGCTCCCATGGAGAAAAATGTATTTTTAACTTCCTCCTCAGTAACTTGAGAAAAAAGTGCCTCATTGTCACCCTTTGTAACAATATTAGGGATAACTTCCATAAGGGAGTTGAAATCAACATCCATCCTAATCTGAGTCGGTCTTCACAAAATACCTTGGAAGAAATCAGCAACATGATTACCAATATCTTTAACCTCCAAAAGTAGGTTCCCATTAGCTTCCAGAGATTTAATAGTGTTCCTTCTTTTATGGATGGAGGCTGACCTATGGAAAAAGGCAGAGTTTTGGTCACCTTCCTTCAACCATTAAATCTGGGACCTTTGCTTCCAGAATATTTCCTCCCTCTTGAGGTTCTCTTTCCATTTTCTTCTCCATTATTCCTCCTCCAAATGCTCCTCCCAGGTGGCATCCCCCAAAGCCATATCCTTCTAGAGGTGAGAGAGTTTCTCCTCAATCTATTTTTTGCATTGGAAGATGTCACCGAACTTGGATTTACTCCACCTTTGGGCCTCCCGTTTGATAATTTTCAAATTTTTAGCAATTCTGTACATAGTCGTTCCCCTCACTAGGGTATTCCACCATCTCTTAATACATTCTTCAAATTCATTGTGAGAATGCCACATGATTTCATAATGAAATGGATGGGGTCCATTTCATTTTTTCTCCTCCCAGTCAAGGATCAAAGGGGAGTGGTCACAAACCATTCTAGCAAGGTGAGAGAGGCTAAGCAAGGGAGAAATATCCCAACCTCATGATAACATCCATCTATCTATTATAACCTATATAAGGTCTCTCCCTTTTCTATTGTTGGACCAAGTAAATCACATTCTCTGCAGGTTCAGATTAGCCAGATCATTGTGTCTTATAAAATATGTCAGCTCCTGCATACTTTCCAAGTAGTCTTGAGTGCCCCCACTTTTCTCAGATGGGAATAAAGGCATATTAAAATATCCTACACACATAGTAGGGTGGCAATGATTAGCTTCTATGAGGTTAGAGATTTCCCCCTAGATTCTAATACATTAACTTCTAAAGTTAGGAGCATAGATATTATACAAGTACCAAGAATTAATATTCCAAGTAAACAAAATAGCAAGGAAGTTATGAGAAAAGGCCACAACATTTTTAGATAACTTACAAGGGTTCCAAAGAGTGGCCACACCTCCTGAGGCCCCATTATCTTCACTATACAGAAAGGCCACACCCGGCAAAATATTTTCCACCAACACAGAAAAGTTTTGATACTTAATTTTTACCTCCTGAATGAGAACCACGACAAACTTGAACTCAAGAATGTACTTCTTTAGAGTGAACTATTTTTGTAGGTTGTTCATGTCCCATATGTTCCATGAGAGGAACTTCATCTTTTACTTTTTTTGGAGTCTTCTAGGGTTAACTATTGCTCATTGGCAATAGCCCTTGCTACTTCTTTTGCTCCAACCTCTTTCATCGTTGGTCGACCCAGTATGGTTTCATTCCCCACATCTACTTTTTACTGTTGTTTCGACACTTTTAGCCACCTTCTTACTTCTGGTTTTCCTTTTAGGTTTTGACCAGTCAAAGAAGCTAGTTGAAGGTGATGAATGGGTCAATATTAGTATTTCCATTACGAATCCCACCCCAATATGGATTGGGGAGTAAATTCCCCCCATCCTTTAAACTACTCTTTTTAGAAACTCTTTTAGACATAATACTTTCAAAGACCTATGCCTTCTCCCCATTGTTGTCTTCTTTATTTTCTTCTCCTTTTGGGTTTCCTCTGTGAGAGTTGGGGGCCACTCTTAGGTCTTCAACCAACTCTCCTTCCTCTAGGTCTACCACCTTTTCTACCTCTTTCTCCTTTCCATTCCCTTTCTCCCCCATCCCGGGAGCATGCAACGAACCCCCATCAAGGGGGTAGAGGCTTCTGTGGTCATCACAGTCCCAACAACCTGGTCCAGTTCACCATCCTTCACATTTAAAGACACTAATGCAAGTCGCTTAGGGTCTTTCTCATCAGTCCTAGTCTTTACCTTGCATTCTGATACCACATGCCCATTTTTACCACATTTTTTATAGTGTAGAGTGGAATTCTCATACACAATGGTTTGATTCCAGTTCCCCCATTTGGATTTAAGAATCACAAAGTTGGGGAGGGGATTATTCATTGTCACATTCACACAAAATCTTGCGAATACTAGCCTAGTTTTTTGAGTGGTGACCGTGTCCGCTGCCACATAGCTTCCAAAAGAGTTCCTAATACATCATAGCACCTTCTCCTCCAAAATTTCAAGGGGAAGACCAAGTAGGTGGACCCACACCGATGCTAATTTCTACATTTCAACCTCTAGATTGAAGCCTGGATTCCATTTTGCCATTAGCAGTGCGTGTTTGCCATAGCACTAACTTCCTATGGAGACAAGAGTGTAGTCCTCCGCAGCATTAAATTGGAGGAGGAACCGCCCCCCCGGCATAGCCAACACAAAAAAAGTTCCCTTGACCTTCCATCTGGCAGTGCACCACCTACGGACCATATCTATGGTGGGTATGAATGCGACAAATCTCCCCACTAGAGCAAGTTGTAGAGAGGCATAAATGCCATCAACCACACCATCTGGGACAGAAATATCTGGTCCAAATTTTCCTACCGAGAAAATAGGGGGAGTAGAGCTATCAAGAGAATCTTTCCCCAACATTGCAAGTTTCCATCCCCCCACAGGGCCCTCTTTGTTTTCACCACATGTTTGGGGCAAGTATCCCCACCTTCTAGACTCTATGGAAGAGCACACCCCACAAAGGAGGAAAAGAAGGAATCCATGGCTCTGGGCACCACACAAAATTCATTGTCATCCCTGCAATAAAGAACCAGGAATAGGTCAAGGAAGAGGACCTCTGTGCTCCCCGAGATCCCCGGCAGAGCGAAGGCCGAAGCTAACATTCAAAAAAATAAACAAGCAGGAAATTGCAGAAAGTTCCAGAGCTAGTTTTACACAAATGCCCTTAGGCATATTTTTGCAGGAAGTATTATAGATATACAAGATTTCCCTATATGAACTCAATTTTCTTTTGTATCTTCTATTCTTGTATGGACTCAATTGTCCTTTGTATCTTGTTCTAGGAACATCATGGTTCTCATGGATGAGCTGTACAAAATGCCTTATTGTTTTGTCATTTGATTACTATGAAATTTTTTTCAGATGTGATACTTGATAATCATATTTGGGTAAGGACCAAAGATTCAATAAGTAATAAAGTGTATACAAATAGAATAAAAACTAGATTTAGTGATCTTTCTTTCACTATAGACTTAACACTTACTACAATTCTTATAAGATTATGTACACTTAATTGGATGAGTCAGAACAAACTGCTCAACATAAATCATGTGGCTATTTACAATTCTAAAAATATGTCAAGTCACCAATTACAATCTTCCTGTTCTAAACAGTAGGCAGCGACTCTAGCTGCACCTACACAACTCTTTTTTCTTATGGAGAGAAAAAAATTTCAAGTAACACTTCCTATAGAGTTTTCATACAAAAACACCAATTAGTTACATTATTCTCCCAGCCCATTTTAGGTAGTTCAGGTTCCAACCATAGGCTACTATAGAAATTGTTGCAGTCAATAGCATATTCACAAGAAAATGTTCTAATAACAGCCTATGTAGAGCCAAGTTGTCTGGTTAAATCTAATAGACATCATAGATCTATTGTTGTTCTGTCATCCAATCCATTTTTGCCAATTTTTAGGCATCCTGTATTACAATACCTTTTGTATACCTACAAAATATTATCCTTTTGGGCACGTGCCAAGGCCTGAATATATTTGCTTGAATATTTTCAAAGATGTGTTGTAGAAATGAGTTATAAATTGTAAATCTTCTAATTTGGTACTTAATTTACCTTTATTGGTCACTATAACAAATAAAAAACCTCTACAGCTTTATAGTTCTTATTTTTCCTTACATACAAACACTCTTCATGTAAAGAATATTCTATCTGCAAATACCATATTGTATGGTTGTGTTGGTTTCTAATGGACCTCTGTCGTGAATCTGTGTTTTCCCTATTCACTTAAAGTTTGAATTTGTAGTTTTTGTTGTTGTCCTTTCAGCAACAACATTGCATTATTTTGTCATTGATGATTCATGTGTGCAAAGGTTTAACTTTGGTGTATTCCAATTGGCACAACATGTCCAATTGAGAGATTATTCATATCATGTCCTGAATATCACTTGATTTCCAGTTAATTTATGAAGTTGCAATGAATCTTAGTTTCTGATTAGCCTCACAAAATTCACCCTCTTCCTTGGTGGCATTTTCCTTAGATAATTTAAATTTGGCTAGCACAAATACTTTGTGCTAAATCATTTAAAGTATTAAAATAATGGCATTACAGTTGTGGTCTATCCTTCAACATTAAGTTTTTTTATTATAAAATAATCAGATATATGGTAGTATCATCACATAAATTTCTAGTAACATATTTTTTACATTCTATTTTTCTTTATGAACACTTTTTTATTGTTTTTATTATAAATTATGGAACACATTTCTGTTGGTCCACAGAGCGGGGGGGGTGAATCAGTGGACTTTAACCTATTTCAACTCTCAACCTCTAAATCTAATTCCACTCGGTAACCTATATTTACTGCACTCTAGACAACATGCAACCTTGAACAATTTTAGCAGCAACATTAACACATATCATCCACATAAGATAATGACACATTAACACCAGATTAAATGAGCAAACCCAAATTGGGAAAAACCTCTGTGGGACTTGTCACCCACAAAAATTACTCTTCTGAAGTATGCTTGGTTAAGAGCCAATCATGTTTAAGATTACAAAACACATTGTTAAATGTGACCTGGTCAAGGGATTTCCCTCAGATCTGTTAGGATCTTCACTCTATTAAAAGTGGTCTGATGAAAGGACTTAAAATGCTCTGCTAGAATGTCACCTATCTCTAGGATATACAATAGGACTGTTAAGTCCACTCGATTAAGAGATTTCTCTGATATAAATATGAAACATACAATAAAATAACTTGATTTGTTAATGCAGCAATTGTCTTCTACCTTTTGCTTGATCAGATCCTTTTCTGCTCACTTGGTCTGCTGGATTCAATACTTCATCACTTCTTCAAAAAATCTTCCATCAATCATTCATAATCTCTATTCAGAATTTGGAATTCAGTCTTCTTCTTTTCCTTGTATCACTCGGGAACTTCTCTTCTATCAACCTTTTTTTTTTCCTTTCATTAATCAACTAGTAGTAGCTTCACATTCGTGTAGCTTCATTTATATGGACAATATTTTGCCTCTTAATCTCCTTGATTAGGTTTTCCGCAAATCAATCTCTGTCATTCGATCATCCTTATGATTTCTTGCCGCTCGGTAAACCGCCTGACTTTGGTAAACCGCCTGACTTTTACCTTGGAACTTGTTCCCTTCTTGGGACTCACAACATTTGTTTTGCCGCTTAATCTCTGCCTTTGATCATCATCTTTATTTTTTGGTTTGTAGATCTTGTAACAAACTTCTTCCTTTCCTGTGGAATCTTCCAGCTCATCATGATCTGTCTTAGATTTGATCTTATCATTAACTTCCAATGACTATTCCTTGCTTCGTAACTAACTTTATGTCTCAGTAACATGAACTTCACTGCTCAGTAACTAACAACACTCAGTGCCTTTTCATGAACTCAGTACTCGGTAACTATGACCGAATAGCATTTCCACTCGGTGACTGTTTTTGCTTGGTGCTTGATTCTGCTTTCTTTACCAACTGATCCCTTTGCTTACATTACTGACTGACTTCTCATACTCGGTAGTCTCATTCATTTCCTTTAGCGACTTGACTAAACTATGTTACCGACTTTGTTATCATGAAAACAATGTAGAAAAAAATTATACCAATCATCACTAAATCATTGTCTGATCTATATTAGCTACCCAGTTAAGTTCTTCAACACTTTCATCTTTTCACTTGCTCTCTTTCCTTGTCTTCCTCAACTTGTAGTTTACTCCAAATGATATGGAAACTCAATATGAATCAGAAATCAATTGCTTGACATCAATGACAAAATAACAACTGATCTAAGAGTATTCTACAACTTTGTATACCTCTGATCTCGGTCTTCATCATCATCTCATCATGTGAATATCAGTTGGTTAACAATATCCCTCTTTGTCATTGATGGCAACCTTGGAAATTGATGATGGCAACCTTGGAACCTCGGTCTTTTCTCTGTATCCTATTTGCTACCTCTGAGCTGATTCTTCTTGTGAGTTATTCAAACTCCCTCTTTCATAATAATTCTTTCTCTGTGTTCCTCAACACTCTTGTTTCTGATAATCATCAATTCACATAATATCTCCCTCTTTGACAACAATGTCAAAGTGTCATACTTCCTGAG
>MU224402.1:2886370-2902352 GCA_018584345.1 Thuja plicata | reverse complement strand
GTTGATATTGAGAATCTTACTCTTTAATCCATACCGTTAGAAATTTTAGACTTTGTTTTCTATCAACTACTGTATTATGCACCTTGTTAGTTTAAATTTTTTTTACTTTTGTACTTTGAAATTGAAAGGACTCAAGTACTTGGTGATTTGACCATGAAAATTTTTCAGGTATGGAGAGAAAAATATTTTGAAGCCTGCTCCTGGTAAAAGGCAATGCAATTGTATAAATGAGGTCTATGACAAGCAGATTGGCCCATGAATATTTTAGCAAATCACACAATAGCTAGATTTTTTCTTGTCGATTATCTCTGATGGTTATATTTGATTGTCTTGTCTTCTACATTACTTTCCAAGCCTTTCAAAGATGACATCTTTTTTAATTGGCTTGGCCTATGCCAAAGTGTGTTTTTCAATCTTTGCATAAGACTTGTAGCCATTAATTAAATTATCAACAAGGAAATCTATTATTTTCCTACCTGATTACTGAAGAAGATTTTCCACTTTAACTCTCGTAGGTGAAGGATAGAATACTAAATAGACATTCAAAGCTTCAAAGATTAATGAAAAAAATATAAATAGTGAGAGTAATTCTAAAATATCATCAAAACAAACTATAAATTAATTTCTACAAAGTCACAATAGTAACATCTTCTAGTTGTTGGAGTCTATATATTCATCCAAGTTACAATCCAAATGTGTTGTTTTCTTATGATGACACTTATACCATATCCAACATCCTCCCTGCTTGTGCCAAAATGGGAGCTTTGGAATAGGTTATGGACATTCATCAAGGCATAATTGAAGCAATATATTTTTTAGATATCGTAATTGAAAATGCTCTGGTAGACATGTATGCAAAATGTGGAAGCATATACAAGGCAAGTGAAGTACTTGATAGTTTTCCTCAAATAAATGTAGTCTCATGGACTACAACAATTATCAGATGCACACAAAATGGATTTTTTTGGAAAGGCCTTGAAAACTTTCAATAAATTAAAATTGGCAATTGTAAAGCCAAATTCAACAACCTATTTTAGCATCCTCCTTGCCTGTGCCAAAATGGAAGCTTTGGAATAGGGTATGTAAATCCATCAAAGTGTAATAAAAGTAGGAGTTTTGTCTGATACTCTAGTTGGAAATTCTCTAGTAGACATATATGCAAAATGTGGAAGTACAGATAAAGAACAAGTATTGTATGGTAGAATGCCTATAACAAATATGGTCTCATGGAATGTCATTATTAAAGGATATGCACAATATGGATTTGTTGAAAAGGCTTTAGAAACTTTCAATAAAATTATTTTGGCTGGTGTGAAGCCCTTTCCCAAATCTTCTTGATACACCCTCTCACTCACAATTTCCTCAAATAATTCACAATCTTCTAATATTCTAACAATGTCTTTATAGTCACACCAATCATGGTTTGTCCATTGTCTTGAACCCTATAATATTCATATACTGGTGACTGAGAAAACATCATTTCTCACTACTTGAAACATCCTTGTCATAGTCCTTTAAATCTATTTTCACTTCATCAAAAATCTGTCACCTATGACACCAACTCCCTTTACTATTTTATGAACGATGATCATTGACATGTTTGCTATCACCTCTCTGCTTTTTCTCTTTGGCCCATCAAATAATGTTATCCCTTAAAACACTATATCCAACAAAATATTTATGATATTTTTCCTCGAGGTGTGATGTGGAGGGGTGATGGACCCAACCAAATCCCACAAAGGAAACTTTAATGTTATTTTTTGTCTTGTAACAACATTGACCTAAAGACTCTCAAGAGGAAAACCATTCTTGACATTTAAGCCTCTCAAAAACACTCAAACACTCCAAGATTCCTTGTCAAACCAACCCCCTTCAAAAATTGTTCATATCCAATGACTCAACCTTTTATCCACTCCAATCACTTGACTCACACCATTCATGTATTGACTTTTCCCTTCAAGGTGGCATTAATCTGACCTTAACTCTGTACTAGTGACAGTCCACACGCATACTCCATTCCCTCTTACATCAAAACCCAAAGACTCTCTATGAAAGTAAACTCTCACAATTTTTTCCTTCTTCATAACCTCACAAGGCTTAATGGTCTAATAAAAACCACAACCTATAGTGGCAGTGGGGACTTAACTCTAATACCATGCTCCACATGCTGACAATTCACTAATATAACCATTGTCCTATCCTTTAGGCATTTCATTCTATCTTGTCCTCCTAATTCAAACTCTAACTCTTGTAGGGATTCTAACCTCCAAGACACTCTTAGAATTGTTTCATACTCAATCCCAACTGCTAATACATTAATATCTTCAATCTTACCAACCCAGACTCACTAACAATGCCTCGCTATCAAATTAGTACAGTCACACATCTCTGCAAAATATTTAATATTTTTCCCACGCCTTGGTCCCATAACCTTCTCCATAACTCTTTACATCTCATAGTCTTACTACCATCCTTCTTTCACATCTCATGATAGTCATCTCACATTCTTGTCTGGAAAACACCCTGAGCTTACTCCTAACTCTATCTACTATCAAATAGATAGTTACAGTCCGCTCGTGTTGTACCAAAGCTCATGTCAGCTATTGTATGACATCCTGCAATTCCTATGGTATTGTTAATATCTATCATGCCCCATCCCTTTATCAAAAAGGTGGGCTTATTGCATGTAAAACAAAGTGGGAATCACATGTTTCTATTATCGGGTACCCTAGATGAGGGTTCAGAGTAGTCTACACCAAAACATAGTTAACTCCCTTGTTTCTAAACCAACTGAAATCATTCCAAATATAGAATGGACTTAATTCACCATACTAAGACCCTAAGGCAATACTCCATCAAAGAGATTACATTACAACCATCACAACTACCTAACAAGACGTCTGAACCAAGGCCCAGAATAAGAATTTGCAGAGAAAAATCAATTTTATTCATCAACCAAACTATTACATCAACCTCCTTCTTTTTCTGGAATTACCTCATTCGGGATTTCTCTGTTAGGATCATCGTCTCTCCCATCCACAAAACTATCACAAAATTTTAAAATAAGTGTTTAACACTAGATATCATCAAGTGTGAATGCCATGAATGATGAATCACAAAAACAAATTTACATATATAATAATAATGATGAATTTAAATATATAATAATGAGGTCCACAGGGACCAAAAAAAGATCATGCTAGGCAACAAGGAATATCGCTACACAAAAAACTAAACCCTTTCAATGTTGACCATTAAATACAGATGCACACACGTCTTGTCTATCAAAGTTAGACAACTAAATATCTTAAAAACTCAATTTTGTTGCAAATATCTTACAATGTGATATGATGCAGGTAACCAGAGAAGTTTGAAGGTTTTGTCCCAAGGCTTTGAAATTTTTGCATGCTCTATGTAATGCCCAAAATTCAAACACTAGATTTGACATTAAACAAACTATTTATTCTACTTTGAACATATCTAATTTGCAATAAATTTTTTTTAAACAATGACATACTATATTAGTTAAAGAAACATAGTGTGAACCTATTTGTTATATCATTTAACTGGAATCTAAAAAGATAATAAATCTACTTAGATCACTAAAGCTTATTATGATGTTCAATAACCAACATGACTTGAAACTGTATACCTGCATTTCTCTTTCTTGCTTGTGTATCATATTCTTCTTGCCTCTGTATTTCCTGCACTCGTATATATGGCTACAAAACTAGATGCATGATATAAAATTCATAGTTTATTTCATACAACATCATAAGATAAGCTACATCAATAACTTAGCTAAATCAATCATAAGGTATTTAAAGCTAGTTTCAAAAAGAGATGCAAACTATGCAAAATATTGGAAAGTGGTGGCAAGATCAAGGAAGAACTCAAATGTACAAGACCTAAGGGCCAAACCTAATGCCTCAGGGGCTCATCGTAGATAGTCTTGCCTACGTAACTCACAGAGACATCATAGTTCGGGTTTACAAAATTTAAACTAAATCATTCTAGGCATGCCCTAATGGGGGGCAAATCACTTTAGAAATTAAATGTGGTATATGTTAGGTAGTATGAATGAATGCTAATATATTTTCACTTGGATGCCAAATTAATAAGATATAGATTTGAGAGAATTTATGATAATATATCTAGAGAAATTCAATATAGATTTCTATATTGTTCAACAAGAGCTCAGACCATGTTTAATGAGCTACAAGAGGCCAAGCTAACAATAACTCATAGCATCCAAGGGGAGGAGACTAAATCACACTCCAAGCCTACATAAGAACCACTAAGTTCATTTTAAAACACCAATTGAAGTATGCATATGATAACCTTAAGCTATATAAGAGATACAGGAAAGAAACATAACAAGTGTGTTCGGTGCCAACACCGACACATGTAAACTACTACTAAGCATCTTCTTGATATGTACATTTTATATTTTCTTCATATCGAGGGTCAATTACATAAGATTACATTTCATAGGACATGCGTCTCTAGGTACATACAAAGGAACGATATAACATATCCAAATACAATAAGTGAAAAGAGAGAGAGAAGGAGAGAGAGAGAGAGAGTAAGAAGATAAAGTCTAATGCCAAAACTGATGTCAATGTTGATATAGAAACTCTAGTCCCCAATGGCGGTTGGCAAGACCACCCAACCATGTGGAACCCGTAGGCCCACCCCACCATGCTAGGAGATGTACACATGGCCCAAACACAACAAACAAGAATACACTTGGGAGTAGGCTTACACACACCAATCAAGAGCACTCACATCAATCTCATGAATAGAAAAAGATCTATCATCTACTCTTTAGAATGTAATATATTAAGAGTGATACTCAATCTACATTGAGGTTAGGTGATAGGAGAAAACAAAGGGGAAAGTATCATCATGTAGTAGAAGTAGCTCACACAAATGGATAATTCTCTCATAGAAGGTCTCATCTTTTCATCTCATTATGAGCCCAAAAAACTCTAAGACATGAGGAGAGCACACATGAGTCACACGTAATCCACTTTCACCTTACGTATCATTACTAGTTTCATATTACTCCCAATAATCCAACCAAGTGATTACTCAATGTGGTGACACATTGGAGGCCACTTACCAATTTTTCCTATCATCTACACCCAAGGCTCATTGTGTTTCACATGAAAAATAACATAAAAAAATACCCATGGTAATAATACTAAGTTACATTCATAATAGGTTTCATTAAACACAGTTTTCCATCTTCTCAATTTGCTAAAATTCACCAAGCATAAAATCTTTAACATCTATGTCAGTAAAGGTTAAACATAGACTCAACCATTATATCATTATAGACATGCCAAATATATCACTCAACTTCACAATCAATATCTTTTATTTAATTTCAAATACACGCACACAAAGTAACTTAAATGTTTGATTTCACTATTCATAATTCATCCAAATATTTAAATAACTATAACTAATTGAAAATAAATTCAAATTTATTCAAATAAGAAATTCTATTATATATATCCATCATTTCCCATAATACTATGAAATCAAAACACTCCAATTCTACTTTTCAATTTTTATCAATTTTCATGCAAAAACCAGCACTATGGCATCCTCCATTAATGGTGCTCAAAAAACTTAAAAATTCAAAGTTTAAAATTCAAAAATCTAAACATACACTTTGGTTCTAAATTCACCCAACACCCCTCTTTTAACATAAAATTATCATTTCCACCATTTCTAAAAATTTGGGCAGCATAACACTACTTAGGGCACGTTTTTGATATTTTATTTAAAACTAATGATACAATGCATGAAACCAAATGGTGTAAGAATGAAAAACATTCTAAATATTATTAGTAAACAAACAAAACTGATTTGAATTGAAAAGATTGAGTATAGAGAGAAAAATCAACAAAACTCTACCTCAACTTGTGTAAAACTTCAAAATTGAAAAACTTTTCACATACCCAATCCTAGCTTTAATCCTTTGGACAGTAAGAAAAATTCGAGGAGACTAATCCATTGAGCTCTTACCCACAAAATTATTTTCAACAGATTTTTCCCAACAAAAGAATCAAATTTTGAATGTAGGAGGGTTTAGAGAGTTTCAAAAAATCCTAAAAATAAAACTAAGTCTCCAAATAAACTCTTTTTTCACTTTTATAAAATGACTTTCAGTTTTTCTTTTTGTAAACATTTAAAATAACTAATTATTAAGATCTTTTCCACATTCTCAAATGTCCAATTTATATTTTTAATATAATGCCTATCATAATGAGCACATATATGACATATTTAGCTCTTTTAAAAAATATCAATTAATCTCTTTCAAATATTTAATAATCATTTACGCTATAAAATTTAATATATCATTAAATCACATATTCATAAACAATCACTTCCTTTTCAACCACAATTACCCCCAAGTGCCCCAAACAATATCTAGACATTAATTCATCATTCAAAGTCATATAATAATCTATTTAAACTCATTTAATCAAAATTAACCATTAAATAATAACATCATTAATTTAAACATAAACTCATAATCAGCAATGAAATTCCTACGAAATGCATCTAAATACAAAGACACTCTTTACGGGTATCCACATAGGGTTAGGGTCATTGGCATTACCATAAGACGGTAACCAGATGTAATAAGGGTCTTTTAAAAGATAAATTGTGCTTAATTTAGCACAACGAGGCTAGGCCTAGGGAAACTTGGCCAATGTGACATCTCTGAATAACCACCATTGGGGAAAAAGGCACACTCAGACCTATGAAGCCAGGTAAAGTAAATGCCTAGTACCTGTTCAAATTAGTGCAATAGCCAAAGTAATGTACACATATACTGTGTCAACACTAGGTAAGGGAGGGGAACAAGATATCGTGTGGATCTCGCAAGCAAGTGACTATGATTTTATTCCACCTCAGACACACCCATCATAGATCATCATCATAAGCATGTCCATGATCTCAAGGCATCATCAACAACATCATGTAATTATTTATTAACAATAATAACCAGCCACAATATTTAAATAACAAGGGCTATCAAGAGAGATCATCAATATATATTACTTACCATTTAACTATGGTGGTGATAACAACCATAGCCTTGCCAAGACCAGTATGTTGAGTGTCACTAATCATCTGCTATATCATAAAATCTCATCAAGGGTCATTGGTAAGTGTTAAGATCATTAATCATCATTGGTACCATAAATTATTACGTTTACTGACTAATATCAATATCATCATGAAATCAACCTACAATTTCATGAGGCTACCATAACATTTATGCTAAAGGACATACTCAGACAATACTCAGACAATACTGTGGGATTATTTCAAATCTATTTCCATTACTAAAATCACAAGTATAATTTACTATCAACATCAATATAATCATAATCCATCCAAGCTAACATGTGAGCATCATTGTTATCATATATGAATATCAAATAATAGTAAAATCTCACCAAAGAGTATTAACTAACTTCATGGTATTTCACTTAATTCTAGTACATGTTTCTAGTGACATTAACTAGTATTTAGTATCAAGTATACTAACTTCATTTCGCTTGCAATCCAGGGTCATAGACCATATTTTTTTTTGCAATGATAGGATTGGAGTGGCACTACATCCTCCCCCCCAAGGAATCAACTTACTCTTGGAAGTTGCAATGACTAAGGTGGAAACATGTCACACATTAGTCCTAAAACATCCTCAACCAATACCAATGTTATAATTGTTCCTTGGATTCATGCAATATTATAAAATAATCATTACAGAGATGGTTGGGCATAATACATGTCTATCTATCAACATAATTTATTTTCTTACCAACCATTGTGATTTAAGACTCAATCGAACAATAGCACAAGTGTAAACTTTTCATTCAATATTAGTAGTCAAAAACCATGCACCTCAATAAAGACATCAATATAGATTACTTAATTTATGAAGATGTTAGCCATTTGTGTAATAAATTTATTTCTCTTCACAAAGTTACTGTTAATATACATTTTCAGCCTCAACATAAAATCATACTTAAATTTTCCACTAAATTCCCATTTAGAATTCATATGTTGGCTAGAATAATCAACCAAATATATTACTTTCCACTATTTCTCACTTAACAAGTATACCAATTCATGCAATAGTACTCAAATTACTATCATTTTGTCATCTTTTTAAGCAATGCAAACAATTATGTCACTTATTTTGAAGATCTTTAATCATTTCAAGTCACACTCTTTCATGACAAAATCTCAATTTCATAAATCATATATCACAATTAACATCAAAACTCATAAGACATGATGATATAATTAAGCACATGACCAACATATTGATCCATTTCTATCACTAACATGAAACAATGAATATATGCATTTACACCAACACAAGGATCATGAGTGGATATGCATCAAAACTCTGGGTACAACATAATGATCTCGTCTAAATCCATAATTCATAGTCCATAATCCATAGCTCACTTAGTGGCTTGATGGTATTGGGCCACACACCATACGATGGGACCTTCCATACAAGACCACGTGACCCATCCCTTGTTTGTGTAAGGTGTTTAGCCTCCAAGGGAGAGTCACCACTCTAAGGTAGGTAGTGGATCATAGTTTCATAACAACCTCACATACCCCCATACTTAAGGATTCCCTACATCTACTTCCTTATATACACTCAACAAGTCTGTCTCACACGTCCTTGGAGAGAAATCATATTACTACACAAGACCAACACTCAAAAACAATAAAGATAACTAGCTTAGCCACCAAAGCTCATAAATAAGAGGAAGTAATTATCAATTCTAACAATAAGGTAAGAAAAAAATATATGGAATTTGCAACAATAAATCAAACATACCTGCAAGAGCTACGTGTAATAAATCTCACAATTTGTGGCTAAACCATCATAAATAACATAAGAAAATTGTTGGTCCACATAATAAAAGATAAAAATGATCACAAATTGCACATTAAATCACTATGTGACTATATCTAGCCACGAGATGAGGAAGGAGGGAATAGCATCTGACTATCACAATAGTCCATCATGTGATGACCCATCGGCCTACTATCACATGACATGGGTTATTCACCTTGGCAACACCCCGCATCAAGTGGCACGGAATAAACACCTCAACACACCTAGCATGATGATACACCAAGCAAGGAGGGCACACATTGGTCGTATGTCGCATGGCAGTGTTCCTCATGGAGAAGGCACGCATAGGTCACACCCCGCATAGCAATATCCCTCAAGATCATTATCGTAGCTAGAGGTATACATGGCTAGGGTCCACTGATATGCCTACCGCGTCTAAATAACTGAGCAACCATGTGTACCCCTCCACAAGCATGCAAGCATCTCCAAATCGCTCTGCATCAAGTAGGAAAATATAACATACATATCTATACTGCACCTTCACGTAACTCTTTACGTGACATCATGTCCTCGAGCTCATCTCACTTCCATCAGAAACACGGTATCACTATCCACACTATGTCAGAGCACTAATGGGTGTGGCATCACACCCATTTGCACCATGCCAGAGCATGTGCGGATACGGTATCCATCACAGCATGGGAAAAAATCTCCCTCCACATGCTAGATCACAAAAGTATACATATATGCATGAATCAACAATGATAATAAATATATCCATAGAATCTCATATCATATACTGATACCAAACTCAAGAACTGTGGGGATAAAGGATTATCACATATGAACCATGTACTTGGGTCCATCATGAGGGGAAGCATTGATTACATTTTTCCTCAAGAAGTGGAAGCTAAGGTCACTTCGCGCCACCATTACATGTACACCATACAACTACCCAAGGAAAAGGCGATGTGACTACCCTTTCACATACTGACTTATCAACAACCCATGGGTTGGCACTCAGTAGGGTGAAAAAATGCAAATAAAATGACCGTATGGTTCTCACATACCCATATGAAAACATAACCTCCATGGTTGGGCGCATATCCTCACCACCCCATGGAAACATAATGCAAATATTGGTTATACACAACACTCAACATAGCACTAGTACTAGATGTTCACATTCACAGGAAGTACTTTCCAATAAGAATGCATCATTATAACATAAATTACATCGCTGCTCAAAACTGTGCATCATAAGCATCACATAATAATTACAAGTGCTCCTTAACCTCCATAATAATTTTCCTATTGGGAAACATTACCCATCATTCATATTTTATCTAACATCATTAGAAAATCTATCAATTTAAAAGTATTCATATTTTTCACTCACAAGAACATGAAATAATTATACTCACTTCATATATCTAATATACATGCAATGCATCAACTTTCACCCTACTTGTAATATCTTTATCATTAAGAAACATCTTTGTTAATCACATATCAAGAAATTGGAGAGGGAGAAGAGATATTTTGATTCTCAGTTCAAGTAACCATTACTAAATAAGGCCTATTATTCAAATTTTACGATTCACACAAGTTAATATCCACACAATCTTTTAAGCAATAATTACTTTTTTTTCTAAATATGATAAGAAAACATTTATCATTTCAACGTAGTGTATACAAAAATGTGATTACTTCCCAACACACCATCTACAATAATAGAGATGCAAAAATTATTCTTCAACAATTATCATAATAAACCTTTTATCACATGTCTATCTCTTACATTCATTTAGCACTTATAAATTTATAAATGTTCCAGGGACACATGATATCAAATCAACAATTACTTGCAATAGTCAAGCATAACACAAGTAGGAAATAAAAATAAAGTCAAAGTATCCATTTTTAATCTAAGAAAAGAATCTACGAAATAGGCACATCAAGACTATCTCCAAGATCATCACCACTTTCTCATAAGAACACTAAGGAACACACAAGCATATCTACAACCATGGACATGAGAGGGCAACACACCCATCTTCAGAATATTCTCAACTAAGTTTCACACTCCAATGCAATGGAAAAAGGAAAAGGGCTAAGATGTAAGCTCCTCAACAAACTAAAAAAAAAGGGTTGGTAACCTTAACCATCTATTGTCATGCTAAGGCATATAAGAAAGGAGAGATAACCATTGTAAGGTAGCACAACTACACATCACTCACACCAAACATAATGAGAGAATAACCCATAGATCCCAGTGTATGAACATGAGCTCTAATACCAAATGTAATGCCCAAAATTCAAACACTAGATTTGACATTAAACAGACTATTTTTTCTACTTTGAACATATCTAATTTTCAATATTTTTTTTTTAAACAATGACATACTATATTAATTAAAGAAATATAGTGTGAACCTATTTGTTATATCATTTAACTAGAATCTAAAATGATAATAAATATACTTAGATCACTAAAGATTATTATGATGTTCAATAACCAACATGATTTGAAACTGCATACCTGCATTTTTCTTTCTTGCCTATGTATCATATTCTCCTTGCCTCTCTATTTTTTGCACTCGTATATATGGATACACAACTAGATGCATGATATAAAATTCATAGTTGATTTCATACAACATCATAAGATAAGCTACATCAATAACTTAGCTAAATCAATCTTAAGGTATTTAAAGCTAGTTTCAAAAAGAGATGCAAACTATGAAAAATATTGGAAAGTGGTGGCAAGATCAAGGAAGAACTCAAATGTACAAGACCTAAGGGCCAGACCTAATGCTTTGGGGGCTCATCGTAGATGGCCTTGCCTACGTAACTTGATGAGACATCGTAGTTCAGGTTTACAAAATTTAAACCAACTCATACTAGTCATGCCCTAATGGGGGACAAATCACTTTAGAAATCAAATGCCGTATATGTTAGGGAGTATGAATGAATGCGAATATATTCACTTGGATGCCAAATTAATAAGATATAGATTTGAGAGAATTTATGATAATATATCTAGAGAAATTCTATATAGATTTCTATATTGTTCAACAAGAGCTCAGACCGTGTTTAATTAGCTACAAGAGGCCAAGCTAACAATAACTCATAGCATATAAGTGGAAGAGACTAAATCACACTCCAAGCCTACATAAGAACTACTAAGTTCATTTTATAACACCAATTGAAGTATGCATATGATAACATTAAGCTATATAAGAGATCAAGGAAAGAAACATAACAAGTGTGTTCAGTGCCAACACCAACACGTGTAAACTACTACTAAGCATCTCCTTGATACATATATTTTATATTTTCTTCATATCGAGGGTCGATTACACAAGATTACATTTCATAGGACATGCATCTCTAGGTACATACAAATGAATGATATAACATATCCAAATATGATAAGTGAAAAGAGAGAGAGAGAGAGAGAGAGAGAGAGAGAGAGTCTAATGTCAAAACTGATGTCAATTTTGATGTAGAAACTATAGTCCCCAATGGCAGTTGGAAACACCACCCAACTATGTGGAACCCCTAGACCCACCCCACCGTGCTAGGAGATGCACACATGGCCCAAACACAACAAACAAGAATACATTTGGGAGTAGGCTTACACACACCAATCAAGAGCACTCACATCAATCTCATGAATAGAAAAAGATTTATTATCTACTCTTTAGAATGTAATATATTAAGAGTGATACTCAATCTACATTGAGGTTAGGTGATAGGAGAAAACAAAGGGGAAAGTGTCATCATGTAGCACAAGTAGCTCACACAAATGGATAATTCTCTCATAGAAAGTCTCATCTTTTCATATCATTCTGAGCCCAACAAACTCTAAGACATGAGGAGAGCACACATGAGTCACATGTAATCCACTTTCACATTACGTATCATTGCCAGTTTCATATTACTCCCAATAATCCAACCAAGTGATTACTCAATGTGGTGACACATTGGAGGCCACTTACCAATTGTTCCTATCATCTACACCCAAGGCTCATCGTGTTTCACATGAAAATGACATAAAAAAAAATACCCATGGTAATAATACTAAGTTACATTCACAATAGGTTTCATTAAACATAGTTTTTCATCTTCTCAATTTGCTAAAATTCACCAAGAATTATATCATTATAGACATGCCAAATATATCACTCAACTTCACAATCAATAACTTTTATTTAATTTTAAATACACGCACACAAAGCAACTTAAATGTTTGATTTCACTATTCATAATTCATCCAAATATTTAAATGAATATAACTAATTGAAAATGAACTCAAATTTATTCAAATAAGAAATTCTATTATATATATCCATCATTTCCCATAATAATATGAGATCAAAACACTCTAATTCCACTTTTCAATTTTTATCAATTTTCATGCAAAAACCAGCACTATGGCATCCTTCATTAATGGTGCTCAAAAAGCTTAAAAATTCAAAGTTTAAAATTCAAAAATATAAAGATACACTTTTGTTCTAAATTCACCCAACACCCCTCTTTTAACATAAAATTCTCATTTCTACCATTTTTAAAAATTTGGGCAGCATAACACTACCTAGGGCACGTTTTTGATATTTTATTTAAAACTAATGCTACAATACATGAAACCAAATGGTGTAAGAATGAAAAACATTCTAAATATTATTACTAAACAAACAAAACTTATTTGAATTGAAAAGATTGAGTATAAAGAGAAAAATCAACAAAACTCTACCTCAACTTGTGTAAAACTTCAAAATTGAAGAAGTTTTCACATACCTAATCCTAGCTTTAATCCTTTGGACAGAAAGAAGAATTCGAGGAGACTAACCCATTGAGATCCTACCCACAAAATTATTTCCAATAGATTTCTCCCAACAAAAGAATCAAATTTGGATTGTAGGAGGGTTTAGAGAGTTTCAAAAAATCCTAAAAATAAAACTAAGTCTCCAAATAAACTCTTTTTTTCACTTTTTCTTTTTGAAAATATTTAAAATAACTAATTAATAAGATTCGTTCCGCATTCTCAAATGTCCAATTTATATTTTTAATATAATGCCTATCAAAATGAGCACATATATGACATATTTATCTCTTTTAAAAAATATAAATTAATCTCTTTCAAATTTTTAATAGTCATTTACGCTATAAAATTTAATATATCATTAAATCGCATATTTCATAAACAATCGCTTCCTTTTCAACCACAATTACTCCCATGTGCCCCAAACAATATCCAGACATTAATTCATCATTCAAAATCATATAATAATCTATTTAAACTCATTTAATCAAAATTAACCATTAAATAATAATATCATTAATTTAAACATAAACTCATAATCAGCAATGAAATTCCTACGAAATGCATCTAAACACAAAGACACTCTTTACAGGTATCCATATAGGGTTAGGGTCATTGGCATTACCATAAGAAGGTAACTAGATGCAATAAGGGTCTTTGTAAAGAAAAATTGTGCTTAATTTAGCACAACGAGGCTAGGATTAGGGAAAATTGGCCAATGTGACATCTCCGAATAACCACCATTGGGGAAAAAGGCACGCTCAGACCTGTGAAGCCAAGTGAAGTCAATGCTTGGTACCTTTCCAAGTTAGTGCAATAACCAAAGTAATGTACACATATACTGTGTCAACACTAGGTAAGGGAGGGGAACAAGACATCATGTGGATCTCGCAAGCAAGTGACTACGAATTTGTTCCACCTCAGGTACACCCATCATAGATCATCATCATAATCATGTCTATGATCTCAAGGCATCCTCAACAACATCATGTAATTATTTATTAACAATAATAACCAGCCACAATATTTAAATAACAAGGGCTATTAGGAGAGATCATCAATATATATTACTTACCATTTAACTATGGTGGTGATAACAACCATAGCCTTACCAGGGCCAGTATGCCGAGTGTCAGTAATCATCTGCAATATCATAAAATCTCATCAAGGGTCATTGGTAAGCGTTAAGATCATTAATCATCATTGGTACCTTAAATTATTATGTTTACTAACTAATATCAATATCATCATGAAATCAACCTACAATGTCATGAGGCTACCTTAACATTTATGCTAAAGGACATACTCAGACAATACTGTGGGATTATTTCACATCTATTGTCATTACTAAAATCAAAAGTATAATTTACTATCAACATCAATATAATCATAATCCATCCAAGCTAACATGTGAGCATCGTTGTTATCATATATGAATATCAAATAATAGTAACATCTCACCAAAGAGTATTAACTAACTTCATGGTATTTCACTTAATGCTAGCACATGTTTCTAGTGACATTAACGAGTATTTAGTATCAAGTATACTTACTACATTTCACTTTCAATCCAGGGTCATAGGCCATATTATTTTTTTGCAATGATAGAGTTGGAGTGGCACTACACTCTATTGATATCAGCAGTAGCTACTAAAACTCTCATTAATAGGACTGAACTTGAAGTAAGATGTAGATTCATGTTGCCTTAATCATTTTTCTTAACTGAAATGCACATTATTTATGAGCTTACAAGTGCATGTAATTGTGTGTGTGTATTTGGGTACCTGTTAGATCAACACAAACACTTCAATAAATCGTTATATTAGCAACATGGGGTTAGTAAAAAACATGAAAAACATAGGAAACCCGCTAAAATCGATCTATTGCCTTCTAACTAGAAAGAGTATGATGAGTTGCATATCAGCCCTCAGAATATGCTCCAAATCAGTGACCAATACTATCCTAGCATGAAGGATTTTAATTGAAAGTAAACTAAATGATGGTAAAAGCATGCAAACTAGCTCTAAATGATGAAATAGAAGTAACAAGCTAGCATGTAATAATATGGAATGTAATTCTATGAGTATTCTAGCAGCATAACAATGCAATTTTTATCTAAGATGAAGGCTTATTTGCTCTCAAAACAGGCTTCTATTTATAGAAGAATGGGAGAGAGAGAGGGGGACAAGGTTCATTTATGATTCAGAAGACCTCATAAATGAACATGTAAGAGCTATTAA
>MU224402.1:2747324-2773219 GCA_018584345.1 Thuja plicata | reverse complement strand
AATTCTGAAAGTTTGTAATTTCGCATTTGTGGAGATAATAAGAAGTCCATTTTCTGTTCTTGCAAATTGTTGTTGCTTCTCTGTTTCTGTTATGTGTTTGTGGTATTAAGGGGAGCACCCTTCATCAGTTTGACTAAATAGTAAAATTGCAATTTTGACAAATAAAATGATCTTAGATTTTGATTACAATCCAAAAAATGGACTCAAGATGGTCAAATTAGCCATGGTTGTATTTTTCATGTCAATCGGAGAAAGTTGAAAATTAGGTCAAAAACCTATATAAGAGCCAAAAGGGTCATTTCAAGTCATTTTCACTCATCGATTTTAAACTTTCAGAAACCTTCTATGAGTGAAAATAGTGATTCCTGTCCGAAACCATAATTCAAGAAGAAATGGATCCACAACTGATCGTGAAACTATCCACCAACAATAAGTGCCTAAATTTTTTCTAGTTTTTGTGTGAATTTTTGTGCATTTTAATAGTTTTTAGGTTGTGATCATCGGTTTCTCGTATGAGCTCTTAGGAGAGCTTGTACGAGTAACTACAAAAAATTCCTTACTTGTATGGATTTACTAGTTTTCTCATACTGGGAGTCATCTTCTTGCATATGAGTGTGTTTTTTTGCACCTTTACTCATGTAACATCTTGCCTTTGCTCATATTAGAGAGCTTACTCATACTGTGTGTGATGAATGCTTGTACGAAAATCTGGCATTTCATATTTATTCATACTAGAAACAATGAGCTTTTTTAGGCACTAAATGCCAAATTTCACTTTGTCTAATTGTTGATTTGAGTTCCTCAGTAGATTTTCTATCTTTTTGATGTGTTTTTCTGATGTTGTACTGATGATTGTATCTGCTTTTCTTGCATGAGGTGTTACTAGATATTCAGTTCTAGATTACGTATCCACCAACTATGAGACTGGTACAATATCTCTCTAAGGATGAATTGATAGTTTTAATAGAGTGTGGCTTTGGTTGGTTATGCCATATTACTTATATCCAGATTAATCACAAATTGTTGATGGCTCTTGTGGAGAGATTCCATATTGAGCACAACACCTTTCACTTACTGGCAGAGGTGATGACTGTCACTCTTAAGGATGTATACCACTTCCTCTGTATCCCCTTCTCTGGTCCACTTGTATAGTATAGGTCATCTCAATATTCTGGTATTCATGTCATTCACAGGATATTTAAAGATGAGGATTTCTTAGAGAGATGATCAAATGGGATACCATGATGACTCGGTATTCCCAACAGTTTCCTCTAGCATATGTGATGGTCGGGTTCATAAGGTGCCTTATCATTTCCAATAGAGGGAAAAAAGGATTTTAGTGTGGGTGGGGATTAGTCCTAGAGGGTCTGTTTTCTTGACCAGTGAATATAGGGCATGGGTCATGTCTCCTAGCTCACTAATAGAGATGCTCTAAGATGTTCTTGCACAATCCCCTCATCTAGGACTCTACTTGTCCTAGCCTTCCCTAGATCCTAAGATCACTTCTAGGACATTAATATTATTTTCTCTTCTGGCCTAAGAATATCCTAACTCAACTCCAAGAGTTAGTCTCCTTGTTCTTCACCTTGAGGGATCACTAACATTAAGGTTACCTTCACTCTTCACTCTTTATTGGATGAATCCAAGTGAAAACTCTTCACAAAATCTTCACAAGTGCTGCAGGGGGTGTATCCATAATTTAAACAACTAATTGAAATCATTCTAAATCCATTGGAATTGGACATCAAGCCTTAATCAATCGAGTTCAAGATTGACTATCCTTTTGGTCCTAATAGGCCTAATTACTCAATTATCCCTATACAGAGAGTTTTTCTCAATTCTTTCTCCAAACTTCCAAATAACCCCAAAAACTAACTTGAGATATAAATACCCTTTTCTAGGAACTTGAATATTTTTTTGGTCTTAGGTTCCTAGGTCCTTCGTACAGTAGTTTCCTGAAATGTAGGCTTAATAAGGCTAATTGGCCTAAATTTGTGCAGTCCTTTGATTTCTCCTCAAAAATGTATCAAGATGGATTGTTCAATGCTCAAGTTTCTTAAGAGGTGTCTGTATGACCTCTATGCATATGAAACCACCTTTTTTTTCACTCCCTCAATCACTACCCTACAATCATGCAATATTAGTTCATGCCAAAACTCTAACCGGACACATAGTGTTCATCTAGGGCATGACCTTAAAAATAACAAACTCGCTCCTCTGGACTCCTACTTTCATATATACACTATAAAGAGGCTCCCCTACCATATTCATCTTGACCCAGATGATTTCCACAGTTGGATTCTATGGGGGAGCCACGAAACTAAAAACCACACTGTCTACTCCAGAAACTATATAGTCTACAAAACAATTTACTAAAGCTAGACAAATGAACTCAAAACCACTATGCTATTGAACATAAAGTACTTGAAATTTCACTACTACATGGAACAAACACTAACTCTTGCAACTCAATCCATATAATAAATCATAAACACAATGCAACTTCACTGTTACTGAAACCAGAACATAGAGCTTTCATTCACTTCTAAAATTACACTTCTTCACACAATGCCTCAAAAAATGGGATCTATTTTGCCTTAACATGTCATGCCCATTATTCTAGGCCTTTATCACAACTACCCAGCATGTTTCCTGGAAAGGAATCCATTTGTTTTTATGCAACATTTAAACTTGCTAAAATGTTGTCTAGCAACTTTATGACAACTTTTACAAATTTTGTATAGTTATAGCTAAGGGTCTCTATTCGACCTAGAATGGTGTAGAAATAATCTAGGAACCATTTTAGGTACTATCCTACCTAATGCACAACATCCTACAAATCACCAATCTTCCATAGGATTCCAATGATCCAATCAACATTTTATTATATCAACAACTTGTTAGAGGAAAAATGATAAATAATCCATCAAGATCAATCTATCACATGATCCAACCCTTGGTTCCATCCTAAAAATCAGATGCAAGCATTATCCTTGACTCAACACAATCTTTCTTCTTGCCTTGTTCCTTGAGGTATCCACACCTTGTCTCTCCACTTATGGTCTTCCCTTAAACTAGGCCTGCACATGTTCATAAAAAATTATGAAACATTATTCAAACACTCACCAATCAACCTTTGATTCCTTCCAATCCATCCTCCATCATGTTCACTCGCAAAGCAATAGAACAACAATAGATTGTTGATCATGGACACAACTTCAACCTTATTCAAACATGATTGTCACACATTATGTTTTCAACACATTATCCATTCATAAACATGCTCAAAACAAGAATTCCTTTTTTTTAATGTTCTTCAACACACAATTGAAAATGTGTACCATGTTCAATACTTTGAAACACAACAACATTTGTTGACCAAGAAACAACAAACTGCCTGCTAAAACTATCATTCTGTAGTTTTATAGATCCATACTTTGTTATTAATAACTGTTGAACAATACAAAATTATGGAAATCTCTCTGGTCCAAAGTTTAAAAATTAGGTTTTGTAAAGAATATATAAAATTTGTCAACATCCAACGGTTACATTGTACGTTATGCCCTTCAAACAAAGACTATTCTTTACTATCTCAATATAACAGAGAAACCACTGTAACAGACCATTAAAACAACCTTCTTCTCACAAACTAAAAAACCATTTGATAAAAAACTAAATAAATCTCGAAGCTCTGTGAATCTAGTTTCATAATATATAGATTATAAACTTTTTCATTAGTGGATTTAAGAGAAAAATACAAACCCTTACTGTCAACCCAGTTATAGAGGGTTTCATAACTGTTTTTAGTAAAATTGACATCTCTTTCATTTCTCCATGAAATCAATCCAAAAAAAATGAGAAGGAATATTATTTAATCCTCTAACTATCCATACATTGGGTACATTGTTACCAAGCTGTACAGGTCCGTACAAGGCCTGGAAACAACAAAAAATAGTTAAAACCAATCAAAATAACAAGTTTGAATTCACAAAAATGTATCTAAATGCATTCCTTCTTCTCCTTTTTCATTTGGAACAAAAATTACAATGACATTTATAGTCAATAGACAATTAAAACCTCACGAACTAACTCCCAATCTAATGGAAACCAACTTTACATCATTTCTTGCATTTTGACAACTTTTCTTGCTTGACAACTTTTACAACTTTTACAAAATGACCTTGCAACTTTGTAGAAACCTTACAAACATGTCACAATAGAATATTAATGAAATTTTACACCATTTGCACCCTTTCATGGATGTTCTGAAGTTTAAAAATTAGGTTTTGTAAAACATATATAAATTTTGGAAACATCCAATGGTTACATTGTACATTATGGCCTTCGAACAGAGACTATTCTTTACTGTCTCAAAATGGTAGAGAAACCACTATAACAAACCATTAAAACAACCATCTTCTCACAAACTAGACAAATTTTTTATACAAAACCTAATAAATCTCAAATCTTTTTGAATTTAGTTTCATAATATATAGATTATAAACTTTTTCATTGGTGGATTCAAGGGGAAAACACAAATTGTTACTGTCAACCCAGTTATAGAGGGTTTCATAACTGTTTTTAGTCAAATCGACATATCTCTTTCATTTCTCCATGAAATAAATCCAAACAAAAATGAGAAGGAATGTTATTTAATCCTCTAACTATCCATACATTGGTTACATCATTACTAGACCGTACAAGTTCGTACAAGTGCCTGTAAACAAAAAAAAAAATAGTTAAAACCAATCAAAATGACAAGTTTGAATGCACAAAAATGTATCTAAATGTATTCCTTCTTCTCCTTTCTCATTTGGAATGACCATTACAATGAAATTTATATTCAATAGAAAAATAAAACCTCCCAAACCAATGGAAACAAACTTTACATCATTTCTTGCATTTTGACAACTTTTCTTGCTTGACAACATTTGTTGTCAAGTTGACAACTTTTACAAAATGACCTTGCAACTTTGTAGAAACCTTAAAAACATGTCACAATAGAATATTAATGAAATTTTAGACTAGTTACACCCTTCCATGGATGTTTTTACATTATTTGATCTATTTGACCAATCTAAGCTCTGAATGGACAACTATGACAATTTTGACAAAATGGCTCATTTAGCCTTTCATTAATGGACTCAATACATTAAAAAAGACCTTATGAAATAAAATAAAATAAAATAGATCAAGTTATGACCTTATACTTATTTGGAACCTCCTGGTGCTTTTCCTTGTACCTAGGTACTCCTACACCATACTCTCAGCCTTAAGAAGTTTCCAAGTCCCTTCGAAACATGGAACCAATAACCTGCAAGAAAAAAAATTAGAAGAAAAACCTCTCTCCTCTGCCTCTTCATGCCTCTTATCATCGTCAAATTTTCCTTTAAGGACATAGGACTGTCCTTGTATTCACCTTCTCATTTAATCATGTCAGTGGAGTACACAATGGTTGCAACTTCATGGTGTCTTATCTCTCAGAGATCCACCTTTACCTTTCTACTCCAAACAACTAACATCTTGCCCCACCTAGGAGTCCCATCCTTCCTCTTTCCCTAGTCTCTTGGAAACCAACTAGACCACTCCTTGGCCCTGGACCTTCTCTTGGACCTTGACATACTTCCAATGTTTCTACACACAACCCAACCTTTAGATGCAGCTAGTGGATAAGCACCTACAACCAAATCATTAGCAACACAAATCACCAAACAACTTGCTCAGACTAGATCTTTTGTTGAGCTATTATACCAATTTGATGCAGAGCATCCTAAAAATCACCAATCTTCCATAGGATTCTAATGATCGAATCAACATTTTATTATATCAACAACTTATTAGAGGAAAAATGACAAATTATCCATCAAGATCAATCTATCACATGATCCAACCCTTGGTTCCATCCTACAAATTAGATTCAAGCATTATCCTTGACTCAACACAATCTTTCTTCTTACCTTGTTCCTTGACGTATCCACACCTTGTCTCTCCACTTAAGGTCTTCCCTTAAACTAGGCTTGCACACATTCATAACAAATTATGAAACATTATTCAAACACTCACCAATTAGCCTTTGATTCCTTCCAATCCCTCCTCCATCACATTCAAACACAAAGCATTAGCAGACAATATATTGTTGATCATAGAGACAACTATAACCTTCTTCAAACATGACTCCCACACATTATGTTTCCAACACATTATCCATTCATACACATGCTCAAAACAAGAATTCCTTTTTTTTTAATTTTATTCCACACACAATTGAAAATGTTTACCATGTTCAATACTTTGAAACACAACAACATTTGTTGACCAAGAAACAACAAATTGCCTCCTAAAACTGTCATTTTGCAATTTTATAGACCCATACTCTGTTATTAATAACTTTTGAACAATACCAAATTATGGAAATCGCTCTGGTCCTAAGTTTAAAACTTAATTTTTGTAAAACATATAGAAAATTTGGCAACATCCAATGGTTACATTGTATGTTATGGCCTTCAAACATAGACTATTCTTTACTGTCTCAAAATGATAGAGAAACCACTATAACAAACCATTAAAACAACCTTCTTCTCACAAACTACAAAACCATTTGATACAAAACCAAATGAATCTCAAATCTCTGTGAATCTAGTTTCATAATATATAGATTATAAACTTTTTCATTCGTGGATTCAAGAGAAAAACACAAACCCTTACTATCAACCTAGTTATAGAGGGTTTCATAACTATTTTTAGTAAAATTGACATATCTCTTTCATTTCTCCATGAAATCAATCCAAACAAAATTGAAAAGGAAGCTTATTTAATCTTATAACTATCCATACATTTGGTACACTGTTACCAGGCCATACAAGGCCTGTAAACAAAAAAAATAGTTAAAACCAATCAAAATCACAAGTTTGAATGCACAAAAATGTATCTAAATCTATTCCTTCTTCTCCTTTCTCATTTGGAATGATCATTACAATGATATTTATAGTCAATAGACAATTAAAACCTCATAAACTAAATCCCAAACCAATGGAAACCAACTTTACATCATTTCTTGCATTTTGACAACTTTTCTTGCTTGACAACATTTGTTGTCAAGTTGACAACTTTTACAAAATAACCTTGGAACTTTGTAGAAACATTAAAAACATGTCACAATAGATTATTAATGAAATTTTATACCATTTACACCCTTCCATGGATTTTTTTACATTATTTGACATGTTTGACCAATTTAAGCTCTGAATGGACAATTATGACAATTTTGACAAAATGGCTCATTTAGCCTTACATCAATGGACTCAATACATTAAAAATTAACTTATGAAATAAAATAAAATAAAATAGTTCAATTTATGGCCTTATACTTCTTTGTAACCTCCTGGTGCTTTTCCTTGTACCTAGGTACTCCTGCTTCACTACCCTTTCCTAAGCCTTAAAATCTTTTAGACACTTTTAAACCCATTTTCCCACCTTAGGTATAATCTAGCTCTAACAACTAGAAAGAAATAAACATCTATGTTCGATTGAGCCTAGTCTAACCCACCAAGGAACACACTTTTAAAGACCTTCTAAGGTCAGATTAAAAACCTACTGACTTGGCTAGGGTCAGTACAAGCCAAAATTGTAACAAGACTTGGGGATTTGCCTAGGTGCTCCTGCACCATCCCCCCCATATGAAAAGAATTCAATACACCCTTGGATTGTGTAAGTTGGAATCCATTCCCAACTTCTTGAATTTAGTGTCCTTGACCCAAGTTTCCTCTACATCTTCTTTTCCATACCATTTAATCAAGTTCTCATAATAGGTTCTATGTCTAGTCTTCTTGTAGGCTCTAGAGTCAAGTATCTTCTATGCCTTCTTAGGTGTAGTAGGGGTCAAATTCAGGTCTTATACCTCCTTTATGACCTCTATAAGGATCTGGTCTAGATCTAGTATTGGTCCTTTGTACAAGATCAAATCTGCCACATTGAACACAGGAGATAAACCATTGTCTTCTAGTAGCTCCACCTTGTATGCATTGGTGCCATATTTGGCTAGATTGGTAAATCGGCCAATTATTTCCATCTGTATCTTATGAGGAACTCCTTTCTACAATATTTCCTTGTTGAGATGGACCATTACTAGATCCCCTACTTGGAATTGAACATCCATTTTTCTTCCATCCACCTTACTCTTTATATTCTCTGTATTCTCATTCAATGTCTTTTTTACTGTCTCATGCACCTCTTGCATAGAATGTGAAAAATCTTCTGCATAGCCACTACCCTTGGCTCCATCCTTTAGATATCTAAGCTCAAATATACCTTTAGGTTGTAGTGCATAAACTATCTCAAAAGGACTCTTACTAGTAGTCCTATTCACAATATCATTATAGGCATATTCTTCCTGTCAAATGAGTTTGTCCCAAGATTGACCATACTCCTTATTTAAGCACCTTAGGAGGTTACCTAGACTCCTATTCATCACCTTAGTTTTATCATCAGTCTGAGGGTGATATGTAGACCCAAAAGATAAATTGGTTCCAACATTTTGTCAAAGTGTATTCCAAAACTGCCTCATGAACTTTGTGACTCTGTCTGATACTATACTCAATGGTAACCCATGAATTTTGACTACCTCCTTGATGAATAGGTGAGATATTTGACTTTCATCATGGACTATCTTGTAGGGTAAAAAGTGTGACATCTTAGTGAATCTATCCACAATAACATAGATGATATCCATTCCCTATTTGGTCTTAGGCAATCCTACTAGAAAATCCATGCTCATGCATTCCCATGGTCTACTAGGAATGGGAAGAGGTTGGTAAAGGCCTGCATTGAAAGATGTACCTTTTGCTTTTTGACATACAGCATAATTTTATACATACTTCCTAATGTCCAAATTCATCTTAGGACAAAATTAAAACCTCTGCACTAACTCTTGGGTCTTATTGACATCCAAATACCCACTAAATTCACCATTGTAATTCACTTGAATCATATTTTCTCTTATAGAACCTCTAGGAATACATAATTTACTTCCTTTAAACAATAGGTCAATTTTTAAAGTATAGTCAGAGTATTCACTATGAAAATTATTCTTTTATTCCTGACATACCTTATAGATGTCTTCAAAGTCTCCATCTTCTGCATATAGGTCTTTGATGCTCTCAATACCCATGCTTTGCAGGTGTTTCTCTTGTACAGTGAAGGCTCTTCTACTTAAGGCATCTTCTACCTTGTTCTGAAATCCCTTCTTGTGTTTAATATTGAAGGTGTAGGCCTGCAGATATTCTATCCATTTCATATTTTTATGACAGAGCTTATCTTGTGAATTGAGTAAACTAAGTGCCTTGATTGTTTGAAAAGACTACAAACTCCTTTGGAAGAAATTAGTGCCTCCACTTCCTTAGTGCTTGGACTAGATAATACATCTCTAGGTCATAAGAAGGGTACTTCTTCTTAGCTTCACTTAGATTTTTATTGTGGAAAGCCATTGGTCTCCCCTCTTGAGTCAAAAGAGCACCAATAGCCACATTACTAGCATCACACTCCACTGTGAACAACTTCTCAAAGCTTGGAAAAATCAAGATTGGTTGTGTAGAAATCTTCTTCTTCAACAACTCAAATCCATGGTTAGCTTCCTCATTCCATAGAAACTTAGTATTCATTCCACCTTTAATAGTATCAATAATAGGATCACAAATTGCACTGAATTGCTTTATGAACTTCCTATAGTACTGAGCTAAACCATGAAACATTCTTACCTCTATTTTTGTTCTTTTAGTATGCCAATTGAGGATGGCTTCCACCTTACTTGGATCCATCTTTATATTTCCTTGAGATAACACAAACCCAAGGTATACTAGTTCCTCCTTCATGAATTCACACTTTTCCAAATTTATCATCAACTTCTCCTCATGTAGCTTTTTGAAAACTATCTGCAGATGTCTAAGATGTTCTTCTTTGGTCTTACTATAGATGAGTATATCATCTAGATACACTACCACAAATTTTCCTATGTATTCTTTAAGGACTTTGTTCATAATCCCCATGAATGTAGATAGGGCATTGGATAGACCAAATGGCATTACAAGCCATTCATACAAACCTTTTGTGGTTTTGAAGGTTGTCTTCCATTCATCTCCCACATTGACTCTGATTTGGTGATATCCACTCTTTAAGTCAATCTTTGTGAAAAATTTGGCTTCTCCTAGACAGTCCATTAGGTCTTCTACCCTATAGATAGGGAACCTATACCTAATGGTGTTCCAGTTTATTTCTCTTGAGTCAGTGCATAGCCTCCAAGCTCCTCCCTTTTTAGGTGCTAATGCAGTGGGTATGACACAAGGGCTAATGCTTTTCCTAAAGAGACCTTGGCTTAGGAGTTCTTGGATTTTCTTAGCTATTTCCTCATTTTGCTGAGGGGTCATTTTATAGGCTTCCTTATTAGGAAGGGTATCTCCTAGGATAAATTCAATTTTATGACTTAGAACTCTCTCAGGCATAGGTTTGATGGTTGTCCATCATTCACAATACCTTCATACTTTTTCAACATCTCCTACACTTCCTTAGGCAATTATATCTTCTAGACTACCTTATCTACACTTTCTTCTTTTGGCTTCAACACAAGTGAAAAACCAACTCCATCTCCTTCTTCTAAGGCTTATAAGAACTCCTTCTCACTAACAATAAGGACATTGGGGCTTGATGAATTCATCTCTACATCCTCTAACAATGACTCTATTTTGAAAGTCACATTGTCCTTCTTAAAATAATAAGAATTCTTTTCTCCATCATGCATGGCATGTCGGTCAAACTACCATGGCCTACCAAGAAGTAGGTGACACACATCCATAGGTAGGACATCACATAAAACCTTTTCTTTGTATCTGCCAATGGAGAAGTCCACCCATGCTTGTTTATTTACAAGGACATGTTGTCCTTTGTTCAACCAAGTGACTTTGTATGGATTGGTATGGGGTATTATCTTCATCTTCAATTTTTTGACTACCTTGTCTGACACTATGTTGTTTGTAGACCCTTAGTCTATGATGACTCTACAAAATTTTCCCATCATTTTGCATTTCACTCTTAACAATGATCTCCTTTGACTAGGTTTCTCTTTCACTGGCTCCTTAATCAGTGTCCTCCTCATCATTAAGTTCTCCCCTTCCTCTAATTCTAAGGGTATCTCAGGGTGTTTTCCTCCACTACTAGTCTCCTCTTGAACATAGTTTTCCCTCTTTTCACTTCCTTGGGAAGTAGAGCCTTTCTCTAGACATCTATATCCAGGTTGTCCCATCTGGTTGTAGTGGTAACATTTCATGTTTGCAAAATATTTACCTCTTCCTTGGCCATCGCTTCTTTCTCTATTGTTAGAGTTCCTTCCTCTATTTGAGTTACCTCTATTGGAGCTTCCTTCTTGTTTCTCAGTAAGCTTGGTCTCTCCTTGACTCTTTGTTTTAGAACTTCTTCCACCATATCCACCTCTCTATCCTCTATTGTCTCTTCATTTGCCTCTACCTCTAGCAGTGCTTGAATCTTATTTCTTCCTTAGCTTCTCTTCTACCTTTATTTCAATTTGGTTGGATTTTTGAGTAGTATCAGGAATCAAGAGATGCATCTCATCTTGTATAGTCCACTTGAGACCATTAAGGTATCTATCTACCTTCACCTTCTCATCCTTTGCAACTCAAGATCTCATACATAATCTTTGAAATTATTCAGTATAGGATTTCACATCTAATTCCTTATGTCTTAGACATTGTCTTCTTTTATGCAATTGGATTTCATAATCCTCAGGAACATAAGCATATCTGATTTTTGCAACCATAGCCTTCCATGTAGCAATGGGCTTCTTTCCCTCCTCTCTCTCTCATCTTGGATAAATTTCCACCAAGTGAGTGAAGACCCTCTAATTATAGCTTTAGAAACTTTTACCTTCTAAGAAATCCATTAATGCCATCACATTCAAAGTGATTCTCTAGTCCTTCTATCCAGTCTAAGACTATCTCTAGTTTCATCTTTCCACTAAAGATAGGAACTCCTTCTAGTTCTTTACCACTCAAAGCCTTTAGTGCCTTTAGGAATGGTTCCTCAGTGAAGACAAGGTCATCTTCATGTACTTAATTATCTATGGCAATCTCCTTGCATTTCCCTTCAACCTTATCCTTCACTTCTTCAGTCTTTTCTTCCACTTGGTCCACTTTGTGTTCCAATTGTGCCAATATCTCTCTAGGAAATCTATTCTCTTCTTCTTTCTCATCTACCTTCTTCACCAAATTTGTATTTGTCACCATTGTAGACTCTCCTATAGACTCTCCTAGTTGGAACATTCACCACAATCCTGATCAACAAGCTCTGATACCAATCTGATAGAGATGCTCCAAGGTGTGCTTGCACAATCCCCTTATCTAGGACTCTACTTTTCTTAGCCTTTCCTAGGTCCTAAGCTCACTTCTAGGACCTTTATAGTCTTTTCTCTTTGGACCTAAGACTATCCTAACTCAACTCCAATAGTTAGTCTCTTTGTGCTTCACCTTGAGGGATCACTAACATTAAGGTTACCTTCACTCTTCACTCTTTCCTGGATAACTACAAGTGAAAAATATTCACAACATCTTCACAAGTACTTCAGGGGGTGCATCCATCATTGAAACAAATAATTGACATCCTTCTGACTCCATTGGAATGGGACATCAAGCCTTAATCAATCGAGTTCAAGATTCACTATCCTTTTGGTCCTAATAGGCCTAATTGCTTAATTAGCCCTATACAGAGGGTTTTTCTCAATTATTTCTCCAAACTTCCAAATAACCCAAAAAACTAACATGAGATCCCGATACCATTTTCCAAGACCTTGAATATTTTTTTGGTCTAAGGTTCCTAGGTCGTTTGTACAGTAGGTTCCTGAAATGTAGGCTTAATAGGGCTAATTGGCCTATATTTATGCAGTCCTCTTATTTCTCCTCAAAAATGTATCAAGATGGATTGCTCAATGCTCAAGATTATTAAGAGGTTTATGTATGACCTTTGTGTGCATGAAACCACCTTTGGTTTCACTCCCTCAATCACTACCCTACAATCATGCACTATTAGTTCATGTCAAAACTCTAACCAGACACACAGTGTTCACCTAGGGCATGACCTTAAAAATAAAAAAATCTCTCATCTAGACTCCTACTTGCATATATAAACTATAAAGAGTCTCACCTACCATATTCATCTAGACCCAGATGATTTCCATGGCTGGATTCTATGGGGGAGCCATGAAACTGAAAACCATGCTATCTACTCCACCAACTACCCATTCTACAAAACAATTTACTAAAGCTAAACAAATGAACTCAAAACCACTATGCTATTGAACAGAAAGTACTTAGAATTTTCAATACTACAGAGAAAAAACACTAACTCTTGCAACTCAATCCATACAATAACTCATAAACATAATGCAACTTCAATGTTACTAAAAACTAGAACATAGAGCTTTCATTCACTTCCAAAATTACACTTCTTCACACAACACCTAAGTAAATGGAATCTATTTTGCCTTAACATATCATGCCCATGATTCTAGGCCTTTATGGAAACTACCCATTATGTTTCCTCGAAAGGAATCTATTTTTTCCATTTGTTTTCATGCAACATTAAAAGTTGCTAAAATGTTGTCAAGCAACTTTATGACAACTTTTAAGAATTTTGCATAGTTAAAGCTAAGGGCCTCTATTCAACCTATAATGGTGTAGAAAAAATATAGGAACCATTTTAGGCACTATCCTACCCTTTCCTAATACTTAAAGGATTTTAGAAACTTTTAAACTCATTTTCCCACCTTAGGTATAATCTAGCTCTAACAACTAGAAAGCAATAAACATCTAGGTTGGACTAAGCCTAGTCTAATCCACCTAGGAACACACTTTGCAAGACCTTCTAAGGTCAAATTAAAAACCTACTTTCTTGGCTAGGGTCAGTACAAGCCAAAATTGTAACAAGACTTGGGGATTTGCCTAGGTGCTTCTACACCACTCACCTTTATCATGAGCTACATGAGGTTGTTTATAGGGGTATGATGAGTCTAGTTGTAGGAGTTCTAGTTCATATCTAGGCATGGGAGAACCTCCCTACATATAGGCTTGTTGTTGATGATGCTTGCACAATTGGGAATCCCTAAATTCATTGATACATAGGTTATGTTGTCCAACCCCACTTGGGGAAGATTTCCTACTGGAGACAGAAGATCGATGATATGATAGTGGTCACCTAGAGGCCTTATCTAGGAACAAAGGTGTGGGGAGACTAGAGGTCATAGCAGAGGGATATGTTTGTTACATTTCCTCTAATTGATCATACTTCCATAGTAGTAGAGCATTTTTTTGTTTTGCAGGTTCTTCAATAGTATGTATGACCACAAGTCATACAATAGGAGTTTACATCCTATGCCCATTATGCTGATGAGGTACGCACAAGATTGGGACCTAGATTATTTCATGCTACCACCGTGTAGGATTTGAGTGGCATCAAGAGAGCTAGATGGGACTATCTTTATATTTTTGTCGATGTTGGGATGACTCCCGAGTGTAGGAGTATTTTTATCAACACTCTTTTCATCATTTTATAGATCAAGTTGTTTCAATCCCCAAGATTGAGAATGCTGATGATGCTCCTTCTCCTCCTCCACCAATACCTAGTAGACAAGATACAACACAGAGGTGACCTAGTAGATATCTTGGTGCTAGTTCTAGTAGATTGGTACCTATTATAGGACAATGTAGGTGAGGAGAGGCAGGTATTCTAGATTGAGTTCATACATTAAATCCTATCTCTAGTGGTACAACAAGTGCTTAGATGGGAGAGTAGGGTGTGGAGGTATAGGAAGAGAAAACTATTGAGGCCACTCGACAGGTTAGACAACGCAAAGATGAGGCGGTCGATAGTGAGGAGAAGTAGGTTGGTGGTGAGGGAGAGGCTCCAAAACAAAGGACACCTCAGGTCACTATTCATTCTCTGAGAGATAGGGTTTGTGGTTTATAGATTGAGATAGTTGTGGCCCAATCTAGGATAGAAGAGCAGGATCAACGGATAGATGATCTAATAGATGAGCATGATCAAAGCATATCAGCCTTAAAAATCAATCATCATCATAACCAGCATGATACTACATAGTAGAGGAGAAGGGAGGCATATTATTGATGAATAATAACTGATTGAATGTTTGAATATGTTAAGTTGATGATCACCGAGCTGCTTAAATTTAATGCAAGACATTAAATGAGTTAATGTATTGTATTGTCATTAATTTCAACTTGATATAATTTGATTGGTTCTATACATATAGTCAAAGACTTCAAAGAAAAAAAGAGATAAAGGTTATGTTATCAGTAATGCATAAAATTTAGGTATACACAAAATGACAACAAACATCGATGGACAGTGCACGTCGATGGATAGAGAACCTTGAGAGAAGAGTCACAGTGATACCAGAGAAAGCATTATCGAGTAGAACTGAATGTCACAGTGTTTCCCGACAGACAAACAACCCCAAAAAATAGACAACCCCAATGAACAAACAACCCCAATGGATAGAGATTCCTGAGGACAACTGAAGTCAAGACTAAGCAAACAAGGAGTTAAACACCGATAAGAACTGAAGTTCAGGAATGACAAAAGCATTAGCTAGCAAGAGCTAAATATGGAGTTAACTGATTGATTACATTATTTTTATTGACCATTTAAAAGCTACAAAAGCTAGAGAGTAAAGCTAGTTGTATTCTAGTTGTCAAGGAGAAATATGCGGGATAAAACTAAATCATGCTTTAAAGAAAGAATGGCGAGATTTATGGATCACATCAAGAACAAGAAACACAAAGACCTAGAAATGGTGAAATCATGTCTATAAGAGAGACAAGATAATTCATTATGAATTGGGGGAAGAATATAAGAGGATGCTGAAGAGAATATTGGTGAAGATAAGAAGTCTTCATACAGTCCTAATCAAACAAGCTGAGGAATAGAGAAAATATTTCTGCAGATACCGAGCAACACAAAAGCAACAACATCATCAAGAAGAAATAAGTGGAGCAAAGGAATAGAAAGGAAACATTGATCAAAAAGGTATTATGAGCTTACAATAGATCTAGACATCTGTAAGATTAAAGTTTTATTTATGAACAGATCATATACTATTTTAGTTTAACCATTTATTCATAAAATCTCTTAACAGAATGGGATTTAACTATCCTTTATATATTGAGATACATCCCAAGGAGTATTAAAACTTTTCTCATGAAGATAGCATAGTGAATTCCAGATATCAAGTGATAAACTATTACATTTAAATCCTCTAACAAGGTCTCACTTAATAGTGTGTTTGTAACCTTTAACAGGGTTGGCTCTTCACCGAGATCACTTTAGAAGAGTGAAAATTTTGGGTTACCAGTCCCAAGTGGTTTTTCCCTTAACAGGGTTTCCATGTTAAAAATCCATGTGTCAAATGTCTTTATGGTTCATTTCTTTGATGTTTTTCTTTACACATTACTAAAATAGGATTGATCGATAAACTCTAAGTTATTTATTGTATTTCAGTAAAGACTAGACTGCTATTTGGTAAAGCTTAAGAAAAAGGATAAACAATGAGCTTCGAGCAGTAGTTATTTGATAAGATTATTTAAAGGAATACATCTTGTAGGACTGAAGATAACTAGAGGTTTATAATTGTGGTATAAATTTTTGGTTTGATTTATTGGATTAATTTTTGAGGCCACTGATTCACCCCCCCCAGTTATTCTAACAATTGGTATCAGAGCTTGTGTGCTTAGAAGGAAGGTTTAATGACCTAAGATAAAGATCACAAGATGAGAAAAAGGGATGTGCCTAAGTTGAACAAAGGAAATTTTGCATCATGGAAAAGAAGGATAAGACTCCACCTACCAGGTATGGGAAATGATGTTACTCAATACTTGGATACTAAATATGTGTTTCCTACAAGACCTCACACACTTGATCAATTTAGAGAAAAGCATGAACACAATTCTATGATGATAGAACTTGTTTCCTCACTCTCCAATGTTGAATTTGAAGATGTCAAAAAATGCACCACTGCAAAGAAAATGTGGGACAAATTGAAGCTACTACATGGAGGAGATGCAAGTGTGCTAAGATCTAAGGCAGAAAGCCTAAGAGGAAGGTTTGATGACCTAAGAATGAAAGAAGGATAAAGCATCACTCAGTATAGCTAAAGAATCAAAGAGGTAGTAAATTCTATCCGAGGATTTGGAGGTGTACTTGAAGAAGAAACATTGGTAAGTAAAATCCTAAGAACCTTACTGCCCGTTTATGCTATTAGAGTATCTTCTATACAAGAAATGAGAGAATTAGAAAATAACAATGTCACTATAGATATTTTGTTTGGTAGACTTATTTCATTTGAGATGAATAACTTTGACAACAATGTCTTACCATCTATTGAGTCTATATTCAAATCTTCTTTGAAAATAAGTAACTTAAGTCATAAACACACTATGAGAAATGATAGTGAAAATGATAGTGATGACCAAGAACTTGATGAGATTGAAGCACTAATGGCTAGAAGATTGCAAAGAGGAATAGGTAGATACAAAGGTAAATTACCATTGGTATGTTTTAATTGTAAAGAGATTGGACACTTTTCTGCTAGATGTCCTAATAAAAGAAAAGAAGATAGAAAAAGTGACAGATCATAGGAAAAGAAGTTTGACAGAGGTGATGAAAAAGATTACCAAAGAAACTGAAAATCTGACAGAAGAGACCAAGACTACAAGGACAAAGGGAAGAAATCTTGTTACCTAGCTGAGAACAAAGCTAACAATACTAACACCGAATCTGATGAAGATATTGAGGTGGTATCTTTCGCTATGAAAGATGATTTAGATGAAGAGGAAAGGTATGTTGAAACTACACTCATATCTAAGGTTAGTAAAAATGATGTATGTATTATTGATAGTGGATGTACTCACCACATGACTGGAGATAAGGAAAAGTTTGAAACTTTTGAGTATTATAATGGTGGATCAATAAGAATGGGTAATGACTCACCTTGTCTGGTTGAAGGTAAAGGAACCATAATGTTGAATAATCTGATCAGATGTGAAAATGTATATTGGGTGAAAGGACTTAACTATAATCTATTGAGTATTTCATAGCTGAATAACACAGGTCACTGAGTTGCATTTGAGAATGAAAAGGAAAATATCTTTAATGAATCAGGAAGGTTGATCAGAACTAGTGAACAAACAAAAGGTAACCTATTCTATCTTGATGATATTAGCACCACTTGTTTAATGGCTATAAATGAATACATATGGTTGTAGCATAAAAGGTTATGTCATGTGAATTTTGACAACATGGTTAGGATAAGGAAAAAAAGGAAAGTAAGGGGCTTATCGAGCATGTCAAAACTCGACCATGACATGTATAAGAATTGTTAAAAAGGTAAAATGAGAAAGTCTAGTTTCAAGAGAAAAACCTACACATCTAATTCCATTCTAGAATTAGTCCATACTAATATATGTGGACCAATGAGAACAAAGAGTTACTATGGTGATAGATACTTTATTATCTTTGTTGGTGATTATTCTAGAATGATGACTGTTATGTTCTTAAAAGAAAAATTAAAAGCATTCAGGATGTTTAAATGGTATAAAGATATTGTGGAAAAACAAAGTGGTAAGCAACTGAAATGCTTAAGATCAGAGAGAGGAGGAGAATTTATTTTTTATGAATTCACTAACTTTTGTAATGAGCATGGAATTCAAAGATAGGTTTCTGCACCAAGAACACCATAGCAAAATGACACTGCTGAAAGAGGAAATAGATCTATTGTTGATTGTGCCAGAACACTGATGATTGAGAAAGGCATCACTCAAACATTTTGGGGATAATCTGTCAGTACTATTGTCTACACATTGAACAAAGTTCAATTAAAGAAAGACATCAATAAGACACCTTATGATCTATGGTATGGACATACACCCAATGTAAGTTACTTCTGAATTTTTGGAAGTTAATGTTATATTTTGAAATATGATAGAAATGGAAAGCTTAACTCCAAAGGTGAAGAAGGGATGTTTTTAGCATATTCTACCAAAAGAAAGGCTTATAAATATCTTAACAAATCCTCTAACAAAATAATTGAAAGTGCAAATGATAAAATAGTTGAATTTCCTAAGAAAAAGGATAAGGAAAGCAGAAAAGAACCCGAAGACTACAATAGGTTTACCTACAATGAAGAACTTGACACTCTATCTAAGAAACATTGTATCACTCCTGAGCGATAGAACAATACACTCAAGCATCAGGCTGCAAACACCAAAAATTGGGAAATTTACCAAGATGATGTCCCAAGCGATGGAGATCAGAATGAAGGTCAAGATGATGATCAAAATGATGAACAAAGAGTTGAACCAGTACTTTCCAGGTATGTCAAAAGACACCATCCATAGAACCAGACCATAGGAGACAAGAACGTGTTATGCCCTGCATCCCCGTCCCTACATTTTGTGTGCAAAATGTTGGGTCCCTCTTTTTTTTCCTGTTTTGCTTTTGTTGCGGCTTTGCCTTGTCTTTCTTTTCTTTTTACCTTCTTCCTCCGGGGTTTCCTCCCCCGGAGTGTGTCATTTTCTTGGTTTGTTTTCTTCTCCGGGATCCTGGATCTCGGAGGTTGCCTTTTGGTGGGAAGTTCGATTCTGAACTCCGGGATTATTTGCGATGATGTTCCTAGTCCCTAGAAACATCATCATAAGGAATCCCTGGGCCCGGAGTCCGGACGTTTTGCTTAACTTGGAATTTCTGGAGTGCAGAGGATTATCTTTTTACCACGGGTATAAATAGACCTGCCTGTCATTATCACACTTACCGCGTTTAAAATCTTTGAGCACTAAGAGCGAAATTGAGCGATTTTCAAAGCAATTAACAAAGCAGTTATATAAAGGTTTGCAATAATCAGGGTTTAACACCTACTGTTCTCAGACGTGTGCTAGTGCTCTGAGGTGGTGATCTTGACAAGCTCGATAATTTAGAGCCATTGCAGAGCTCTTCTGGTAATCTACCTATCCTCCACCTTCTATGTTTCCAGGTTGGTTTCTCCGCTTCCTTCCTCTTCGCTTTGCTCTTGTTTTTCTGGTTTTCTGTGTTTCACTCGTCGTTGTTTTTCGTTCATTTCATTTTGTTTTTGTTTGGCTTGTTTTTTGTGTCATTTTCTTTGTCTCTCGGTTGTTTCTCTGGTTTTGCCACCCGTTGGTGGGTCGGCTCTGTCAGAAGGTTGTCCGCCTTCTGTGCAGGTGTGAAAATCTTGTAAATATCCTGTAAATAGCTTGTAGATACCTGTAGATAGTCTGTGCATATGTGAATKCTTTGTAGATAGTCMGTRAGTGTTTTGTAAAATAGTCTGTAGATAGCTGGCGTCCCATGTCAATAGYTGTATATTCCTGTCTTAGCTTCGTCTAGTTTTTTGTYYGCGGGAGTCGTYCRCACGTATATTYATGTATATATGTATATTTCTGTAAATAACCCATGTATATATCCTTCCGTCCCATGTATATACCTTTCGGCTCCCCTGTATATCCTTTCGGGTGGCTTGACGAGCTGGTCGAGCCACCTCTACTGTTGGTTTTTCGCTTCAAACCTGCTTTGAGGCAGAAAACCACCTATTTGAGTCTTGGCTCGTGGCTGGTTTCAAACAGGCAGTTTTCTCTCTCCTCCATCAAGGCTATCAGAACTTCATTTATTTCCCATGCGCGCAATTACTTCCGGCCATGTGGCTCACCCTTTTCACGCGTTTAAACAGCCTCTTCCGCCGCCAGTGCCATCCCATCCATTCAATGCTGTCACACGTGGTGCCCACGTGGACTTGCTCCCACATTCTTCTTTTCTAACGGTCACTTCTCCGGGTTTCGGATCCCTTTCCGTCATTCATCCCATGTCTTCACCAAGCATGACAATTTTTCCTAGACCCGGAGATGTGATAAAGGTACCGTCTGTTTTGCTTTTCAAATACTTATGCAAAAAACTAACTTTTCAGGAAAAGCGAACGGCACGGTGGTAAGATCTCTGGACCCCGGAGTTACTCTTTTATTTTGATAAATATGTTCTGACGGGTGCCTTGACTCGCAGGTCCAGACTTCACTCAACAACCATGTCTGAAGCATCCGCATCATCACCTCCCAGAAGTCCAGAGTTGCCATCCACGACTGAGACCAGGGCAGCATCAAAGTCTAAGATAGAGAAGGCCCTAGCAAAGCTCCCCCTCACCATACCTGCAGGGTGAGGAGATTGCGAGTTCTAAGATTGAGTCCAAGATAAAGTGGTTGACCGACACCAGCGTCGGGACTTGGGCTGAAATGCAGGCTCTAGTGAAAATCATGCATATACAGCGACAGGCTGGAGATTCACTCACCACAAACATAGGAGGTTCTAGAGTTCTTCGGGCAGCTTGCTTCCCATACTCCGTGTAGTCTCCGGAGTTGGTGCTAACTCTGGCAGCCCAATATAACTCCTCCGTCCGGGCCGTCATGTTAGTACCAGTAGAACCATCGGGGTTCCCTACCCCACTGGTGTCCCTGGACCCAGCCACTTTCCAAATCGGCCTGGGCCTCTCGCAATTTGATCAAGCTGCAGTAGTTACAAGGTCAGATGCCTTGAACGAATTCACCGGGCTGGAGGAGGCCTCCCGGTTGTACATCAACACTAACTTTCTCAAAGTCCCGAAGAGGGACTACAAAAGAATGAAGATTGACATTCCCCGCTCAGAATTCAAAGAGAGCATTCAGATGGGAATGATTGCACTGGCACGGGTGTTCGGGCAGCCCTCTGCCCAGGAGTTTGCACCATGGATGTTCTACTTTGTATTCACCATGTCCACCAGGGGACAATTCTTTGACTGGGCTACCATTATTTCCAACCATGTCAACTCCCAGTTCTGGCAACTGAACAAGGACAAGAAGTTCCATATGATTTCTTATGTTTTCTGGGCCCTAGCCCATTAGAGGCCTCGCTCCAATGGCCTGCTCAACGATGGCGTCCTCAGATTTGGTCCAGGACAAAAAGCACCGTGGGACCATTTCCCACAGATTCAATGGGAGGCCAGCTTCCCCAGCTACTGTCGGGTAAATGATTGCTTCGTTTACTACCATCTGTTGACACCCACCCGGGATGTCGGATACCGCCTCTCTACAGAGGCGATGAAGTTGGTGAGTAGTTATGGACACTACTACATTCAATTCCAGCAGCATACTTATATTAGGGTCACCGGCTTCTCCGGGAAACCCTACTTGTTGCCCAGACATTGCGGGAACAAGATCGTGTTGCTGGAGTATTGCAGACAAATGATGGAACTGCACACCTTCTTGGGCCTCAAGAAGGTCACCACTATTTTGTTCCCAATCTCTTATGGGGACTATACTTGCAGTCTGGCCGCTGCAAAAGAGGCTGACAATGAGCTTAAAAGTTATAACTTGTAGGAGTTTTATCTGGCGCGAAAAAACTTTGATCCGCAAGGCCGAATTGCAATAGCACTGCCCCGGGCTTCAGAGCCCCACCAAGCACACATAGAAGACTTCTGGGCAAATTGCCAGGACGATATGGATGTGCGCAGCTGGCATTATGATAGGATGACGGCTGGAATGATGCAGACACTAAGACTCCGGAGGTTCCCGGAGGGCTTCTCTGACACCACCCCTACCATAGATCCCGAGTACAAAGAAAAAGGGATCGACAAGTTGGGATTGCCCGCAATAAACTGGGGCACCCAAGAGAATTACAAGATCGGGGACTTCACTCAAGTAGTTGTCAAGCGAAGTCACACATACTTCAAGCGGGTGTGCCCCGGGAGTGCGCACCTTGGTCCCCGACCACCACAAAGAGCAACTTCACCGCCAATATTAAGATCAGCTCCGGGGGCCGGGACATCTTCAGCAGCCGAGACTTCTGCGCCAGGCGCAGACAAAGGAAAGGGGATTGCCCACACTCCCTCCGTGTCGCAGACTCCCACACCGGGGCAGCTTCGACAAATCACGGAGGCGTCCCAACAAATAAGGGAGCAATTATTAACGAAGCTGGCAACTCCCCCTCTCATGACTGGGCCAATTCGCCCCCCTTCCTCACCATCGCTGGCAGCACTAATGGCCAGAGCAACTGAGGTTGATCCCGCGGAGGCAGCAGCAATCGCCGATGCGGGACCGCCTCTAATCACTCGGAGGACGAGGAGGCCCGTCGCACAGCCAAAGCCAGAACCAACGCCAGGGGCTTCCCACCCAGAAGAGGTGGAGATCCTCTCTTCTGATTCTCCGGAACCGGGGAGAGAGGCGGAACAAACAGAGAACCCAGCCAGTCCCCCTCCAGAGGAAGAGTTTGATTTATTTGCAACCGATGAATTTGGGAACTTGCAAGGGGGTGACACACTAGCGGGGACGGAAGTCCCACAGAAAAGACAAGAGGCTTTGGATCTCCGGGATCAGGAAGAAGAAGCTGCAGAACAAGAAGTGCAGCATACGGAAGAGAGGCCGGGACCGGAGATCATCTCCGGGGCCTCTGGAATACAAGGTCTGGAAGTTGGCCAAGTACCAAGTGAATAAAGGGAATCTGCTGGGGAACCCGGACCCAGAATTACGGGAACAACCATAACCTCAGCCGCCGTGTTCCAAGGGCCACTTCCTGGAGAAACCTTCGGGCACATAATAACAGCAGCCCAGACTTTGAACTTGGGCCAGATGCCTCCCATACTGCCCAAAGAGGTACCAATGATGGAAGAAGCCCAGCCTGGGTTAGAGACAGATAAGGGAGAAGAACAACATGAAATCTTTGAGGAAGCCGATCAGGGTCCAGACTCACCACTTGATATCCGGGATCAAGCTGAGGATGTAGAAATTGAGGATATCACCGAAGAAGAAGTGCTGGCAGAGAAGGAGATCGAGAGGGTGCATGTTGACAAGGAGCAGCCACCACCGGACACCGGGAGAGGATCCGAAGAACAAGCTCTGGCAGGAAGGCCATCCCTCCCACCTCTGTGGCTAGTGGAAAGTAAAAAGAGGAAAGCCCCATCTACTCCAACAGCCCCCATCTCCTTAGCCGAAATGATGGCCTTGGCTCAGGTCCTGCCAAAGACAAAGAAGGCCCGGACAGTTCATACCCTTCGAACTGGGCCGGGCAGAGAAACAATTGTTGTGGTGGCAATGCCTCCCCCAGATGCTGATGAGGCGACTGCAGACCCCGCAGACTATAATATCGCCAAGCTACACTTGGGCAAAAGAGGAAAGCAGGGTGAAGTGGACCTGCGGAAAGAGGCAGCAAGGGCGGTGGAGGCCCGATACAAAAAAGAGGCTCAAAGGCTCAAGGTAGAGAAAGAAAAGACTGCCAAACTTATGGGAATACTTACAGAGCTAGCCAGACCCATTAGCGCCGTCGCTCTAGAGGCCTCCACTTCAAAAGAGTTACCGCAGAGCGACATAGACTCCCTGCGGGTAATGAAGAAGAAAGCTCAAGCGGCTGATGAATGGGCCAATCTGCAAGTAGGAAACATCTGGCATTTCCTAGTGGCTACTCTCCCTGATCTATACACAGGCGGGCAGGTTATTCATCAGGAAGAAGCCCTAATTGAGCAGTGGGAGAGTGATACTAAGAATTACCAGGCGTGGAAGGGAGAGCTTGAAGAGCTCCTCACCCTGGGAGAAAATATGGTTTCCAAATCCGAAATTCTGGGTGAGGAATCGTTTGATTACGTAAGGACTCAGCACTCCAAACTGGACCTCACATTGGAGGTAACCAAGCAACTGGTAGAGTCCTTACAGGACAAAGTGAGCAAGGTAAAACATTCTTTTAATTTATACAAATCTTTTGTAATAAAGGCTTCCGGGATAGATCCCTTCAGTGCAGGAACTTTTACTACTGAGGAGTCAGTTTTGGGAGGTTTTGATGAGATGGTGGCCTCCCGGTATCGATCTCCGGAGGGGATGGATGGGGCAAAAATGATCAAGTTAACCAAGGTGGTGCTCGGAGGCCATGATGCCGCGAAGATGGCAGATGAATTCAAAAGCAATGTCCCGGAGCTGGGAGAACAAGTAGAGATGGCCAAATTCAGAAAGGCCAGTTTGAAAAAGATTGATGAGGACGGTATTTTCTGCCTCCTTCAGGCTTATGGTGATAATAAATAGCTTTGAATTTCTCCGTAGGCCGGGGAAATTTGAACATTCTACATTCTTTATTCTTTCGGGGGCGTAAGTCCCCAGATCCCGGACTTTCGGGTCTGAAGTTTTTGTATCCTTTGAAGTGATCCGAGTCCCGGTCCCCGAGGCCGACCGGTCACTTTCAGAGGCAGTTAATAAAATTTGTCAGAAGGTAGTTGGATACATCATGGGACAGTTGGCTTCTGATAAGGTAGTTTTCTCAAGGCGCCGCTCGAGGGTACACCTGGCACGTTGAAGACAGGGTGCCACATTTCCCATTTATGAGGCATGTAGCCTCGGTTCCTGGTGGACCTACTTTCCTCCCTCTTTTCTCCGGCTCTCTTCTTGAGGCCGATTCTTCTGATGTATATTATTATCTTCTTCTTCTGACATGGCAGACCTATTCCGTCTCCAGGTCTTTTGTAGGGTGGCGCAGGTAGTACCGGCCCCCAGATATTATATTTTATCCAAGAGCAGTAAATTAGGGTTGGGGTTAAAGAGTTGTATAAATAGGCAAATCGGCCCATTTCCAAGGGTCGGCAAAATTGATGATTTTGTTGTCCATATCAATACCAAAGCGATTTCTAAATTTAAGTTGCAGAGCTTAATGCTCTATTGTTCTGTTCTTAATAGTTAGATGCTCCCTTGGAGTCACCATTGTATCACGCACCAGTGCTTGCTGGATTGGACATTAATGAAGAAGGAAGGATTCAT
>MU224402.1:2733434-2744430 GCA_018584345.1 Thuja plicata | reverse complement strand
GGATAGCCAGCATTATTGACATTCAAGTGGTGGACATCCCAGAGACTTATGGGATGTTGCTTAGTCAGAACTGGTCTAAGTCCTTGAATGGATACTTCTCGACCGACTTCACCCACCTATGGCTTCCTTGGGAAGGAGAATCTAATCAAATCCAGGTTGAAAGTGAGCCCCGGATGAAACAGGCCCTTACCAAAGTCGGAAAGATCAATGAGGTCCTCTTTTCTAAGGTTTCTCCAGGGGTATACCGCCCTCTTGAAATTTTAACGTTTGATTTCATCCCCGGAGAGGATCCCATAGTGCTACAAAGAGCACAGGACTTCGAAGAAAAGGTAAGAGTCGAGGTTAACTCTCAAGGTCCTATAGCGACCCTTGCCACACTCCTATCTGGCACTTGGTGCCGGGTGCATTACCAAAAACATTCAGAACATGAGTGTGAGCCTTGCTTATCCATCGCTAACCGGCAACTAGATATCCTCCGGAGTAAACACACTACTGATTCCCCGGAACCCAGTACCTCTATGGGATACACTCCTTTGGTGTCATCCCCCCGGGAACCGCAAACCAAAGCACCTCCGGGGATAAATTCCATGTTCACGCTGGTAGTCCAGGAAAGCATTCCCAAGTCCCCCAGTGACAATCCAAAGAAACCCCCCTTCCCCAGCCCTCGATTACAAACAATGACTTGTGGACCCTTAAATTTGACGGGTCCCGATCCAAACAAGGCTGTGGGGCCGGGGTAGAACTAATCAACTCATGAGGAAAATCCTTCCTCGCTTCCTACAGGTTGCAGTTTAACTGCACGAACAACGTCACGAAGTACGAGGCCTTGGTCCTTGGACTCTTATTTGCACTAAGGAAATGTATCACCCGCCTCTGGGCTCTGGGTGATTCAGAGTTTGGTTGTTAAACAGGTCCGGAGTCAATATACGTGTCATGAAAAAAGACTGGCCGCTTACCGCAACCGGGCTTGGAGCCTCATTGAAGATTTTGATGCCTTTGGCATTGACCTTATTCCCCGAAAATGGAATTATGTCCCAGACGCCCTAGCTGTTTCTGCAGTACACTTGAGCCAATGGCCGGCTCACGACTCTGGAAATTTTTAGTTTAAATGGTCCCCACCCCCTCCATTCCAGATAACGTCACCCATTTTTAGGTTTTTGAGGACGACCAACATATCCTGGCCTTCATGGCCAACGTTGGTGTCTTTGAGGATCAGATTGTGGAAGAACGAGACCATGATGACACTGGACAGGGTGGTGAAGATGATGGGATCATGGACTTGCCCACCAACACTATCCCCAAGGGGATGGTTGCACTAGAACGAATCTTTGATTCGGACCCTCAGGCCCGTGAGAAGGTATCCTCCTCCCCCGAGGGAGGAAAATTTGAAAAAGTTAACATCGGCCAGCCCGGTGAAGAAAAGATCATACACATAGGCACCTCCTGCTCCCCCGAGGAAAAGGAGAAGATTCTCGCCGTTCTCTGAGAATACATTGATGTGATTGCTTGGGGGTATGAAGATTTAAAGACATATGACACTTCCATCATGACTCACACCATCCCCCTGAAACCCGATGCTAAGCCCTTTCGGCAAAAGCAAAGACCGATTAACCCCTTGATAGAGCCTCTGATTCGTCAGGAGGTTGAAAACTGCTATCAGCTTGGATCATCTTTCCAATCTGACACACTACATGGGTTGCCAACCTGGTCCCAGTCAGGAAGAAGAACGGTGAAATCCGCCTTTGCGTGGATTTTCAAAATTTAAACAAGGCATCTAAGAAGGATAATCACCCTCTCCCCTCGTTGGATGAGGTGTTGCAGATAGTGAATGGGTCTCAGATGATGTCTTTCCTAGATGGGTATTTCGGCTATAACCAGGTCATGGTCAAATACAAGGACAGAGAGAAAATAGCGTTTACCACCAAGTGGGGAACGTTTGCATACAGGAGGATGCCCTTTGGCTTAATTAACGCCGGGGCTACATTTCAAAAGGCCATGGACATCGCGTTCGAGGGCCTTGTAAATCGATGCATAATCATCTACATGGATGATTTAACTGTATTCTCCTGGGACAGGCGTGATCATGCCGCCCACCTCGCTCAGATCTATGAGAGGTGTCGCCGGTTCAGAATATCCCTCAACCCCAAGAAATGCATATTCGGGGTTACCGAAGGAAAACTGCTAGGGCATATCATCTCTGAGAAGGGTATATCCATCGACCCCGATAGAGTCGAAGCATTGCTAAACTTACAAATGCCTGGAAGCAAAAAAGAGATGCGATCCTTTTTTGAAAAAATCAACTTTGTACGTCGATTCATCACAGGATTCGCAGAAATAGTGAAGCCACTCAATGAAATGATGAAAAAGGATACCAAAATTGAGTGGAGTCCGGAAGAAAAACGGGCATTCGCCCAGATAAAACAGACCATAATGAAGGCACCTATCTTGGCCAGTCCGGACTACTCCCTTCCGTTTTACATCTACTCGTTTGCTTCGCCGCATTCTACCACAGCCGTATTGACCCAAAAGGTCGAAGGGGAAGAATGACCAATTGCTTTCATGAGCTCCCGCTTCAAGAACGCCGAAGTCCGGTATTCGCCACTAGAGAAACAGGCCTTTGCTCTTGTTCATGCCGTGAAAAAGTTTTGGCATTATATTCTCCGGAGCAAAGTGCATGCTATTATCCTGGACCAGGCTGTCAAATCTTTGCTGATGCAGAGTGAATTGGGCGAGAGACGGGGGAAATGGATGGCCATCCTCCAGGAATATGATTTAGAGATGCAGCCCATGAAAATAGTCCGAGGCCAGGGACTAAGTCAAACAATAGTAGAAGAGACTCCCCGCATAGAATGTCATACATACACAGTGGAGTCCATTACCCAGGATCCGTGGTATACTGATCTGGTGTATTTACTGCTAAACAACAGGTGCCCGGAGGGATTGCCTCCCCACAAACGCCGTGCCCTACAGATGAAGAGCGCCCATTTCATGATTAAAAACTCTGCGCTCTACCGTACGAACTACGAGGGAGTGTATCTCCGGTGCATTGACAGAGACCAAGCTGTAAAAATAATTGATGAATTTCATGGGCAGTTTGGAACCGGGCATGGCTCAGCTGACGCCACTGCCCATCAGATCCTCCGGGCTGGATACTATTGGCCCTGTATCTTCAAAGATGTTTACGCTCATGTCAAAAAATTCCATACTTGTCAAACTGCAGCACATCGTGAGCGTAACCCAGCCATGCCTCTGCAACCGGTCTACGAGGCTAGGCCCTTTGCCTAATGGGCATTTGACTTCATCGAAGAGATTAACCCCAACTCGTCTGCCAACCACCGATATATCCTGACTGCTACTGATTACTGCACTCGGTGGTCTGAAGCTATCCCTTGTAAAAACAACACGGCGGACGTAGTTATTAAGTTTTTGGAAGAAAACATAGTCACAAGGTTTGGAATGCCCTTTGCTTTAGTATGTGACAATGGTCCGGCGTTTTCTTCTGCACAGTTACTCGAATGGACCTACAACTGGAAGATCACACTGAAGTTCTCCAGCAACTATTATCCCCAGGGGAACGGTGTTGCTGAGTCAATGAACAAAAATCTACTTGAAGTGATCAAGCATTTGTTAGAACAAAATCCCCGGGATTGGCACCAAAAACTGAGATACGCCCTCTGGGCGGATCGTATTCGTATTAAAGTCACCCTGGGAACATCCCCATTCCACTTGGTTTATGGTCAACATCCTGTATTCCCAGTCAACTTACAGGTCCCAGTTTTACAATTTATGCAGGAATTCAACAACAGGGACGACATTGTGGAAGTTCAACTCTTGAATCTAGTGCGGATGGGGGAACAGCAAGACGCGACCCTTGAACATTTTGTGCATCATCAAGCAGTAGTGAAATGGTGGTTTGACAAGAGAGCCCAATACAAGGCCTTTCAGGTCTCAGATCTGGTCCTATTGTGGGATAAGGCCTGAGAGAGGAAAGGAAAGCACACCAAGTTCCAGCGGCTCTGGCTCAGACCATATTTAATCTCAGAAATCTGCGGGGCAAATACTTACCGCCTCAACACCTTGACTGGAGAACCTGTCCCGTTGCCCTTTAACGGACAGTTTCTCAAACATTACTTCGAGTAAGGGTAAGTTTGTCCAAAATTGTACTATATGTAAATATCCTCTTGTAAATAGTCTTGGTGAGTGCCCTCCGGGGCAGTCTCCCTGTTGCCGTTTTGTTTCCTTTGTTTTCGCCTTTGGTTTTCTTTTTGGGTCCCAGTGTTTTGCTCCGTCTTGCAGGAATTGGAATGTTTTGCATAACTTTGGCCTCTGGTGCAATGCCTTCGGCATGGCAAACTTTAGAATCTGTCTTTATCACGATGGAGTCAACCCGGTCTCCGAAATTGTTTGCAGAATATGGCACATTTTTTAGTAACCTCCATTGGGTGTCACCTTCGATAGTCTGGCAATCAGTGAACAATAATAAAGCAAGGGACAAGTAATCAGACATGCCGGGGGTAGATCAGCTGCACTGGTTGGTTGACCCATGTCTAACAATCCAAATAAATTCTTTTCGGGTCCAGAGTTTTATCCTCTCCGAATATCTAAATATAAGTGGATAGGTGAAAGAAGTACCACCATTTGAATTACGGCTAAGCTCGGGCTTAATGGTGAAAGAAGCACCGCCTTCCCCACGCAGAAATGAATGAAGAAAAGCGAGGTTGAACTCCGGTCTCTGGGAGGAAAGCAATTAAATTGATGACTGGTTCGAAGTGATTAGTTTCATTTCTCTACTTCCTCTGAGTTCATCGGCTTGATTTCCTTCCAGAGCACACACGACACCACTGATAAGGCTACGGACTGGCTCTTGGATGGTCGGGTTCCCTCGGACATGCTGCCCTCTACCCGTCAAACGCTTCGGGAGGACGTTTTGCTCCAGTTGTGATAACCAGAGATTCTGTGGTTCTCAAATGCGTTAAGGCATTTGTCCCAGATAGTCGCCATTTGTTATGCCCTACATCCCCGTCCCTACATTTTGTGTGCAAAATTTTGGGTCCCCCTTTTTTTTCCTGTTTTTCTTTTGTTGCAGCTTTGCCTTGTCTTTCTTTTCTTTTTGCCTTCTTCCTCCGGGGTTTCCTCCCCCGGAGTGTGTCATTTTCTTGGTTCATTTTCTTCTTCGGGATCCTGGATCCCGGAGGTTGCCTTTTGGTGGGAAGTTCGATTCCGGACTCCGGGATTGTTTGCGATGATGTTCCTAGTCCCTAGAAAAATCATCATAAGGAATACCCGGGCCCGGAGTCCGGACGTTTTGCTTAACTTGGAAGTTCCGTAGTGCAGAGGATTATCTTTTTACCACGGGTATAAATAGACCTTCCTGTCATTATCACACTTACCGCGTTTAAAATCTTTGAGCACTAAGAGCGAAATTAAGTGATTTTCAAAGCAATTAACAGAGCAGTTACAGAAAGGTTTGCAATAATCAGGGTTTAACGTCTACTATTCTCAGACGTGTGCTAGTGCTCCGAGGTGGTGATCTTGACAAGCTCGACAATTTAGAGCCGTTGCAGAGCTCTTCTGGTAATCTACCTGTCCTCCACCTTCTACGTTTCCAGGTTGGTTTCTCCGCTTCCTTCCTCTTCGCTTTGCTCTTGTTTTCCTGGTTTTCTGTGTTTCACTCGTCGTTGTTTTTTGTTCGTTTCGTTTTGTTTTCGGTTGGCTTGTTTTTTATGTCATTTTCTTTGTCTCTCGGTTGTTTCTCTGGTTTTGCCACCCGTTGGTGGGTCGGCTCTGTCAGAAGGTTGTTCGCCTTCTGTGCAGGTGTGAAAATCTTGTAAATATCCTGTAAATAGCTTGTAGATACCTATAGATAGTCTGTGCATATGTGAATGCTTTGTAGATAGTCAGTAAGTGTTTTGTAAAATAGTCTGTAGATAGCTGGCGTCCCATGTCAATAGCTGTATATTCCTGTCTTAGCTTCATCTAGTTTTTGTCTGCGGGAGTCGTCCGCACGTATATTCATGTATATATGTATATTTCTGTAAATAACCCATGTATATATCCTTTCATCCCATGTATATACCTTTCGGCTCCCTTGTATATCCTTCCGGGTGGCTTGACGAGCTAGTCGAGCCACCTCTACTATTGGTTTTTTTCTTCAAACCTGCTTTGAGGCAGAAAACCACCTGTTTGAGTCTTGGCTCGTGGCTGGTTTCAAACAAGTGGTTTTCTCTCTCCTCCATCAAGGCTGTCAGAACCTCATTTATTTCCCATGCGCGCAATTACTTCCGGCCATATGGCTCACCCTTTTCGCGCGTTCGAACAGCCTCTTCCGCTGCCAGTGCCATCCCATCCATTCAATGCTGTCGCACGTGGCGCCCACGTAGACTTGCTCCCACATTATTCTTTTCTAACGGTCACTTCTCCGGGTTTCGGATCCCTTTCCGTCATTCATCCCATGTCTTCACCAAGCATGACAATTTTTCCCGGACCCGGAGATGTGATAAAGGTACCATCTGTTTTGCTTTTCAAATACTTATGCAAAAAACTAACTTTTCAGGAAAAGCGAACGGCATGGTGGTAAGATCTCTGGACCCCAGAGTTACTCTTTTATTTTTATAAATATGTTCTGACGGGTGCCTTGACTCGCAGGTCCGGACTTCACTAAATAACCATGTCTGAAGCATCCGCATCATCACCTCCCGGAAGTCCGGAGTTTCCATCCACGACCGAGACCAGGGCAGCATCAAAGTCTAAGATAGAGAAGGCCCTGGAAAAGCTCCCCCTCACCATGAAGTACCTATAGGGTGAGGAGATTACGAGCTCAAAGATTGAGTCCAAGATAAAGTGGTTGACCGACACCAGCGTCGGGACTTGGGCTGAAATGCAGGCTCTAGTGAAAATCATGCATATACAGCGACAGGCTGGAGATTCACTCGCCACGAACATAGGAGGTTCTGGAGTTCTTCAGGCAGCTTGCTTCCCATACTCCGTGCAGTCTCCAGAGTTCGTGCTAACTCTGGCGGCCCACTATAACTCCTTCGTCCGGGCCGTCATGTTAGTACCAGCAGAACCATCGGGGTTCCCTGCCCCACTGGTGTCCCTGGACCCAGCCACTTTCCAAATCGGCCTGGGCCTCCCGCAATTTGATCAAGTTGTAGTAGTTACAAGGTCGGATGTCTTGAAAGAATTCACCGGGCTGGAGGAGGCCTCCCGGTTGTACATCAACACCAACTGGCTCAAATTCCCGAAGAGGGACTACAAAAGAATGAAGATTGACATTCCCCGCTCAGAATTCAAAGAGAGCATTCAGATGGGAATGATTGCACTGGCACGGGTGTTCGGGAAGCCCTCTGCCTAGGAGTTTGCACCATGGATGTACTACTTTCTATTCGCCATGTCCACCAGGGGACAATTCTTTGACTAGGCTACCATTATTTCCAACCATGTCGAATCCCAGTTCCGGCAACTGAACAAGGACAAGAAGTTCCATATGACTTCTTATGTTTTCTGGGCCCTAGCCCACCAGAGGCCTCGTTCCAATGGCCTGCTCACAGATGGTGTCCTCAGATTTGGTCTAGGACAAAAAGCACCGTGGGACCATTTCCCACAGATTCAATGGGAGGCTAGCTTCCCCAGCTACTGCCGGGTAAACGATTGCTTCATTTACAACCATCTGTTGACACCCACCTGGGATGCCGGATACCGCCTCTCTACAGAGGCGATGAAGTTGGTGAGTATTTATGGACACTACTACATTCAATTCCAGTAGCATACTTATATTAGGGTCGTCGGCTTCTCCGGGAAACCCTACTTGTTGCCCAGACATTGCGGGAACAAGATCGTGCTGCTGGAGTATTGCAGACAAATGATGGAACTGTACGCCTTCTTGGCCCTCAAGAAGGTCACCACTATTTCGTTCCCAATCTCTTGTGGGGACTATACCTGCAGTCTGGCCACCGCAAAAGAGGCTGACAATGAGCTTAAAAGTTATAACTTGCAGGAGTTTTATCTGGCACGGAAAAACTTTGATCCGCAAGGCCGAATTGCAATAGCACTGCCCCGGGCTTCAGAGCCCCACCAAGCACACATAGAAGACTTCTGGGCAGATTGCCAGGACGATATGGATGTGTGCAGCCGGCATTATGATAGGATGACGGCTGGAATGATGCAGACACTAAGACTCCGGAGGTTCCCGGAGGGCTTCTCTGACACCACCCCTACCACAGATCCCGAGTACAAAGAAAAAGGGATCGACAAGTTGGGATTGCCCGCAATAAACTGGGGCACCCAAGAGAATTACAAGATCGGGGACTTCACTCAAGCAGTTGTCGAGCGAAGTCACACATACTTCAAGCGGGTGTGCCCCGGGAGTGCGCGCCTTGGTCCCCGACCACCACAAAGAGCAACTTCACCGCCAATATTAAGATCAGCTCCAGGGGCCGGGACATCTTCAGCAGCCGGGACTTCTGTGCCAGGCACAGACAAAGGAAAGGGGATTGCCCACACTCCCTCCGTGTCGCAGACTCCCACACCGGGGCAGCTTCAGCAAATCATGGAGGCCTCCCAAAAAATAAGGGAGCAATTATTAACGAAGCTGGCAACTCCCCCTCTCGTGACTGGGCCAATTCGCCCCCCTTCCTCACCATCGCTGGCAGCACTAATGGCCAGAGCAACCAAGGTTGATCCCGTGGAGGTAGCAGCAATCGCCGATGCGGGACCGCCTCTAATCACTCAGAGGAGGAGGAGGCCCGTCGCGCAGCCAAAGCCAGAACCAACGCCAGGGGCTTCCCACCCAGAAGAGGTGGAGATCCTCTCTTCCGATTCTCCAGAACCGGGGAGAGAGGCGGAACAAACAGAGAACCCAGCCAGTCCCCCTCTAGAGGAAGAGTTCTATTTATTTGCAACTGATGAATTTGGGAACTTGCAAGGGGGTGACACACCAGCGGGGACGGAAGTCCCAGAGAAAGGACAAGAGGCTTTGGATCTCCGGGATCAGGAAGAAGAAGCTGCAGAACGAGAAGCGCAGCATATGGAAGAGAGGCCGGGACCGGAGATCATCTCCGGGGCCTCTGGAATACAAGGTCTGGAAGTTGGCCAAGTACCAAGTGAACAAAGGGCATCTGCTGGGGAACCCGGACCCAGAATTACGGGAACAACCGTAACCTCAGCCGCCGTGTTCCAAGGGCCACTTCCTGGAGCAACCTTCGGGCACATAATAACAGCAGCCCAGACTTTGAACTTGGGCCAGATGCCTCCCATACTACCCAAAGAGGTACCAATGATGGAAGAAGCCCAGCCTGGGATAGAGACAAATAAGGGAGAAGAACAACATGAAATCTTCGAGGAAGCCGATCAGGGTCCAGACTCACCACTTGATATCCGGGATCAGGCTGAGGATGTAGAAATTGAGGATATCACCGAAGAAGAAGTGCTGGCAGAGAAGGAGATTGAGAGGGTGCATGTTGTCAAGGAGAAACCACCACCGGACACCGGGAGAGGATCCGAAGAATAAGCTCTGGCAGGAAGGCCATCCCTCCCACCTCCGTGGCTAGTGGAAAGTAAAAAGAGGAAAGCCCCATCTACTCCAACAGCCCCCATCTCCTTGGCCGAAATGATGGCCTTGGCTCAGGTCCCACCAAAGACAAAGAATGCCCGGACAGTTCATACCCTTCGAACTGGGCCGGGCGGAGAAACAATTGCTGTGGTGGCAACGCCTCCCCCAGATGCTGATGAGGCAACTACAGACCCCGCACACTATAATATCGCCGAGGTACACTTGGGCAAAAGAGGAAAGTAGGGTGAAGTGGACCTGCTGAAAGAGGCATCAAGGGTGGTGGAGGCCCGATACGAAAAAGAGGCTCAAAGGCTCAAGGCAGAGAAAGAAAAGACTGCCAAACTTATGGGAATACTTACAGAGCTGGCTAGACCCGTTAGCGCCGTCACTCCACAGGCCTCCACTTCAGAAGAGTTACCGCAGAGCGACATAGACTCCCTGCGGGTAATGAAGAAGAAAGCTCAAGCGGCTGATGAATGGTCCAATCAGTAGGTAGGAAACATCCAGCATTCCCTAGTGGCTACTCTCCCCGATCTATACACAGGCTGGCAGGTTATTCCTCAGGCAGAAGCCCTAATTGAGCAGTGGGAGATCTTGAAGATCTCCTCACCCTGGGAGAAAATATGGTTTCTGAATCCAGAATTTTGGGTGAGGAATCATTTGATTATGTAAGGACTCAGCACTCCAGACTAGACCTCACATTGGAGGTAACCAAGCAACTAGTAGAGTCCTTACAGGGCAAAGTGAGCAAGGTAAAACATTCTTTTAATTTATACAAATCTTTTGTAATAAAGGCTTCCGGGATAGATCCCTTCAGCGCAGGAACTTTTACTCCCGAGGAGTCAGTTTTGGGAGGTTTTGATGAGATGGTGGCCTCCCGGTATCGATCTCCAGAGGGGATGGATGGGGCCAAAATGATCAAGTTAACCAAGGTGGTGCTCGGAGGCCATGATGCCGCGAAGATGGCAGATGAATTCAAAAGCAATGTCTCGGAGCTGGGAGAACAAGTAGAGATGGCCAAATTCAGAAAGGCCAGTTTGAAAAAGATTGATGAGGACGGCATTTTCCGCCTCCTTCAGGCTTATGGTGATAATAAATAGCTTTGAATTTCTCCGGAGGCCGGGGAAATTTGAACATTCTACATTCTTTATTCTTTCGGGGGCGTAAGTCCCCGGATCCTGGACTTCCGGGTCTGAAGTTTTTGTATCCTTTGCAGTGATCCGAGTCCCGGTCCCCGAGGCCGACCGGTCACTTTCAGAGGCAGTTAATAAAAGCTGTCAGAAGGTAGTTGGATACATCATGGGACAGTTGGCTTCTGACAAGGTGGTTTTCTCAAGGCGCTGCTCGAGGGTACACCTGGCACGTTGAAGACAGGGCGCCGCATTTCCCATTTATGAGGCATGTAGCCTCGGTTCCTGGTGGACCTACTTTCCTCCCTCTTTTCTC
>MU224402.1:2719533-2732923 GCA_018584345.1 Thuja plicata | reverse complement strand
CGACCTCTTTATTCCCGCTACTGATAAAATGCTAACTGATGGTTACGTATTTCTTCGGTATTTAGTGTAGTCTTTCAGAGTATTGTTGATGTTCTGGATTTCTCAGCATGACTATAGTTAGATAAATTCTCCTAACCCTGCAGGATCTTTTTCGTTTTATTTGTGAAGTGTGGAATACTCCGGGAAACCTTTACTATTCTGAATCTCTGGGAGAAATGAGTTGAAGTAACCAGCTATCCCCCTCAAAAATACTCACGTCTCCCAACCGAGCCCCGCACCGTCATGACCCGACACCCAGGTGCTTGAAGGTCCGGAGGATTTATTTCCCCGGACAACCTTTACAGGCGGAGTTGGCCGATCTCTCCGGAGTCTGGTGACAACTTATGACTGTTGGCAGACCCGGTCCACAAAACCCCGTCAACAGAACGATGGAATGAGAACAATAAGTAAGTCATTGAACACTAGATGTTTAATTTGTGATTTTGAGACTAAATTTGTTAATACTGCACTTGAAAATGATGAATGGATTAGTGTTATGAATGAAGAGATAGAATAGATTGAGAAGAATAGAACATGGAAATTAGTATGTAGAACAGATGAAAATAATGTCATTGGTACCAAATGGATATTCAGAAACAAGTTGAATGAGAATGGAGAAGTCACAAGGAACAAAGCAAGATTAGAATGCAAGGGGTGTGCACAAGAAGAGGGTATTGGCTAAGAAGAAACCTTTGCACCTGTTACTAGACTAGAAGGAGTCAGAATTCTACTTGCTTATGCTACATTCAAAGGATTCAAGGTATACTAAATGGATGTCAAATCTGCATTCCTAAATGGAATACTTGAAGAAGAGGTATACATTGAACAACTAGAAGGGTATGTTGATCCTAACAAGAGAAACATGGTTTGTAGACTACACAAAGCCTTGTATGGATTGAAACAAGAACCTAGAGCATGGTATGAAAGACTTCACTCCTATCTCATAAGTATTGGATTTGTAAGAACAAGTGAAAATAGTGATCTGTATTTAAAAGAAGCTCCTAATGATAACATTTTGATTGCTGAAATATTTGTTGATGATATCATATTTGGTGGTAATGATATGTTATGAAAATCATTTTCTAATGAGATGAGAAAAGAGTTTGAGATGTCAATGTTTGGGGAGTTCAAATTCTTTCTTGGTCTACAGATTCTTCAACAAGATGCAAGCATCTATATCACACAATCAAAATACATCAAGGAAGTGTTGAAGATATTCAAGATCGAAGATTCCAAACCTAAAGAATATGAAAGACTATGGCTTATGGTATAAAAGAGAATGCAAATTTGAGTTTTAAGTCTATAAAGATGTTGATTGGGTTGGAAACTTAGATGATAGAAAGAGCACAATAGGAGGAGCATTCTTCATGGGTGACAAACTTGTCACATGGATAAGTAAGAAGCAAGGATGCATCTCACAATCTACTGTAGAAGTGGAATATGTGGCTTTTGCTACAAATTGCTCTAACATTGCATGGATCAAACAGTTACTGGAAGTTATGAATATGAAAATCCTTGAACCATTGATAATCTATTGTGACAATACCAGTGCAATAAACATATCAAAGAACCCAGTCATGCATGCTAAGACAAAGCATATTGCTATCAAGTATCATTACTTAAGAGCACAAGTGCAAGAGAAAGAGGTGATACTTGAATATGTTCAATCCAAGGAACAATTAGTAGACATATTCACAAAGCTATTTCCTAAAGACACATTTGAGTACGTCAGAAAGAAACTAGGGGTCTGACCCTTGGCTATTGGTCACTAAGATACTAGGAGGCTGGATCAACCTACACATTATCATAAGATCATTCATGTACTTTATGAAATCAAAGAAATGGACTGCAAAAACATATCAGTACATAGCAAGGTACTTATCCACACTGAACACCAGATCTATTATATTGCTGATGGATAGGAAATTCAAGGAGTATATTATAAAAAGGAAGAAGGATATAGTTTGGCATTGCTATCAAAGGGAGAGATTATATATGCATATGAAATATCCATCATGATCATCCAAAGGGAGAGAAGTATCCTAAGGGAGAGATGACTCAAAAGGAGAGAGTATATCTATTGTTGTCAAAGGAAAAAGAGATATCCATCAAGGAGAGGAACAATCAAAGGGAGAGAAAACATCAAAGAAGTGCTTCACAGAAATATTCATCTAAGGGAGAGACATAATTAGAAGTTGCTAAATCTATCCACTAAAGGGAATGAAGATTGAAGAAATTAATCTGCAGGAAACAAATCTTAGCTAGAAGAGCTTACTAAGAGTCAGACATTTGTACTAGTTATAGAAGAATAAGTTTAGTAGATTGATGAACTACAACTGGTATATTTCAAATTGTATTAGTAATGTAGTATGTTTCCATCAATGCCAAAGGGAGATATTGTTGAACAATAATTTATTGAATGTTTGAAGATGATAAGTTGATGATCACTGAGCTGCAGAAATTTAATGCAAGACATTAAATCAATTAATGTATTCTATTGTCATTGATGTCAACTTGATATAATATAATTATTTATATACATATAGTCAAAGACTTCAAAGAACCAAAGAGATAAATTTTATGTTATCAGTAATGCATAAAATTTTAGTATACACCAAGTGACAAAAAACACCGATGGACAGTGCACACCGATGGATAGAGAACCCCAAGAGAAGAGTCACAATGATACTCGAGCAAGAAACCTGAGAAAACATTACTTAGCAGAACTAAATGTAACAGTGTTTCCCGACGGATAGACAACTCTGATAGATAGACAACACTGACAGACAGACAACCCTGATGGACAGACAACCTCGATGGATAGACAACCCTGACAGACAGAGATGCTCAAGGACAACTGAAGTTAAGACCAAGAAAAAATGGAATTACACACCGATAAGAACTAAAGTTAAGAAATGACAAATGAATTAGCTGGCAGGACCTAAATAAGGATTTAACTGATTGATTACATTATTTTCATCAACCAGTTAAAAGGTAAAAATAAGCTAGAGATTAAAGCTAGTTTTATTCCAGTTGTCAAGGAGAAATCTGCAGGATAAAACTAAAGCATTCTTTAAAGAAAGAATGGGGAGATTTCTAGATCATGTTAAGAACAAGAAAGACAAAGACCTAAAAATGCTGAAATCGTGTCTATAAGAGAGACAAGCTAATTCATTATGAATTGGGGGAAGAATAAAAGAGAATGCTAAAGAGAATACTAGTGAAGATAAGAAGTCTTCATACAGTCCTAATCAAACAAGTTGAAGAATAGAGATAATATTTTTGCGGACATTGAGCAATAGAGAAGAAACAACATCACCAAGCAGAAAGAAGTGGAGAAAAGGAATAGAAAGGAAACATTGATAAGAAAGGTATTATGAGCTTACAATATATCTTATAATCTACAAGATTAAATTTTTATTTATGAACAGATCATATACTACTTTAGTTTAACCATTGATTCAGAAAATCTCTTAACAGAGTGCAATTTAACTATCCTTTATATATTGAGATACATCCCAAGGAGTATCAAAATGTTTCACATGAAGATAGCATAGTGAATGCCAGATATGAAGTGACAAACTAATATATTTAAATCCTCTAACAATATCACACTTAACATTATGTTTTTAACCTTTAACAGGGTTGGCTCTTCACCGAGATCACTTCAGAAGAGTGAAAATTTTGGGTTAGCGGTCCCAAGTGGTTTTTCCCTTAACAGGGTTTCCGCGTTAAAAATCCATGTGTCAAATGTGTTTTTGGTTCAGTGCTTTGATGTGTTTCTTTACACATTACTAAAACATGATTGATCGATAAACACTAAGTTGTTTACTATATTTTGGTAAAGACTAGACTGCTCTTGAGTAAAGCTTAAGAAAAAGGATAAACAGTGAACTCCGAGCAGTAGTTATTTGATAAGATTATTTAAAGGCATGCATCTTGTAGGACTGAAGATAACTAGAGGTTTATAATTGTGGTATAAAGTTTTGGGTTGATTTATTGGATTAATTTTTTAGGCCACTAATTCAACCCCCCTGTCTCAGTTATTCCAACAATTATATTGTAGAATACAGTGTTGTTCCTTTGGACAGACAGGTTGACCCATATTTGTAGTACATGGCTCAGTTAGAGGGTGTGCATATGTCGTAGGTCAATGAGATTGTTCCACCTCCACCACCACATGTTCATGGTGATGTAGAGGATGTTTCTAAGAGTTAGCTTATAATCTTTGTATTTTTTTTATACTTTCAGATTGTGTACCCATTTTTGGAATTGTATATGATGAATTGATTCGATGACAGTTGTATATTTTGAGTTTTTGATGCACCCCCTGACATTGTTGATATATATACAGACATGATTTAATCTCTTTGTACTTATGTTTATCAATATTATGAGATGCTTTTATTTCCTATGATGCTCTATATGGATGCACTTTCTTTTATGATCATGTATACTTATGATTTATGATGATTATTCTCATTTATGCAAATTAATTATGTGATGGACGATGTTCATGAATGACTATACAGATGAATATGTAAATTAAATGTTTATTTAATTTTCAAATGGATGGATATGATCTTACCTATTATGATGTAATGCATTTATTATGTTCTCACTAGTACATTTAACCCCTAAAATTGACCAAATATTCTGACCATACATTACATTTTTTTTACTTGGTCGGATGATCACGGGGATATAACTTTAAAAAAAAAAGATAGATTTCTTATCAATTTGTTTTCATCATTGAAAGGAGAAGAGGGCTCCACATTTCTTTGAGGATGCATTTCTTGGAGGCCTCTATAGAAACAAATCAATCGAAACCAATCAATCTAAGCTATTGGATCTTTCTTCTCCCACAGGGTTCTTCATCATCCTTTTCTGTCTGTATATCGCTAGGTTACACACGGAGGAGCCAGATAGGCCAATCCCACAGCACAAATCCTAGTAATTACTACATTTGTAGTACTTTCTATAATTTGATATTGAATGATAGGCGTTGAGATTTTTTAACCTTTTGGATGGATTGACAATTATTTAATTTGTGCCCTCAACTAGTAAACTACAACTCTTTTTCCCATGCTTTTTCCTTCATTCTCATTTTTCTTTCAATATTATTCTACCATTATCTCAAAAATTGGAGGATATTGTGCCTTGTTTATCCACTGGATGGGTCAAAGCAACATTACAATATTGGACTACCCTTTCCTATAAGAGCTTTGGAAGTTACGGAAAACAACAGAGATGAGAACTTGTATGTCAGGGGCCTTCACTCCGTTGAAGGAAAATTATATTTGAAACAATGGGATTCAGCTAGATTTGAAACAATGGGATTCAGACATATGGCTTTGAATGTAATATTCATTTGGCATGCATTTTTATAGATTCAGAGATTGGGTAGTTAATCCCCACTCCCTATCCATGATAAGGAATTCGCTTCTCACAAAAGTAATGAGTAATTAAGATTTAGCAATACACAATATTGTTTAATTTTAATTAATTCATGTTTCTATAATTTCTTATGTCTAGGGTTGTTACAATCTTCAGTAGTTCAAGGGATTTGAGTCATTATCAAAGATATACAAATCTAGTTTCCATAAAACTTATCCTTGGTGTTGGTAGGAAACTATTTTTAAATTGTTGATGAGAAGAGATAGAGATCCCTTTGGTAGATTCCTCCCAAGATGTCATGACAATATATAGGAATAGTTAAAAATCAAAAACATCAAAGAGTAATTCAAAGGAACAAGAATAAATAGAAAATAAGCTTAATAGAGAAAGAGTTGAAGAACTTCCATCCAATACAACATTTTCATATCCCATCAATCTGAATAGAAGATATAATGAACCACCAGTAAAAACACATTTCCCCTTCTATTCTCTCTACCTTTAGAGGAAAGATTTCTAAAGATCCTAACCAATTTATTTTTGAGTTCAAGATATTGTGTCAAACATATGATTATTCTGCCAATAATTTGGAGTTAAAATTAATCTTCTCTCTTTGAAATAATTATTGTTGTGTTAGCTCATGGGATTAGATGCTGATATTTTTTCAACATGGAATGAGACAAAGATAATATTCTTGGACAAGTAGAAAGAATATTGCTAGGTGAGAGATTAAAAAAAACTATTTTATATAAAACAAATGGAAGATGAAAGCAAGAATATTAAGCTAATAGGTTCCTATTTGTTCATAGGAGGTGTGCCAATGGGTTAGACATTGATATCAATAGAGCTATATTTTTAAGAGGAATTTATGATGCATTGATAACGGCCTTGAACTTAATTAGGAGAGGTGATAAAAATAAAATTAATTTTGAGGATATTGTAGGGATTTGTAAAAACTAATCTAGGACCAAGGTTGGAAATAAGGGTTCTATGAGAAATAGAGGGTTTTCTTCTAATGTTTCAAAGGTTATGGAGGAGTTAGATATCCTGAATAATAGAATCCCTTCTACATATTAATATTGAATATAATATGAGAACCATAGAACTATTGGCTATTTATTGTCCCAAGTGTTGGGAGATACATCTCTTAAGAGAGCTCCATTTAAATCAAGTTTATTTGTGTGAGATATGTGAGAAAAAACATATCACAATCACATGTACAATCTCCACCATTGTTAATTGGTACAATTGTAACCAATGAACAAGTTAATCAACCTCAAATACCATCCCAACTATTCCAAAATCCTAATAATAACCATCCTCAACAAGCATTCATTACTGATTATAATATGAATAGCTTGAATTTCATTGAAATAATTTGTATTCAATTGAGGAACCAGAATAATCTTATCCTATACAATGACCTTTATGCAATGAAAACTCTCATTGTTGTCTTCCTTATACAATGACTCAATGCCCATTATAATCAGCTTTGTGTGGTTTGTTCTGGAGAGTGCTAAAATACTAGAAATGATCTATGTGTCATCACTCACATTGCCAAGACTACTTGAAGACCAATGATACCTTCTTAATGTCACTGTTTCTACTTTTTAGATGTCTTAGGTGGACTTTAATGCATTTGATTCAGACCAGCAAATTTTTTATTTTCCATGTGATCATTGTACTCTACCAAACTATAGGCCACTCTCATTATTTAGTGTGGCTTACTATATAGCATATGTACTGTCACATGTTTCACAAATTTTAAATAACTCATATCAACCTTCTATGCATTGTCATGAAAGATTCCCATGGTCACTTGAACTCTCATAATCTTTTTATTTCTTTGTTTCTTCATGTACCTTCGCTTACTGTTCATCATAATTGTTGCTTCATATACCTTTTCTTACTTTTTCTCTTAAAATTTGTCACAATAGTGTCCTCATGTTTACATGGTCAAGGCTTGAATTCTTTCTCATGACCCACCCTTATGATTTGGCATTTGAAATTAGTAGCATGACTAATATGGTAAAGAAATTTTTTTTGTAGGTCCTTGGACTGATCTTTGACAACTTGTGCCTTTTCCCCAACTCTATCCCATTTACCTCATCATGTCTTTGTCATTGAGAAAGGTTGTGACATCTGCATTTTCTTGTAAGCTAACCTCATTATTATTTTTACTATCCATTATCCAAACTGTCATGTGATCATGCATTTATATTTATAATCTCTCTTTTTTAGGTTCAACATTATAATTTCTTAATATTGTACCTTCTTTTGCTCATTTGCTTTCTTGCGTCTCTTTTATCCATTTTTTTTATCGAGTTATTTGCACTTTCAGTACTCACCTTCTTATTTGAAATGGAGATAAAACATTGGACCTTGATACCACAACCCAATTCAATTCCCTGAGAGAGATTATATGATGAAGTGTTGTAAATGAGTGATATGTCCAGCTCACTGGATGCAACATTCCAAGCCCCGCAAGAATCAATATAATAGTATCAAAATTGACTAAGCTTCAAGATCTGACTAAATGGGGTAACATAGGCCAACTTATTAACCCCAATGGAAATTCTCATGTTAATTTGATACAAGCATTACACCAATAACCCTCTCGGTTGTGGCATCTAGTTTGAGGGTAAAGAAATTACCAAATCAATATGAAGGCAATACAAGATTGCACTAAGAGTACTGATTTGAAGAGTAGTTATCATTAGATATAGATAAGAGAAGGGGATGAGTGGAGGATCACATTTAAGACCATTAAGCAATTCACTTCATATATATCACTTCTTCACACTTATACTATAGCTACTCACCACCGATTCATATAAATTTTTTTTTTACTTAAACTATGAAATATTAATAATCAATTCACGTATCTTTACGATCGCCATAGGTATAATTACCAATGGTCTTTATTCGATGATCTTTCTATGGCCCATCTGAATGTTGGAAGGTGTTAACAATCATAGAGTTGATATTCATCCTTCGTATTATCTACCTTTGTTGTATCCATAATGATTTCCATTATTATCTCCTATGCATATATACTTTTCTAATTTTCCTTTAATCATTTTTGATGTGTTGGTTGATTAGTGTTGTTGTCACTGTTATTCCTAGCAATGTCTTTAGACTTCATATGTTGTTCCATAAGTTATTTGCTATTTGACGTGACTACTTTCTATATGATAAATCACCCTTTATGCCACTATTTTGGGTTGCTGCATATGAAATGAACCACTACTTATACTACTTATTGTCTATGTTTCTCATAAACTATAGTTTCAATATACACATGATGCTTTTAATCACTGGTTGTTATTAGTGATCTTTCATGAATCTAGAGAGCTAAGATATGTATCTTCATATATGACCTCCAATGATTTTCAATGACTACTATAATGGAATCATGGTATGTATATATCAATGCCTAATGAAGTAAATGTTTTACTTCTCATATATATCATTCAATTTTGTCATACTATGTCTTTCTATTTCATCTCATGTTTTTAACTTTGGCATCAATGACAATATTTTAACAATCTCTTGTATGCCCTTGACATCAATGTCAATATTTCCAACATAAACAACCTCTTCCCTCTAAACAAAAAATTCTCTTATATGAAATACTCCAACCATTGGGCTCTACAATTCTCAATTGAACTCTTACATGCTGCTCGAGAATCTTTAAAATATGCATCCTCTTTATACAACTCTCCCATACAATCAAAGCCAGTAATGTTCAATCTCATTTCATTTAGCAATAAACACCTTTTACTTGGTGCATCCGCAACTCTATTTGATTTCCCTCTTTTATGCTTCAAAATAAAAGAATAACTTTGTAGAAATTCAACCCACTTCACATGCTTTTGACTTAACTTACCTTGGTCATTAATGAATTGCAATGCATAATGATTGATGTACAACACGAACTCCTTCGGTATAAAAAAAATGATCGATGTACAATACGAATGGTTGTATGGAATTTTCTTGAAGGCTCTTATAATGCAGAGTTGCATTTATGCAATATATGTATAGCTAATTTGAATTCAACTACTATGGAGTGATTATTATTCTTGTGCATTGTCATAAATTACAATAGGACACACATAATATGTGTCTGCGTGTGTGTTAAGTCATGACGTGATATAGTGTGCTTGTGTAATGCGATTAAGTGGAATTGGTTATAATCTTATTCATGTGACATGGTTGAGTGATATTGACTCTCTTATTTTAACCAAGTGTATCATGGCTAGTGTGCATGAAGATCTTACAATGTGCTAATTAATGCACAATAGTTTGTGTATAGATTTTGTAGGAATTTATTGAGCTAATGTATCACGATTCAATGACGTCTAGTCTTCTACATGCTAATTATATGACATTTGTGCTAATTTTATGGGTTTTCTTTGAATTTTATAATGGCTTTTAATTAATTAAGTTGTTTGGGTTTGGCTTGGAGTGTACATTGAATTTCTATTATCTATGTAGCATGCTGGTAATTTGTCATTTGTGTCTTATGTGACATGGTTCTTACAGAATGTACATAGTATATGGTATGGAATAAGTCAATTTAATGGAATAAACAAACCATTTTATGGATATTGTCAACTATGCAATGGTTTGACACAAATTTGATCAGTGCATATCTATAGTGGCTACAAAGAATTTAGGATAGAGGAACATCAAATTTTTTGTTGTAATCAGAATGGACACATTGTCAAATATTGTAGAAGCGGAAATTATAATCATGTTACATCAGCAAGAATGAATGATCCTATGAAAAATATTGACATCGAAGAAGTAAGATAGGAAATGAACAAAATATGGAAGAAGAAAGAAGAAGAAGATACATCAAACATTGCGGTTACACCTAGCTCTGGCATAGAAAATCTCTTTCAAAACTAGTTTAGAATGTGTTGGCTTAGGGGGAGCTATAAAGAATATTTTTTTTCCTTGCCAAATAAGATGGTGTTGTTATCACAACAAGAAAAAGGAAGTTGGAGATTTAATTGAGGTGGCAAGAGATTAGAAAACATTGTTTATTGACACAATCACTAACCCAACAACAAGGTATGTAGCTTTCGATATCACCTAAAAAATTATTTCCAAAACAGGGAAGGTACTACTTCTATTGCAGTATATGTTGCGCATCAAATGATGAAAAATGGTACGGATTTTGATCTATGTGAATTAATTAGATTGTAATTGTTACACAATTTGATATTGACAAAGAAGGAAAGGATACACATTTTGATATGCATCTTTGGGTGCCAACACAAAGGGTATTTCATGTTTCTTCTTTGTCATAGATATCTGGGTAAGGTAATAATTTTTTTGCACTTTTTTTGGATTTGCATAGATGATGAACATGTAGATTTTCCTAAGCACTACTTAAAGCTTACACATAAACATATTTACTAGTGTGATAAAATCGTCACAAGTCCATTTGTTTCCAGGTCAAGCTCCAAGTAATATTTCTTGGTCAAATCTGCATGTTTGTCACTTGTGCATATCTCAAATTCTTTGAAGTCCATCATAAGAATTCAAAGATCTAGTAACCAAAACAAAACCAGGATTAATAGCTTAGCTTACTATCAAATTTTTTATGTCGAAGTGGATATTTTATATTTTTATTTTATTTTCTTAGCATTTGTGTCAAATATGAATAACATTCCTATCAAATATGAATCATGATTAGATTAAATGTACAATGCTTTGCAGTCAAAATCTATTTAATGGATTTAAACTTGCTTTTATACAAGATAGTACTAATGGTACTATGTTTATATTTGATGGATTACAACGTTAATATCTTAATTCTAAGTATGGGAGATAAGTTTTTGGTATAATTATTGCCCGAATATTTTCCTGTGAAGAAAGACCATGTCTGACAATATGAACCTAGAACAAAATTAGGAGACAATTGCTAAGTGTTCAATTCATTTTGTTTCAGTGATAAGTAATCAGCTTACTGTCTTATATGTATTTATATGCACTCTATGTTTTAGATGCTATAATTGAACTTCTTCATATCCCTTGTTATCTGAATCTCTAGGTTAGGGTTTGTATATCTCTTTATCAATTCATAAGGCTTAAGATAGATTATATCATGCTAACAATTAGTTTATGTATGTATACATGTACACTTGTTTCCTTACTTGCTGATTGCAAGACTCATCTTCAAAGTACAATCTACAAAATATCCTACTTAGTAAGCCACCTCTCCAACCCTAGTTATTGAAATTGTGTTGTAGGGTACAATTTAAGGGAAATTTTAGAAGGGGACATTACAAAAGAGCTACTATATGATTTTTTTTATTAATGACATGGAATGTATTTAATAGATTTCATTGGGTCTATGTAGGATGCTTTCTAGCAAGCCTTTATATGATTAATAAGAACTTTTAGGATGAAAATGCAAGTTGAAACTGTCAAAAATAGGATCACAATGGTGAGGGAAAATATATAGAGGAGAGAAGGCATGAAAGATAAAGAGGAGCATAGATAAATGCATAGGGGGAGACATACAAAGTGTTGCGGGAGGGAGAATACATAGTAGAGCAGGAGAAAATACTATAGAGCATCTCAGGGAAAAAAATAAAGAGAAACTAAGGGAAAACAATTACAAAGCAACAGAGGGAAATCCCAAATAATGAACTTCATGACTAAGCCAATATATCCATTTGAATGTAAATTGGGTCTTTAGGATCAAATTGTCAAAATATTGCTAGGTTGACCAACCTAGGCCTAAAAGGCTATGTAATGGGTTTAATGGGTAGAATAGGAGTTTTTTAAATATTTTTTGTCTCATAAGGTCTTAGTGACCATACTCATGTAATAGGAATGATAAATTAGATCTTTGGTACAAGAAAACTCAAAGTTGTCAAAATTTGTCAAGATGATAACATGCTCTTAAACATGTTTCAACGACCAAAAGTAGTTTATAGGAAATTGGAAAGGGTTGGTTTTGATTTTTTTAGTTGAGAATAAGTTTAAATATGTTGAAAAACATCCCAAAAGATGGATTTGGTCGAATATCTAAGTCTAGTATCAATAAAGAGTGAAACTATTACATTTTCCATGTTGTCGTCCCATTAAAAATAGTCTTATTGCAAGCATTTGTTTGGGGTTAAATATGTTGGAATTTTGATTTGACACCTATTGGATGTTATAGAGGCCTGAATCCTTGAAATTTTGGCTTTGGAATCATTCGATTTCATCAAGTATTGATCAAGATATCGCATTTTTTGGTAAAACTAGATTTGAGAGACTTCTAAGAAAATGCAATTGAGAAGTGTAAAGCCTGATTCTAAAACCTTCTCCAGCATTCTCCCTACCACTGATTAGACCCTAACAATTGTAAAAGCCTAAATTAGACCCTAACAAATGTAAAACCTATATCGTTGACTAGAAATCTTTGAGCTAAAAAGGCAAATTTTTTTTTTTAAAGAAGAGTCGATTTTGCGACTTTCTTTACAGTGACAATCGATGAGAATACTATATAAACAATGAAATGATCGAAGAACTATCATTAATTTTTAAACATAATTTCATTGATTGATTCATCATTTATATAGGATTTTCATCATGTAGTAGTCAAAACATCGATGAACTATGAAAAGGGATTAGTGTGGAAGGCGCAGACAACATATCTATTACAGCCCATTTTTTCAACCTTTAGGTTGTCAGTTTTATGACGAATATACCAAACATGGAAAATTTTGATGAAAAAACTCCGATGGAAATATTGGTTATTTGGTTGACCAACATGAATCAAAAAATTGATGAAATCATGTTGAAAATATGGCCAAAATTTACTAGTGTTTGGATTTATTTTCTGATGCATATATATATATATGTGTGTGTGTGTGTGTGTGTGTGTGTGTGTGTGTGTGTGTGTGTGTGTGTGTGTGTGTGTGTGTGTGTGTGTGTGTGTGTGTGTGTGTGT
>MU224402.1:2694034-2706759 GCA_018584345.1 Thuja plicata | reverse complement strand
GTAGGTCTCTAACTGCCTTGACATTACTGATCTTTACTATATTGTCAAAATTGATATGACATAGTCTCTTGTGCCATAACCAACTATCATCTACTTTTGCAAAAAAACAACTTACATCTGAATTGAGCTAAAAAACATTACCTTTTGTTTTAGAGCCTGATGCAATCATATCTCCATCCTTGTTGGTGATAATGCACTTGTTGTCTTTGAACTCCAAATGATAACCTTTATCAAGTAGCTGTCCAACACCTAGTAGATTATGGTGCAAACCATCAACATATAGAGCATCATCTGTCTTGTTCTTTCCATCCAAGGTGATAGATCCTCTGCCTATGATAGGTTTAGGAGTGTTATCTCCAAATCTAACCATACCACCATTGTATTTGTCTAGATGAACAAATCTGTCTTTGTCACCTGTCATGTGGTGTGAGTATCCACTGTCAATGATCCAATCAGTTCTAACATCTGCTTTGGAAATTAAGGCAAATTCATGATCTTCTTCTTTATCTGCAATGTCGATATCTTTGAGCAACCTTTCCATGTATTTAAGGGCAATGAAAAATTTCATCTTCTCCTGAATCTTCATCAGTTACACCTTCTTCAGCATGGTAACATTCCTTCCTATATTTAGGTTTGTAATCAGATCTGAACTTCTTGACTCTTGTGGGACACTTAGATGCAAAGTGACCAATCTTATTACATGAAAAACACTTGAATGGAAGCTATCCTTCATACTTTATTTTTCCTTTCTTATCTCTTTTAGCAATCATGGAAATTATCTCTTCTAGCTCTTCATCAGTTTCTTCATTCTCATTATGACTAGAGATGTGTGAGGATTTCTCACCGTGGATTGAAGCTTTGAAGGCTATTTCATTCTTAGGTTTAGTCTTCAATCTTGATATCTCAAATGCAGAGATTTTGCTGATCAAAGTTTCTCTCTTGAAGTTTTGTGAGAATTGCATAGTTTCCTCTAGAATGTTGATCTTATTTTCATAGTCTGATGTCAAAGTAGTTAACAACTTGTCCATCATATCTTCTTCTAAAATTTCTCCTCCATTGTTTCTGATTCCAGATACTGCTTCATTTATCCTCTGATTATAAGCTCTAATATTTTCTTTAGGCAACATCTCAAGGTTTTTGTATTTCTTCTTCCATGTCTTTCTGCGTGCATTCTTTGCTTGAATATCTCCTTCAAACATGTCTTCTAAATATTTCCATATGGTATATGCTTTGTCAATCTTCTTGATTTCAGAAAATTCACTATCAAATAAGGCGCTGATTAGGGCTTCTTTGGCAATTGCATTATTGGCAAATGTTTCCTTTTGTCTATTAGTAGCATCCTCCTTTGCAAGGTCTTTCAGAGATGGAATTACAACCTCTTGTGGAGCAATCTCAAAGATCTCAAAGACAACACATTGTAGATGTGTTATCATTTTGTTCTTTCAATCTAGATAGTTCTCTCCATTGAACTTAGGGCTCTCTTTTCTGAAGTATGCCATCTGATCTACCTTAAGCTATTAGGCTTTCTCTCCAAGGCACTTGGCTCTGATACCAATTGTTAGAATACTTTAGGGATAACTGAGAGGGGGGGTGAATCAGTTATCAGCAACTTGATCTTTATCTTATACTTATTAATCCAGATTGATACAAAGTAAATGTACATTCAGATAGCACATTACACAACACATCAATTTGGTTACAGGGAAACCAAATGGTAAAAACCCCAGTGGGAATTAGTACCCACAAAGAACTATATTGTTTATAGTGATCCCTGTTCAAAGATCTTCCAACCCTATTAGGATTTGTTCATTACAATGCAGTAGTATAGTGACCTGGTTAAGGGTCAGACCCTATTAGGATTCTTTTACAATAACCCTGTTAGGGGTGGTGGACTCACTATCCAAGGACTCATTGTCCAAGTGTTGAAGGCTACAACCTTCTGGTAATTTGATACACACTATACCAACAAGATGAACTACTGTTGTGATACTGCTTGTCTGATCAGTTCCTTTTGTGCACCAATGCTTTAACCTTTTGTAAAGCACTACAAAAATCTTATCTATATTCTGAAAGCTTCAACTTCAATATCTATATTATCAACATATGATAAATATAGCTTTGTTGCTTAAACACTCTATTCTGCTTTTCTTATCTCTAGCTTTTGCAACTCTTCTTATCACAAATGACCTTCTATAAGTACATACACCAAGTATGAGATCATGGGACCTGTTATATGACTCTTCATAACATCATTGTCAGCTCTACTAAGCACGCAAGCATAATTACAACCACGCAAGTACTAACTGAATAGATGCATCGCTTCACTAAGTCGGCTTCACCAAATTAACCATAACTTTGCAATCTTCTTGAAATATGTTTGGCGCCTTTGGATTAATATCAACAACTCATAACTCATCATGACTATACACATGCATATCCTAAAGATAGGTGCAACTCAATAAACACATTACATACGTCAGCCTTAAACCATTATTCCTCCAGAACTATAACCGTTAATAACAGAATTAAATATCTTTACTGAAACATCATATCTGGGTCTGCGCGTATGAACATAGCATAATAAACATGTCAACAATATGTATATATCCACGCAAGTCTTCATGTCATCATATGGATAATTACATACAAAAGTGCTGCTGTGTATTATATGTTGTCATCAATGACAAACATACAATCAATCAACTGTTCAGAATCAAATCTTCTATAGGTTCTCATCATTTTGAGAAAGTCTTTGTCATTTTTACATCTGTTAATACTGGTCTCATCTAGCTCGAAGTCACTCGAGGATTTCTCCCTATCTGTAGCCCAAATACTAACATTGTGATGTTTATGTTTATAACCTTCATTCGTTGGTCTCTTTTTAGACATTTTTGAGTTAGATGAATTTCTTGAAGTCTACGATTATTCTATGAAAAGAGGGTTTTCTTCAAGTGTAAGATGTCATCTCTCTTCTTCTTGAAATTGTTTGAGAGAGCCTCTAGTTTGTATAGGCATGAAACAATTGATTGTCTAATAGGTGCTGAAGTAAAAATTGGTGTGTTTATTAAGTCTAAGATAGATGATTATGAAAAAAAGATAACATCCAATTAAGAAAAAGATGCAAATAACTCAAACCTGAGTCAAGGTTAACAAACCTAAATAATAATGCACACATGACCCTAAAAGGGGACAAAAGATAAATAAGACTGAATTGATGATGATGATGATGATGATGATGATGATGATGATGATGATGATGATGATGATGGACGAATCTAAGGACTAGACCAACAACTCATGACAACAAAAATTAGACTATCAACTAACTATGACAAAAATGATGATCGACTATGACAAGCTCACCATTCTGAAAGTAGAACTACAAAAGATTAGATAGAATCTAACCAGGGGTCTAGCATAAATATAATAATAATTGATTGAGTAAACCACATGACCAAATGAGAGAACTAACAAAACTGACAAAGTTTCAGACTTTCCCAACAGATTGTTAAGGTTTTTCGTTTCATTTTTAATTTTACTGTTCAATTTTTAGTTTTGTTTGAAGGTTTGTTTGTTTAAATGTTCAAAATGTACAAGCACATCAAACACATGTGTGAAAATATTCAATGATACCAATACTTTCTAATCCCTATGGTCATTAGCTTAGTGATAAAATCATTTCTCATTGATTTAGGTACACACCCAATAGCTAATCAGAATACAGCCACCACAAACCATGCAATGGGTTTGATGATGTTGTATTATCTGACTCCAACTGCTAATGGGGGAACAATATGACAAATGTCTTGAGGGAGTTACTATCTCCCTTGCACTTGTATTATCCCACTTTTGGAGGTGAACCGGGTAAGCTTCTATTCTATGGATTCTAGTAAGGTTCTTCGTTCAAATACATCCTATGTGTTTGTGCAAGCGCAATTTAGGTGTATATCCCCACAAAGCACCCTGGAAAAAGTAGTCAAGTAAATGTTATTGAGCCCACTAGGGACCTACCATATGTTAGGAGAGAGATGAGTATAAGCTCATATGTACCCCATCTTCCAAGGCTTTGGCCCAAGAAGCAATTTTGTTTAACATGATTTGGAGTGGTGTGGCTTACACGCCGTGCTCATGTGAGTCATTCTCCAAAAGTGAGTAATTTTTCCCACTTGGACATGCCCATCTAAAAGGTATAAATTAAATATTTTGAAAAGCTACAAGATTTTGGATTTTTTATTTTCCCTGAAAGTGGAAAAGAGCATACTTTCCTATATTTTTTCTTTTCTTAGACACACCAAATAGTCATTCATTTTAAAAATTATTGCATGTGAGGTTCCTAGAAAATTATTAATGAAAAACACAAATTTTAGTCATTTCTCCTTAGGCAACCTGCATGAAATAGATCATCAGTCTAAGTTTTTATCTCTCTCGAATGCATCCTACATAAAAAGTCTAGATTTTTTCCAAATGTCTTCAATGAAATGACCTACACAGATACGTTAAAGTGTAGAAAATCCAGAGAGACAAAAAAAAATCAACATGTCAGTGTCAACAAGGTCAAATCAAATCAAAAAATAGTAAAAGGCTTGTTTTTCCAAAACGTAGTGTATATTCTTGTACGAGAATATATAGGCACTAATACAACTATCTACACATTACCATATGAGCATTCATTTACACCTATACTTCTCTATGATAATGCCCGTACGAGAAAACATAATCAGAGTAGGGAAAGAATCATGAAACTTATAACATGAATTCAAATGTGAGGTTAGAAATGGATGTTCTTCTCCACAGTGGGTTCCATAAATGTCTGTGTGAACATGTAACTTAGCTAGACAGCACAAACACTTCAATGAATCATTGTATGATTGATTAAACAAATTAAACTAATGAATCACAAATCAATCAAAGCGACTCATTGTCTTCTAGTAAATAGGAGTATGAATTTTTCCCTCAGATCATCGCAAAATCTAGTGACTATAAACTCTATCTAAATGAAGCATTTTGAAATTTAAGCTAAATGAAATACAGTTTCATCAAAATTAAATCAAGATTAATCCATTATTGAGAAAATCAAAGTAAGATTCTTATGATTTAATTATGAAAATGTAAGTAAGCTAAATTAACTATGAATATGATAAGCAATTAACAATAATCTATCACCAACTTGACAGTGGTCCTTTACTTCACCATTCTCTCCTTTTAGAAGATTAGAAGCTTGATTATATATAAATCCTCTAAAAAATGGATGGATGAGATCGATTAATGATTGGTGATTGAGATCGATCCCAGACTAACAAAATCCATGTGCAACTGATTTTATTGGTCGAGACTCAAAGTTGAAGAATTAGTTAACTCTAATGATTAATATGTCATCTTGGAAGTTTCTAAATAAAATGATGAGTTAAGAGAAATGATTGAATATTTAATTGATTTGTTTCCAAAATGATGAGGACTTATTTTTTAGTTAAGTGAACTGATTTGAATTGTTTCCATAATGATAATCAGTTGACTGAACTAAACTTTAAACAATTTAATGCATTTTCCTCCAAATTGTTATGATATAATTAATTTAACCCATTTTTTATTAATTAGAAATTCTTATTTATTTAATCAACATCCTAAGACATTAATTAAATAAATAGTATAAGATATATTTAATTGTCAACAACATTACAATTTAGAATTTTTGGGCTAAAGCCTGGTTCCCTGGCCTTATCCCCAAAACTAATGTCTTCTTCTAGCTTTTGCTCAAGAATCACATACTTACTGTTGATAACCTTTTAAAGAGAGGCCTCCTGATCCCCAATAGGTGTCTTCTTTGTAAGTGTCAATTTGAATCTATGGACCACCTTTTTCTTCATTTCTCCTATGTAAGTTCTATTTGGTAGCACATCCTCTCAATTTTTGGGTTGCAATGGTGCTTTCCTTCCTTTATTAAGGACCTCTTTTCCCACTGGACCCTCCCTTTCAAGCATACTTCTTTTCACAAAATCTGGACCTGGGCTCTCCCTCACCTGTGCTAGGAAATTTGGAAAGAGCATAACAACTGTATCTTTAGGGACTATAGTGCTCCTCCTAAAATCATTTTTGAGAAGATTCATATGTAGACCTAATGGAAAGACATGTTGTCAATTAGTGCCAAAACACTTAGTCACTTATATGAATACAATGTTGATCGATCCAGCAGCTTGAAGTGTAACCTAAGAAGTTGCAGTGTTGACCCAGAAGATAGTTTAAAATAGTATCACCCGAGTCACCATTGTTACCCAAGTTACTATCTCTGAGTGATCAATGTGACCCGAGTACCCAGTATTACCTGAGTGCTAGATTTGCCAATTCATTATCGCCCGAGTGACAATATATCACCCAAGTGGATTATTGGGACCCAAGTATCAGCATTGGGATGACTTAGCACATAATGTTTGATACTAATTAATATGTTAAGTAGCTGACTTATGAAGGTAATTGATTTGGATAGATATATATGTAAGGTACTTTTTTTATCCAAAATGATGAATAGAAGTAGTAGATGTATGAGTATGGAAATGTGAATATGAAGTGGTTGATTGATTACAAGGCTACAACAGTATAAAGGAACAACAGAGAGTCATCTATCACATTCAGGTGATCAGTATTATTTTAAAGGATCTTATTCATCATATCAGAGTTGCACAGAAGATCATTCACTGGTTCATCCTAACAGGTGTATCAGAAAAATCCTTTAACAGGGTGGACTTAACAGTCCTTATCAAATCTCCTTACAGAGTGCATACTTTATTGTATTGTATAAATATTCTCACAAGGTGGACCTAACAGTCCTTATTTCTCTTAACAGGGAAGGCCATCAGAAGTGGTCAACTATAATCCTTAACCGGCCAAATTTATTATTGTAGTACTAAATCTTGTGGGTACCCACCCCACCCTAGTTTTACTTTCTATTTGGAATATTTTTTGGTAACCAAATATTTTTTCAAGTGTTATGAATGTTTATTTCTGTTATGTTCCATGCATGCAATTAGATTAGCCAATCTAATAAAGGATAAAAGTGAATAAGTTTTATTGGTTCCTGATTCACCCCCCCTCTCAGTCACCTAGCCTCAATATATTTCCAACAATTGGTATCAGAGCTGAAGGTTCTCTTATCAGAAGTAAAACATCTTGAGAAAATATTAGAGGCAATGAAAATATACAGACTGGAGAAAGCCATTTAAAATGAAAAGATAGATCTATAAGTGGCCATGGATCAAATCAGAAAACTCAAGGAGAAGCTCTCTCATTCCCTAAAAAGAAGAAAAGATTTAGCTATTAGAATGAATTTTAGAATAACTGAGAGGAGGGGGTGAATCATTTATCCATGGGTCTAGATGTGCCCATTAAAACTTTATACCCAATTAAACAACTCAGATCTACTTGGCAATGATAGCATAAGTCAACAATATAAGTATGCAGTTTACTGTTCAGATGAAATAAGCTTGCAGAAACTTAACAGTAAAACACAATATAAACATTCACACAAGTTAACACCAGTATTTAATGTGGAAACCCAATTTGGGAAAAACCACCAATAACATGCTATCAAGTTTTCACTCTTCTGAAGTGATGCCCTGTTAAGAGCCAACCCTATTAAAGGTTACAAAACACATTGCTAAATGTGACCTGGTTAAAGGATTTAAACACCCTGTTAGGAGTGGCCTTGTTAGAGGACTTAGAACATTCTAATCTGAATGTCACCTTGCTCAAAGGATTTATACAATGACTATTAGGTCAACCTGGTTAAAGGATTTCAACTAATACAATGGTCAGAAATTAATCAGTGGGTTTGATATGATTTATAAAACTTACTTTGCAATCCAGATCCAATTCATCTATTATACTAATTCACTGAGTGGCCTTCATTCTCATCTCAAACTCCAGATCTGCTTGGGAACTCGTCAAGCAATCTCTCTTTGCTTCTCTGCTCAGCCTTCTTTGCTTAGATCTTGCCAATCAGTCAATTAACCATACAATCTTCTTTCATACTCTGTATACACAACTATCTCCTCTCTACTTCCATGAATAACCCCTTGAGGTTATCATATACCTCTCCATCTAGGTCAGATACATATTTTGCCTCTTAATCAAGATCATAGATCTTAGGTTAGGTCAGATCCAACAGATCTTTCCATCATTACATTTAATTTATTTCTCCAATACAATCACCAAATAAATATTTGATCCATGCATTAATTACAGTTACACATGCATTTACATAGTGTAGATCAAATGTGCTTATCCTTAATTAACTTTACTTATCCCAAAACAATCAACTATGTCGGCCAGAGATCTTAAATATCATCAATCATCAAAATATTGTTGCTCGGCCGACACAAAAATTGCTCAAAAATTTACTAACACTTGGCACATATAGGAAATATGCTCAGCACACACTGGTGCTCGGTCGACACAAAATCTTGCTCGGCATAAGTTGTTCTCAGTAAACTGTCAGTGAAAGATAAACAACATATCACTTTGCCAATGTTCCAGCTGATAAATTACCCTTTGTAATTCCTCATAACTCAACCATTCCTTGGTCTTCTTGTTAAATCTCCTCCATCAATCAAAATATATGGTACTCAAGTAGATAGAAATAGTCTCACTTATTAAGGTTTGACATCAATGAAAAAACAATAATTGTTTCCATTGTAGCTTTCCAAACAATATTTCCATTAATATCCCTCTTTGGCATTGATGGCAACACAAAACTATAAAACAATAATATTGCAAACATAGTTATCATACAATCCAAAAAGTGCCTGTGTTCCTTGTATGAACAAATTTTCATTAATGTCTTTAGCTTCATTCTGATTCTCATATGTAAAACATTACTCCCTTTGTGTCTGTAATCACACTAATATCTTTATGTTTCTATTCATCAATCTCTTTTTCTCTAAGTATTAAACTCTCCTTGTATCTTTCTCAGTATAATTCTCCCTCTTTCAGTAAACTTCTCCCTCTTTGACAACAATGCCAAAGACGTTGACATCTTTAACATGCAGATTCTTCTGTTCTAAACTTTGTATCATGTTGTTCTTGTGATCTTGCTTATGACTTATTTTCTTTTACTGTCCTAGTTTGTCTTTCACAACATTAGGCAGCATCCTAAAGTGTGACTACCTGTGCATCTATGTGAAAAATATTCTGTATATAATATTTGATGCAATAGTATCATTCTAAAACAATTAGCTTTAGTTAGGTGAATCACCCCCAATTTACCTTGCAGATACTCATGAGCATCCTTGGGTAGTCCCTTTGTAAATATGTCTACTAATTGTTCCTTAGTGTTCGCATATTCTAGTCTCACTTCCTTCTTCTAAACTAGCTCCCTCAAGTAATGATACTTGATAGCTATATGCTTTGTCTTAGAGTGCATTACAGGGTTCTTTGAGATATTAATGGCACTTATGTTATCACAATATATGACAATTGGTTCTGTGATCTCTTGTTTCATACATTTTAGTAGTATCTTCAACCACACAATATTAGAGCAATTAACTATTGTTTCCACATACTCGGCTTCAACTGTAGATTGTGAGGTGCAATTTTATTTCTTGCTTGTCCATGAAACTAGTCTTTTTCCCAAAAGAAATGCTCCTCTTGTGGTGATTTTTTTGTCATCTACATTTCCACCCCAATCAGAATCAATATAAACTCTAAGTTCAAATTTCTCATTCTTTCTGTAATATAGACCATATTCATCAGTCCCTTTCAAATATCTCAAGATCCTTTTTACTGCCATCATATGAGTTTCTTTGGGATTGGTAGAAAATATAGAAACAATACCAATAGGTAATGAAATATCAGGTCTACTGTGTACAACATATTTCAGCTTTCCAATCATTGATCTGTACAGTGTTTGATTTACTTCTTTTGTCTCATCATTTTTGGTTAACTTTTGTCCAGTAGCCATGGGTGTACTCACTGGTTTTGAATCTTCCATTCCAAAAAAATTTAGTATCTCTTTGACATATTTTGATTGAGTAATATAGATATCATTCTTCATCGAATATATTTGTAAGCCAACAAAAAATTTTATCTTACCAAACATAAACATATCAAATTTAGTTTGCATCTCCTTTGCAAATGCTAGGCATAAAATATCTTGTCCACAAAAGATAATGTCATCAACAAAAATCTCAGCTAATAAAGTACCTTTACTTTGCTCTGTCTTCAAATATAGATTGTTGTTGTCATTTGTTCTTGCAAATCCAATCTTCATCAGATAGTTGTGCAATCTCTCATACCATGCTTTGGGTGCTTTCTTCAGTCCATATAGTGCTTTGTGTAGCTTGCAAACCATATTCCTTTTGCTTGGGTCAACAAATCAATTAGCTTTTTCAATGTAGACTTATTCTTCTAATATTCCATTTAGAAATGCTGACTTCACATCCATTTGATAGACTTTAAATCCTTTGTAGGATGCATAAGCAAGTAAGGTTCTGACACCTTCCAATCTTGTAACTGGGCGAATGTTTCTTCATAATCAATTCCTTCCTCTTGTGCATAACCCTTGCATACCAGTCTAGCTTTGTTTCTTGTTACCTATCCATGTTCATTCAATTTGTTTCTAAATACCCACTTAGTACCAATTACATTTTTATCATTTGGCCTAGGTACAAGAGTCCAAGTATTGTTCTTTTCCATCTGTTCAATCTCTTCATTCATGGCTTGAATCCAGTCTTCATTGTATAAAGCATCTTTTACTGTTTTAGGCTCAAAATCACATAACAAGCAGGTTTCTTCTCTCAATTTTCCTCTTGTCATGAATGTAGAATATTTTGCTCGTATCATTTGATCAGGTTTATGGTGCCTTCTAACATATTTTTCCAAATTAGGTTCTTTCTGTGCTTCAGATTGATCATTCATGTTTAATTTAGGTTGAAACTATGACTCGGCATCTCCATCAGATAGCTCGACAGTCACCTCCTATTGCCCGACAATTTCATTTTGACTCTGTAGGTACAGACTATTGCTCGGCAACTTCAATTTTAGTCTCAAGTAATTTGTTAGAATCTACCTCATCAGGATAGGTGAATATTTTGTAACTCTCAGGCTCAGTCATGCTTTCTTTTTCATTTATTTCTGCATATTCATCAATTCTAACATTTGCACTTTCCACAATTTTGTTAGTGTTAGAATTCAAATAGTTATATGCCTTACTCTTGGTTGAATATCCAAGAAATATGCCTTCCTCACCTTTAGCATTAAGTTTTCCATTTATGTTATCCTTCAGTATGAAACATCTACTTCCAAAAACTTTAAAGTAGCTTACACTAGGTGCATATCCATACCATAGCTCATAAGGTGTAGTATTTGTACCTTTCTTGACTTGTACTTTGTTGAGGGTATAAACTGTTGTACTTACAGCTTCTCTCCAATATTTCTATGCAACATTTTTCTCCATCATTAGTGTTCTGGCACAATCCATGATAGATATGTTTCTTCTTTCAGCTATACCATTTTGTGGTGAGTTCTAGGAGCAGACATCTATCTCTTTATCCCTCTGTCATTGAAAAACTTATTAAACTCATTAGAAATAAACTTGCCTCCTCTGTTAGATCTCAAACATTTCAGACTTTTACCTGTCTCCTTTTCAACTTTTTCCAAGTACCACTTAAACAACTGGAATGTATCCGATTTTTCCTTGAGAAACATAACAGTCATCATTCTAGAGTAATCATCAACAAATAAGATAAAATATTTGTCTCCACAGTAACTTTTCTCATCAATAGCTCCACAAAGGTCAGTATGAACCAGTTCTATAATATTCTCAAAAGTATGATTTTTTATTTTGAAACTAGATTTAGTCATCTTTCCTAATTGGCATTGCTTGTACATTGCATTTTCAGGTTTCTTTAACTTAGGCAGCCCTCTAACCTTTTTCAATTTTGTTATGCTTACCAAGTTATCAAAGTTTACATGACACAACCTTTTATGCCATAACCAAACATCATTATATTGTGCAAACAAGCATGTCTCATTAGTTAAATCCAAATAGAACAAGTTACCTTTTGTTTTCTCACCACCTCCAACTAATTCTCCAATGGCATCATAGATCTTCTCTTTCCTGTGATGGAATTCAACTCTGTAACCAGAAGTAATCAGCTGTGAAACACTCAATAGGTTATACTTAAGATCATCAACCCAATATACATCATCACATCTAATTTTGTCAGTCAATTGAATTGATCCTTTCCCTTTAACACGACATGGTGTATCATTTCCAAATTTAAGATAGCCACCTTTACACTGATCTAAGGTTTCAAATTTGTCTTTATCACTGGTCATGTGACATGAACAACCACTGTAAATAATCCAATGATCACCTTTACTCATGTAAGAAATTAGTGCATTTTTCTCATCATCATCATCAGAATCATCTTTCATTGCAACATACACAACTTATATATCATTTTCATCAAATTTGTTAGAATCATTGTCAGAAGCTTCTTCAGCTATATAGCAGGACTTCTTACCTTTGTCTTTGTAATCCTTGTACTTCCTGAAGTCTCGGTCATCCTTTTTGTCTTTATACTTGTTGTCTCTTCTCTCATCTTTGTCATTCTTATCAGGACATCTTGCAGCAATATGACCAACTTTGTTACATGAAAAACAAATAATATGAAGTTTACCTTTGAATTTTCCTTTTCCTCTTGATAGTCTTCTAGCCATAAGTGCTTCAAGTT
>MU224402.1:2636291-2660414 GCA_018584345.1 Thuja plicata | reverse complement strand
TGAGGTGTTCTCAAATGGAGGGAAAGTTGGTTGGTTGTCTCAAAGAAATTAGGAATTAAATAACTCCATCATTTAATTAAATTAGCCATGGAAGGGTGATTGGGTTGGATTTGATCCTTTTTGATTTCAACTATACAATTGAAAAATCAATTGCATAATTTGATTAATCCCTTTAGGCTTGAATTTAATTATTTGATTTCATGATTATTTGATCTTTTGATTTGTATTTTGTTCCTTTGATTTGATAAATGTCTATTTGATTTGCATTGAGATGATATTTTGAAGCATTTGGCTGAGATTTATAATTTGGAATGCTTGAGATACACTTGGTCAATTTTAGGTGTCTACAGAACCAACTATACCTTGGAGGAGAAGTTGGTGGAGAGGGTCTTGGAGATCCTAATTGGTAGAATATCCAACAAAGAACAACCATTGGATGGTTGGTTAGGTCAAACAAGCACCTAGGAGAGAGGAAAGGTTCTAGATTTTCAAACCCTCTGCATCAGTAAGACTAATGCAGTTAGGGGTTTTCCTCAATTATTCAAACCAAACAACATCATGTGTAAATAATGCAAGTTGGGTAAGTTAACTAGTTCTACTTTCAAGAGAAAGTGTTTTTCATTTGAAAACATACTTGATTTGGTGCATACTGATCTATGTGGACCTATGAAATAGAATATTTGTGTAGATAAAAGATATCATATTGTTTACTGATGACTATTCTAGATTGATGTGGGTGACTTTCTTGAAGGAGAAATCTGATGCATTTCAGAAATTCAAAGATTTCAAGGCACTGATTGAGTAAGAATCTAGTAAGAGTTTGAAATGCTTAAGGTATGATAGAGGAGGTGAGTTTACTTTTGTAGAATTTATTAAATATTGTGAAGACAATGGAATCAAGATATAAATGTTTTCACCAAGGGCTCCACAAAAAATGGTGTTTTAAAAAGAAGAAACAAAACCATAGTGGATGTTGCAAGGACTATGTTGATCCAAGGAGATGTTTACCGAAGATGTATTGGAGAGAAGCAATCATTACTATTGCTTATACACTGAACTGGGTGCAAGTAAATAAAGGACTAGATAAGATTCCCTATGAGCTATGGTATGGTCACTCACCTAATGTTAAGTATTTCATTTTTTTTGGAAGTAGATGTTAGATTAAAAGGGATGATGACACTCGCAAGTTTTATCCTAAGAGTGATGAAGGTATATTTTTGGGTTATTCTACTGAAAGAAAAGCATTAAAGTGTTTGAATGAAATAACTAACAAGATGATTGAAAGTGAAAATGTAAAGGCAGATGAATACCCTGAGAATATAGTGATTCAATAAAGAAAGTGGCTGAGTATGATCAGGAGATTGTTTACATTAAACTAGAAATGCATGGACCAGCAGATCAAAACAATGTTAGAGAAGTGAGTCAATTGGTAGAAGAAGAAGCTCCAAGACCTGAACCGGTGATACTTAGGTATGTGAAGTTAAATCACTCTGCTAATCAAATTATAGGAGAAAAGAATGCAAGTGTTCTAACCAGAAGGAAGCTTAGAGAAAAATAACTTGTTTGATTTCTAAATATGAGTGTAAAACAATGGAAGAAGAAATCAAGAATGATGATTGGGTAAGAGCCATGGAGGAAGAACTTGACTAGATAGAGAAGAGTGATACATGGGCACTTGTTCCTTGACCTAAATATAAAATGTGATTGGTACCAAATGCATTTTTAGGAATAAAATGAATGAAGATGGAGATGTGATTAGAAACAAGGAAAGGCTTGTATGTAAGGGATATGCACAAAAAGAAGGACTAGACTTGAAGAGATATGCATAAGGGATATGGAGAGACTTTTTCTCCAGTGGCAAGACTTGAAGGGGTAAGAATTCTACTTTCTTTTGTTTCTTACAATAATTTAAAATTATTTTAAATGGATGTCAAGTCAACCTTCTTGAATGAAATTCTTGAAGAAGAGGTCTACATAGAGAAATCAGATGGTTTTACATTGAAAAAGGAGAAGGACATGGCATGCAAGCTTCAAAAGAAACTATATAGACTTAAACAAGCTCCAAGGGCATGGTATGAAAGGTTACATTCATATCTTATACAAATAAGATTTAATAGAACAAGTGATAATAATAATGTGTACCTTAAAGTTGAAGGAGATAAGTTGTTGTTAGTTAAAGTTTTTGTTGATGACATAATCTTTGAAGGTAATGATGAGATAAGTTTGGATTTTACTAAATAAAAGAAGAAGGAATTTGAGATGTCAATGATTGGGGAGATCAAATTCTTTATTGGATTGAAATTTTCACAACTGAAGAATGGTATATATATCAATCAATCCAAATATGTGAAGGAAGTGCTCAAGACCTTTGGTATGGATGACTCCAAACCAGTTGGAAATCCCATGGTAACTGGATGTAAACTATCTAAGGATGAAAAATGATGGAGAGCCATTTGGTACTCTCCTTAAGGGAATAATTTCAAATCAAGGGATTCAAAAAAGGACTCAAATCATAATGAAGTTCAATCATCAACACAAATCTTCAAACATGTTAGAGGCATTGTCATAACTCATATGTTTCCCAACATAATAATCTATCAAATAACCATTAACAAATCTTCTCCATAGATATCAAACCATTATACTTGTAGATCCATCTCTTAAAATATGAATCATTTAAATTATTAATCTATACATTACTTGCAAAAGAAAACCAAGTATTGTCCAACTATGAAATTTATTGTATTATGGTCATTAAAATATAGTCATAAATATTTAGTCATAACTCTCTAAATATTGATAACCAATAAAATTGCTTCGATCAGGTTATCTAAATTATAGTTACAGAAATTTTTTCCAAATTATAGAAGGATCCAATAGTTTAATATATAGTTATGATGATTTTGCCAAAACTTGTCATGTCATCATGAATCAGGGTTTTGGGCAGTTACAAATGGTTTTCACCAAAACTCACATAACTTTCTCAAAATTGCATGAAATCAACTCAAATAAAAAATAATGGAAAGATTATTCACTATTCTATAGTATAATAGTATAAATACACATTTTTATAGACTATAAATGGTTGTACAAGGCCTGGAAACAAGAGGGAAAACTTTCAAGACAACAAAACAATAGATTGAAACAATGGAAATATGATACCAAAATGCTTATGATTCTTTCCAATTCCTTCTCTAAATTTACATAATGCCTATGAATTACCATTATAGAGGTTTTTATAGCCTTTACATCTTCATATGGAAGTTACAACTACTCAACTTCCTCTTATGACCATACAACTTCATATTTTTGTCTTTTTACTACTTTTGAAAAGTTGCATTTTACAACTTTTACCCAATGACCTTAAAACTTTTTAAAAACCATCTAAACATATAGAAATGGAAATTTTATGAAATTTTTCATTATTATTACCCTTAAATGGGTTATTTTGACATACTTGACTTCCTTGACCTATTAGGACCTTGATAGGCAACTTTGACAACTTGTTGCAATTACATTACATAGTTTGGCATAATAACTCAACGTGAATTGAAACATATCCAAATGACCTTATAGATCATAAATGAACCAAATAAAATTCAATTTCTCACATTTTGACCTTTCACCTCTTGTATCTTAGGTGCTCTTGTACCAATGTATCTGATGTAGTTGATCCTACTTTGTACAGATCTATGATCGGTAAGCTGTAGTATGTTGTTCCTAGGAGACCAAATATTGCTCAAGAAGTTGGTCTAGTGGCAAGATTTCAATAAAATCCTATGGAATATCATACGGTTTCTATCAAGAGTATATTCAATTATCTGAAAGGGACAATTGACTATGGTTTATGGTATACTCATGATGATAATTATTTTTCCTTAACTATATTTACTAATGTTGATTGGGCGGGAAATGTTGATGATAGAAAGAGTAAAAGTGGTGATGCGTTTTTCTCAGTGGTAGGCTTGTGTCTTGCTCAAGAAAGAAACACAATTATATCTCACAATACATAAATAGAGGCTGAATATGTTGCAAAATCTATAAATTGTACACAAATTGCATGGATGAAGCAGATTCTTGAAGGAATCATAGAAAAGGTGATTGAACTGGTAACTATATTTTGTGATAACACAAGTGAAATTAATATTTCCAAGAATCCCTTGATGCATTCCAAAACTAAGAACATTATAATTAAGTATCATTTTCTGAGAGAGAAAGTGCAATAGAAAGAGGTGAAGTTGGAATATGTACCAACAAAGGAGCATATAGAAGATATATTCACCAAGCCATTACATAGGGATACTTTTGAGTACCTTATAGGTAAGCTAGACTTTATTCCCATCCTTGAACAAAACAAATATGTTGTATGTGCATCAATCTAGTGGATTTATTGTCATATATTTCACTGTGAATTGATGTTCAAGAGACTACTCCTTAGGGGGAGCAGTCGAATAGAGATGAAGATAGTTGTAATAGATAATGTATTCAACCTATGGTTTATTTGGAATTATTCTCAAAGGGGGTGATAAGAGAATAGTCCAGGGTGGAATTGGGAAAATACTAAAATCCAATTTTTTGGTATTTCTTATGTTTTAGTAAACTATAATTTTGAAGGTCTTCGGGGAACGTTGGTATCTTGACACCTCAAAGAGGGGTCACCTTGGTACGGCCTCTTATTTTAGGTTTGAGATTTATTAAATACCTTTTCAACAAAGTAAACGGTTCACAATTTGGAGCTAGGAATAGAAAGTTATGCCTTCTCCAAGTGGGCATATTTTTATATATAGTTTTTTTATATTTTTAGTAGTTTTTAATAGTTTATTTGTAATAAACATTATGAGGACTCTTCATCTCATTTCCAAGGGGTTATAGTGACCCTTGAGATCCATCAAATTTGTATAAACTCCAATTTTGAATAGAATGGGTCACTTTTTGGCTTTCAATTCTATTGTTAATCTTTGTGGGTTTTTTACAGTGAACTTAACAATACTGTAGGTATCACGCCAGGTATTGTAATATAATTTCATAATTCAGATCAAGCGGAGAAGATCAAAATTAAAGGGGGAAATGAATAAGAGAAGAATAAAGTAATGGAGAGAAGAACCTGAGATCATAAATAGAGAACATAAAAGTATATCAGCTAAGGGAGAACAACTTTTGGTATCTAGTTTCTCTAGATGATTTCTTGGTATTGTTGGTGTTGCCATCAATACCAAAGGGGGAGATTGTTGGCATAACTGATGTATAATGAAGTTGAATATTTTATGATGTTGAACTAATGATAGGTTTCTCATTTATGTGGTTGTCATTGATGTCAACTTAGTCTTTGTCAGTTAATAGTGTGTATGTTATGTTGATGTATGTTCAAGATTATGAATCGAGAGTAGTAGTAATCATTAGTGTGTGTGATCGTACATGAAGAATTGGTGATGTCTCTAGATTCTATATTTATGACCACACAGGTTGATCTTATGAATGGTGTGAGTTATTATTGGTTGAAGGTTGACAGGTTAACAGGAAGAACACAATGAGGCCAGTAAGGAATGATTTGATGCTTCTATCAACTATGTTTGGAGTCAGTTGTTGTGGTCATGATATGTGTATCCTGACTACATCATGAGGCTATGGTTGTGACCACATCATGATTTAATGATCAAAAGGAAAAAATTTAAGTGAAAGAAGGTTGTTCAGCAAATGGTTAAAGGTGTTCTTTAGAATATCCAGTCAATCCTTGACCGGTGATGATGCACCATGCTGTAGTATGTGATTATGTGTTCGAGGGATTGTGGTGATGTTTTTTATCGATAAGGAATTATGAGTTGGCATATTTGTGATTGTTTTCTATCATATTTCTTGGAGATTGTGCAAGAACATTGCAAAATGTTTTGTGGTTTGAATTTTATTTGTCAAATCGATGTGTGATGAATCTGGTGATCGACTTAAATTTTTTAGAATGTGTTATTTTTTTTACATGTTTTAGGATTTTCTCATTGAGCAGGATATATTGTAAAATGTTTTATAAGGTGGTTAATTTCCCTAATGTACTTTTATTGTATAAATATATAAAATGATGAAATGTACAAGTGTAGATCATGGATACAGAGGTGTGATCATGAGAATAAAGAAGAGAGAAGATTGTTTGCATGTGTAGAAGAGATTGATCTTGAACTGGATCTATACTAGCAGAGAGTTATACTTCTTTAGATCGTTTACTTATTGATTCCTAACTGCTTCATTGAGCTAAATCCCTTAATCAGGTAGATCCTAATAGGTTTGAATTGATAGTCCTTTAATAGGGTTACTCTTTAATTAGGGTGTGAAGTCCTTTAACCAGGTTACCCCTGATAGGGTAAAGCTCCTAACAAGGCTAGAGGTAAATCCCTTGATTGAATGGCTCCTAACAGGGTCTTGTTCTTAACTGAGCATTTTGTAAATCTTTTAACATGGCTAAGATCTTAATCCTGCATACTTTGAAAAAGAGTACATATTTTAGTGGGTACTATTCTCACATGTGATTTTTCCTAGTTGGGTTTCCATGAGAAACAAATTGGTGTTATTGTGTTGCATGATTGTGGATGGTCACTCTTATTGTTTAGTTTTTCATGCAATGAATGCTTATTGATGCGGTTGAATGGTTGATGAAAATTTTGATTTGGTAGATGGTTGATTCACCCCCCCCCCCCTCCTCATTAATCTTGGATATTTTAGTACTAACATTTTAATGGTGGAAACCCTCTCATATTAGCCCAAAATAATGATATACCAACGACTGCACTAATAAAGTGTACCTTACATTATTAGTGAAATATCCACTACCCCTATAAATAACATCCAAGAGGTATCAAATATTCACAATATCCATTATATCGATCTGAAGATAATGTTGCAGTTAGAATCTTGGCTGCATCATTCAAGAGAAAATCCCTATAATGGTATAGAGGCTTTCCTCATAGCTATATTTACAATTAGAATGAGTTAGGTTAAGCATTATGCTAGCATTTTTAAGACAAAAGTAATCACCTAGAACTTATCTATTGAACAGGTCCAATAACTGAGAGGGGGGATGAGTTAGTTATTCCAAAAAAAATTCTAAAACTTTTATTGATCCGGTATACATAAACCATTCAAATAATTAAGACTGATAAAAGCATGGAAGAACAAGAGAAATGAACACCATAACACAGATATAATGTGGAAATCAAAATTGGGAAAAACCACATAGAAACTAATTCTCATTAAAGTAAACAATGGTTAGGGTGATTTTTACTGAGGGATTAGTATCAATTTACTCGCTACTATTTGGCTCACTACCGGTTGGGCTAACTACAAAGAAATAAGAAAGGATAACTACTGATACAAAATATGTAATAAAAAATAGTATCATATAGAAAAGATGTGAATTGAAGAAATTGTATCTACCTATGCATGCAATAGTTCCAGTCAATAGCATAGTAATCACTATCAACAACAGATTTGGTACAAATATTTTTCTAGTATATATCAAAACTTCTGCAACATAGTATGTAAAGCCAGAACTCTTGATACTTCTCTCAACTTCCTTCTACTTACACACAACTACCATAAATACACTAAAACAAACTCGCACTATATCACCATTTTCTCTTCCTTTCTCACACACATTTCAGATACAAAATGATTTCTCTATTTATATATACATCTGATATGGTAACTATATATGTCGTCCAAGCCACAAAATATGTTAGCCATAATATAAAAGATATTAAAATTTTATTTAACACACTACCACTAAAAAATATAATTCATACAAAAGAAGTCTCCATACCATGTTACCACGAGACCTAAGGATACGTCACCCTTAAGATATGCATGTTACATAGCACAATTATTGAAGATAGGTAAATTCTAGAACCTTCAAAACACCACAACCAAGTCTATGACTTGATAAAAAAAACTTTTGATCCTGCCATTAAATAAAGCCTGATAGGATTTGTCTAGAAACAAAATAAAATTATAATACCAAAATCATCTGATAAACTACAAGAATCTCCAGGTAGTAGGGATACCTCAAAGAACTCTGAAACTCAACAGTCAATAAGTACCAACCAAAAACTTTATTCATTTGTAATCACTAAAACACACAGATATATCAAAGATATGAATTCTAATAATAGGAACAAATACACCCAGCATTATAATCCAAAACTATGAGTACTACATCTATTTTACATATAACCAAACCACTGATATCTAACTAATAGCCAACAAACGTCTAATTGAAACTACCAACAACCAACCGACATGGATATGCAACTAGTATATGTATGCACCCTAAAATGGTCGCCTGGACTGTGGGCCTCATTTATCATTTTATCAATTTATCAAATTCCCTGAATCAATGATTTGCAACATTTTCAATTTAAATCAATTTCCTTGATCAAATTGTAATTAATTCAATTATTTCAATATTTCCTAAGGTTTTATCATTTTTATTTAATTAAAAGATTTAATCTCCCTTTTAATTAAATAAAATTCATCTTATTTAAATAAATTAAATTCCTCCCATTTAATTCAATCAAATTCTTCTAATTTATTTAATTAAAAGAAAACCCCTCTTTTAATTAAATAAATAAAAATCCCCACTTAAGGCACTTTATTTGATGAAAAGGGAAATAAATTAAATAAAAATCTTTTTTTTATCACATCTTTCTAAGTGGTGGGCTTTTTGCTTTTAATGAGCACATGGATAAACCAAGATTTAATCTCCACCATTGCTCATTTATTTTTGCCTCTTAATCTCAACCGTTCACTTTTCTTTATAAGGAAACCTCTCCTTCTCATTTTCATATAGAATTTTTAGGTATTGTTATGCTGCAGGTTTGGAGAGCAATTTTGGAGGAGAATTTGAGCACTCAAGCTTGGATATTGCAACTTCTCTCTTCTTGTCTTCTTCTCGCATCCATGGTTATTCATGTAGATTAGATTCATGTTTCCTTTCATAGATTAATCTTGCATTTGTATTTCTTTTCATAGAATAATCATGCATTGTTATCATTTAGATTAATTTCCTTTCATCCATTGAAATCATATAGAATAGTTGTCATTTTCATGCATTTAATCTATCATTTCATGGTGTACTTGCATGGGCACAACTAGGTCAATCTAAGCGCCTCCATTACAAGCCTTTGCACTCCATGACTAGAGAGCTATGAGTCAATATTTGAGGCCTCATTCTTGAGTAACCTTGAATGGAATGACCCATAGAAGTGTGACACATTTTCATCACACATTTTTGGCACCCACCGTGAGGCAGAAGATTTATTTTCTGTCACATAGCTATTTTTTTGTAATTTATTTTTGAATTTCTATATTTTTCCATACTTTCCGTAATTTTACAGGGAAATTGCGCGCAACATTTTGCAGGTCTGCAGGCGAGATTTTGCTAGATTCTGTGTTACTTCGCGCGGCTCTGTGAAAATTTTCACGCGGCTCTATGTGAATCTTTGTGTGACATTCGGCACCAGGCTGTGATCTTATCTGTTCTCTGTTTCTATACTTTTTTTGCACTTCTTCGTGCGAGATTTTGTGATTCTTCAAGTGGCACTGTGCAAATATTCCCACAAGATTCCGCACCAGAGATCTATTTTTCATTGATACATATATATATCTCTGTCTTTTTTTTGCTAACCACTAATGTTTACTATTTCTGGTGGTTTTTGATTTGTTGTTGTTGTTGTTGCTGATTTGGACTTGCTTGGATAAACAACAAAATGAATCGCATTGTATTGGATTTGAGGTATTTTTTTGATCTCTATAACATTTGGATTTTGGAAATAAAATGAACCTTTCATGTGTTTAGCTTGAGTGTTTCTTGCTTTTATAGATCACATTTCCAATTGGTGCTCTAAAAATAGACCTAGATTTGCTTTCTTGCATATATGTTACACATAGTAATTAGGCCCTATGAACACTATTTGTGGCAATCTTGAGAGAGTGGGCTTCATCTGCTTGTCTTACATGCAAAGCTCTTCTTGATGATAGATCCCTTTGTAGGTAGGGAAGGATTTGTTTTTATCTCATTGGTCAACTTGGTTTGGGCTTCAACTTTTGGCAATACTTTCTCTCTTTGGGGAGATTGGTGTCATTTGTTGTGTGAATCATGGATGAGGTGATTTCAAATTAGTGGATTAATTAATCTTGTTTTCTATGTTTGGGTGAGGTGAAGAGGCTAGAGGATTATGCTCTTTTCCCTTTTGGGAGAGTCAAAAACTTGGAACCCTTGAATCCAAACAAAGTCCCCATGTGGTTCATATTGTGAGTCTTCCTTGTTAGAGAGGGTTAACCATAGTGGACACTCCCTTTATTGGGTAAACCACGTGGACGGAACCTCAAGCAGTAATAGCCATTTTTGCCATGGTAGAAAAAATTGCTATATAAATATCCTTGTGGAAGAAATATCCATGGGTGTAGTTTCTTGTGGGTTGTCAGATCTCCTCAACAGCTCCTGATTGATTAAATTCTCAGACTGTATCAAAACCTCGGTGCGCCAGGATTGGATTTCACCCACTTCAGATTACAAATGTTGCAGAGTTAAACCATTACTAAGAAAAATAGTGCAATGAAATTTTTATTTTCTAGGACTATGTGCATGATAAGAAAACATTCTAAGAACATACACAAGAAAAATTCTTATGGAGTAGAATACTATGTCACTATCCATGTTCATGTGCAAGGTTGCTTTGTCCCTTTCTCATTGTTTGAAGACAATTGATTGCTTGAACTCCTTGATTGTTGTATTGCTTGCCTAATTCAAGATAAAATCTGTTAATGCATCTAGTTGGTCAATTAAAACAATCAAAAACTGAGTTTTGTGTCCTTCCCTTGCGCGAGAAAATTGTTTCTTTGTGTGGTTTGCTTAGTTTCTTCGCGTGGCTCTATGCTAATGCCCGCACGATATTTTGTGAACTTGCTGTCAGTTTACTGTTATCCTATCACACCAATCTAGTCTTTCTTCACATGGCTCTGAGCACTTTGTTGCGTGGTCCTGTGATAATCCTCACGCGAGAAAGCATTTTGTCACACAAAATTGTCTGCCAGTGAGTTGTTTGCTATCATTTTTTAACCTGTTTAACTTGTTGTCCTATCATTTTTGGTTTTCTAGGTTTATCTGGGTGAGATTGGATTACTTACCATATTTTTAGAAGCTTGTTTAGCTTAGGATTCTTGCATTTTGACCTCTTGGATTAGCAATCTTTGGTTTCACAAGTGACCTTGCTTGGTGCTTGGTGAGCTAGAAACCGTCATTGTTGAAAAGATAAACCTTTAAATTCTTTGATAACACACTTGGAGAGTTTTGGTAGTCTCTTGTCCATCCACTTTCATACAACTTCAATTTCAATCAATATAATTTGGGTAAGACCATCCTCTTGATCCACATGTGCTGGGGTATTCACCTGAATTTATTGGGCACCTCTATGGTAGTGTTGGCTTATGAATTTTGTGAATTTTCTATCTTATCACTTCTTTTTAGACAAGTTAGTGCCTTTTCTATCCTAGTTTGGTACCAACATTTCTTAGGGTAATCCTATCAACTAGTACCTTTTCTTTCATGCCAATTATAACAAGATATCAAGTAAATCAAGGAAAATGACCTTAAGTGGTTTTTAACTAATTACCTTTAGTTCAAACTCGTCAAAAACACAAGGGAAAAGAACCCATATTTGATCAATCACCTAGGAATACTTCGAAAGTGTGGTTTGATTCCAAGATTCATCTTAGTGAGATGGGTATCCCCTTAGTATCTTCTCACTCTTCTATGGATATGAGTTACACAATGACTCAGAGAGAGAGGGAAGACAGGGATAAACGTCTTGATGCGAAGTATGGGGATGCTATTTCATCTAGTAGTTCCTCTCATAACAGTAGACAAGCCTCACCCCTTATTTCAACAAGATATCTAGATACACACCAAAGGGATGAGAGAGAGAGAGGTAAGAGACATGCTTATGATGATGAGTTATCATAACATGAGAACCAAGGAGATGAACTTTATGATACTCATGTCAATACAACTTATACCAATAACTTGTTTCAAAATTCAAGACCAAGCTCACCTCTTAAAACATCTACCAATTACATGAGTGACCGACTCAAGAGGATTGAGCATGAAAAGAAAGCATTCCAAGATGAACAAGTTCATAAGGAAGAACAAATTAAATGCCTAGAGATGGAGAAACAAACTTTGATAGAAATGGAAAGGAAAGCCTTTCAAGAGGAGCGAGATAGGCTCTTGGCTCAACAACTTAATGATCCATTCAATAATATGCATGTTAGTGGTGGAAATAGTTCTCCTCCATCCACTCCTCCTAGGACTCCACAAAGTAGGAGACATTCAAGATCGCCATCATGACCTCCTATCCCTAGGGGAAGAACAGTTTCTAGACATGATCATTATAGGAGACCAACACCTCCTAGGAACTCAAGACAACCTTCCCAACATGCTCATTATGGTTCACAATATGGGGGCAGTAGCTCGAGCTTTGATCGCACCTCCCAAGATTTCATGAAAATGCAACAAGAGCCACGTTTTCAATAGTATGTGGAGAAATATTTGGAGAAAAACATGGATAAGTTCCTAGAGAGCCTAATCAACAAGGGTGCTAGGGTCCCTTACAACTTTTATGTGGATAAAAAGATTAAGAAGCAAGGTCCATCCCAAGAGGAGAAGATCAATAAAATGCAAATAACAATGGACAAGATGTTCACACCTAAGCATTCTTTCTATTTGGACTCGATTTGTCCTAATCCTTTTGATAAGAGTGTTGATTTGAAATAATTTCCTAGAAAGGTTGAAATTCCTCGATATGAAAAATATGATGGGAGTGGAGATCCACATGATCATGTGTGCCATTTTTATACCACAAGTTTTGAGTTCCATCAAGACGATTAATACCTTATGAAGTTGTTCCCATGAAGTCTTAAGGGTCAAGAAATGGAATGGTTTACTAAGATAACTCCCCCTATTAAGACTTTCAAGGAGCTTGTTCACAGATTTGTTCAACATTTTTCATATAATGTTTCAAGATCTGTCACCTTGTTGGACTTATGTATCTTAAAGCATAATCAAGGAGAATCCTTTGTTACTTTCTTGCAAAGGTGGAGGAAAAAGTGCTCATTCTATTCTAGAACTATTCCTAATAATGAAAAGATTGACATTCTTGTTAGTAATTTGGTCCCCGAAATGCAGTATGAAGTTAAGAAAATGGTTTTTGATTCATTTGATACCATGGTTGAGACTGCATGTAGAATCGAGGATGTTTTAAGAGAACAAGGAATTTTGACCAAACATGGAAGTAACAACAACAATGGTCAAAACAACAACAACTATAACAAGGATAAAGGGAAGAACCAATATTGAAATAGGAACAAACAAGTGGTTAATGATGGAGTTGTGGATTCATCCCAACCTAAAGATCAACCTATGCTCCACTTATCCAGTACTGTTCAAGCTACGAAGCTCAATACATCCAATCAACAAGAAATTAAGCCAAGCTACCAAGGTAAGCCTAAGAGCGAAAGGCATCAATTTGCAAAACTTGGTGAGTCATATAAGCAAATTTAAAGAAACTTATTGATAACAATCTAGCACATCCTAGAGATGTTGTGCATTTTCATATACCTGAAGTTAAACCACATTGGTGGAAGGAGAAAGACTTTTGCATATTTCATAATGGTATTAGACATGACGTTGAACACTGCTGGAAACTCAAGCATATCATTCAAGATCTCATTGAGAATGGACAACTTACAATAGATGGATTGAACACCAATGTTGATCATAAGGCATTCAAGGAACCTTTGCCCAAATATGAAAAGGGGGAGACCTCTAAATTTAAGAATGGAAAAGCTGAGATCAATTATACTTACACAGATACAGAGAATACTATCAACATGCTTGAATTTGTGGAAGAAAATGTTAATATGATGAGTGGTAGAGATCCTTATGGTTATGATCTAGATGAAGACTCTCCTCCTATTTTTGATAAAGAACCTGTTGTGGTGCTAAGGGGTCCCAACTCTAGAGTGTTGTCTCAAGCCCTTAATGTTGTTACCCAAATTCAAGGTCCCGTTTTCATTAGAGGACCCAATTCAAGCCAATCAAGTAAACCGAAGAAAGTGGCTTTCAAGCCTATCACCTTGAAACAAACTATTAATCCTAAATCAAGCTAGAGCCTTGTTGATTAGTTGCAGAGAACCCTAGCTCATATTTCAATCTTTGAGCTCTTAGAGTTGTCCCCAAGACATAAAAAAATCCTTGAGGATGCTTTGCATATGGTAAATGTCCCTAACAACTTAGATATTGATCAATTCCATAATATAGTTAATCACATTACTACCCTTCATTACCTTACATTTTCATAAGATGATGATAAAGCTTTGATCCATCCGCACAATCTTGCCCTTCATATTGAGGTCATGATCCATAGAACCTGTGTTAGGCACGTGTTGATAGATGGGAGTGCTAGGCTTAATATTTTTTCTTTTAGTCTTTTGAAAGAATTGGGTTATTTTGAAGAGGTTATAGATACCAGAAAAAGGATTACTATCAATGCCTATGATGAGGCAGAAATAAGTTCCAAGGGGTTGGCCATCCTTCCTATTAGGATTGGCCCTGTTCAAAAGGATATTTTATTTCAAATAGTTGATGATGAACCCCTTGCATATAATATCTTACTTGGTAGACCATGGATTCATGATATGCAAGCAGTGTCGTCTACCTATCATTAATGTGTTAAGTTCCCCTACAATGGCATAGAGATTTTTATACCTGGGGATAACACTTTATCTGTTAATTCAATTTCAGTAGGGGCTCATGTTCCCCTTAATAAAGAAGTAGAAGATTTTGACGCAACTTTAGCTGAATGTAAAGACAAGCTTAAATTAGTAAACCTTGGTATGGGGGGGTATCAACTCAACTCCCTCACAACATTACTAGTTTCACCTTGGTCTTATGGAAAGCCTTCATAAGAAAATAAACCTTCCTCTTCAGCTATGACTTTATTTGGAAAATTTTTAGAATCATCAGCGCCTATCCAAGATGAGAAAGAGGAAACATTTGTTAGAGATTGGATCTATAGAGAAGAGAAATACATGCATAATGAGAACTTATCTCCCTCTCCTAAGGCTTATGGAAGTGGGTATACCTTTGTCAAAAAGATGGGCTATCCTAGATACGGCCATCTTAATCACAATTTGGATGCTAGATCTGAACCTCTTGATCATGCTCAATTTGGACGCAAGTCTAAGAAGCCAGTTGGCCTAGGATTTGAAAATTACAACAAGCACACTAATCCTCTCTTTAAAAAATGTATAGTGACAATGAACCAAAATATGTACCTAATTTGACAAATTAGAAAGATATGTGTGAAGATTGGGTCCCTTCCACTAATCTCCTTTGGGGAGATTCAGATATTTCAGTCACCCATGCATCAATTGCAAATTTAGAACAAGAATCAGATATAGAGGATCCTTTGAGAGGATGTCAAAGAAAGAATCTTGTTTGTTTAATGGAAAGAGAAACTTCTACTTTTGATGAAACTGGACCTTCCACATCATGATGTCTCAAACCTTCATGGTGTAAGCATCCTAGTCGTAGTTCAGATACAAGTTCTAATCAGTATGAATGGGACTTTTTTAGAGCCCTCCATAGTTGATAGAGATATTGATGTTGTTCACACTTATAGTTTCGAGGTAGCCAATGAGTCACGTATAGGATTAGAGGATTTGAACCCACGTGTTGCCTTAGTGGATGATTCTTCTCTTGTTAGAACAAATCCTGATTTGGGTAGCTTAGAGGGATACTTGATAGACTCTGACTCTTCAGTCACCAGCGATAATACCATTCACATTTATAACCTTGAACCATTCATTGACTTACCTCTTGTTCATCTTGACCTCATTGATTGGTCCCAACACTATCAAGAACTTGAGCTTTTAACATTCCAAAATGATTATGAGATATCTTGTTACCTAAATGCCATTGAACCTATAGTCTCTTCCACCAGTGAACCGGCTACCAGTATGACAGAGCCAAACATCAAGTACCTTAGTCACAAGATAAAAAGAAAAGAAAATCAAAATAATAGGAGTTCTGATGGTGAAAACCACTATGTGGTGGTGTCAGAACTAAAAAAAGTAAAAATAAATGACGTATCCAAGGGTGAAAACCTCTCTAAGGTACCTAAGGATGAGGTACTTGATTATATCCTCAGCTATTTTCAAGATCAATCTTCAGTGCTTATTGAACCAACACAAGCAATCAATTTGGGTACGGATGAGGCTCCATAAATAGTACACTTGGCTGAGTCCTTGTCACCAACAGAAAAAGAAGCTTACACTAAGTTCTTACAAAAAAAGAAGATCAATTTTGCATGGACTTATTCAAATATGCCAGGGTTGGACATTAATCTTATCATGTATCACTTATCTATAGCTCCAAATGTCAAACCAGTTAAACATAAATTGAGAAAGATGCATCCTCACATAGCTCTTCTAGTCAAAGAAGAATTAGAGAAAATCCTTGGTGCAAAATTCATAAGAGCCATCACCTATGTTGAATGGATATCAAACATTGTACCAGTTTCCAAACATGACAAATCCATTCGAGTTTGCACAAATTTTAGAGATCTCAATAGAGCATGCCCAAAAGATGACTTTCCACTCCCCGATATAGATATGATAGTGGATATGACTGCAAGTTATGAGATTTATTCCTTGATGGTTGGATTTTCTGGGTACAATCAAATTAAGATAGCTCCTGAATATCAAGAAAAGACTGCATTCACTTGGGGTACCTATTGTTGGAACGTTATGCCTTTTGGATTAAAAAACACAGGAGCCACCTATCAGCGAGCTATGACAACCATTTTTCATGACATGATGCATAAAAACATGGAAGATTATGTGGATGACACTATGGCAAAGTCTAAACAAACAGATACACACTTAGACGATTTGGAAGTCATTCTAGATCGCATGGAACAATTTCAACTAAGGTTAAATCCTAAAAAGTGTGCATTTGGAGTCACCTCTAGAGAACTACTTGGCTTCATCATTTCAGAAAAAGGAATAGAGGTGGACCCTCAAAAATTTCAAGCAATCATAGATATGCCACCTCCTAAAAACATTAGTCAAATGAGGAGTCTTCAAGGACGTCTTCAATCTATAAGGAGATTCATTTCACGATTGGCAAATAGAGTTCAACCCTTCAACAAGCACTTACACAAAGGAGTCAAATGTGTTTGGAATGAGGATTTCCAAAAGAGAATAGATCAAATCAAGAAGTATTTGGAAAATCCTCCTATTTTAACGCCTCCTATCCCAGGGAAACCACTTATTTTATACATTTCAGCAACAGAATATTCCTTGGGGGCATTACTAGCTCAAATTGATGAAAATGGGAAAGAAAGAGAAATATACTACATTATCCATACTCTTGTTTCATATGAGGTTAACTACACCAGCATTGAGAAAGCTTGCCTTGTTGTTGTGTTTGCTTCCCAAAAGTTGCGATATTACATGCTTGCGCACACTATACACCTCATAGAAAAAATAGATCCACTCAAGTATTTGCTAAGTAAGGCTGCTCTCATGGGTAGAATTTCTAAATGCATGATGATACTTTCAAAGTTTGACATAGAGTACATTGATCATAAAGCAATCAAAGGAAAAGCCATAGCAGATCAATTGGCTGATTTCCCACTACAAGACACTGCACCTATTCGAGGTGACTTCCCAGATGAACACCTCATGTATATGACTAAAAGAACATGGAAGATGTTATTTGATGGATCTTTTATGCAAAATGGTTCAAGAGCTGGTGTTTTTTTTGTTTCTCCTCATGGGTACACAATTCCTAAGTCTTACAAATTATTGTTCACATGTACAAACAACATTACTGAGTATGAAGCTTTAAAAAATGGACTTAAGATGGCCATAGAATGGAGAATCACAGAGTTACACATCTATGGGGATTAACAGTTGATAATCAACCAAGTTAATGATGAGTATCAAACAAAATATGAGAAAATGGTACCTTACAAGAAAATGGTTGATTCCTTGAAATGCTACTTCACATTTGTCACATTTCAGCAAATCCCTAGAGAAGAAAACAAAGCAGTTGATGCTATGGCTACACTTGCTTCACTCCTTCAGTTAGAGCAACATGAATCCATAATTGAATTCCTGGTGGAAGAGCTACATCACCCTATCTTTGACTCCCAAGAAAGACATGTCATTTGTACCCTTGTTGGTCATGAGTCATCATGGTATGGTGCCATTTACACATAACTTTGTGATGGCATTATAACTGAAACCTTTAACTGATCTAAATGCAGAAACCTTACCTGAAATGCCTCTCGCCATTCCCTTATCGCTGGTGATTTGTGTAGGAGGGGTATAGATGGAACACTAATTAGATGCTTAGAAAAGGAAGAATCTGACCAAGCGTTAGTTGACATCCACAAGGGCATCTGTGGGGGACATTCCAATAGTCTTTCCATGGCCTGAAGGTTTCTTAGGGTGGGGTACTATTGGCCCATGATGCAGATTGATGTAGTAGCTTTTGCAAAGTCATGTGAAAAGTGTCAAAAACATGGTAACCTGATACATGCTCCAGGCAGTGAGCTCATTCCTTCTATATCTCATTGGCTATTTCAGTGCTGGGCCTTTGATCTTGTTGGGTAGATCCACCCCAACTCATCAGGTGGACACAAGTTTATTATCATTGCTACTGATTACTTTACTAAATTGGTTGAAGTTGTTCCACTTTCTGTTGCCTCGGGCAAGACAGTCTCTCTATTCATTTTGAACCATATCATCTGTTGATATGGAGTGCCTTCTGAGATTATCACTGACAACGGAGGCCAGTTCAAAAATAAGGACCTTAAAAAACTCTAAAAGAAATTCAAGATTAAACAACATTGGTCCTCCATTTACTTCCTGCAAGAAAATGGTCAAGCAGAGGCATCAAACAAGACCATTCTTAAAATATTGCATAGAACAGTGTGTAAGAATGGTAGAGATTGGCATTTACAGATAAATTCAGCTTTGTGGGTCTATAGAACGAGCATTCATACTCCTACTGGGGCTACTCCTTTTGCCCTTGCATATGGTGCTAAAGCAGTTTTACCTTTGGAGGTTGAGATTCCTTCACTTCGAGTTTCTCTCCATGGTCTAGTTATAGATGAAGACTACCACACCATGAGACTTCAAGAGTTAGAACTTCTAGATGAAAAACGTCAAGCATCATTTTGTTAGAGTTGTCATATTATAGCTAATAATTAATTTATTTAATTATTAGTCTATTATACTCTACACTCAAGTTAAACTTAGGCATCTTATTATTCTTTAGAGTTTTCTCCTTTAGGGTTTCGGTATCCTTTTATACGGATTCCCTCTTTGTATTTTATTCATTCACTTATTGGATCATAATAGAGAATAGATTATTGCATTGAGATTTTTCTCTCTCATTTGTTTTTTTCAATCATGGCTTCTCTTTCTCAGATCTGTGATTACATGCCTCCATAGCTTTTTCTCTCTTTCTATGACAGGTGTTTGCATGCAGGGATTCTTGGGAGCTGTGGGGTTGTTCTTCATCAACTCCAACATGGTATCAAAGCTTCAGATCTTCATGCCCCTATTTTCTCTTTGAGAGGGTTTGGTCATGATTCTTCAGATCTGTATCTTTCAGAAGCTTTTTATGTAGATTTAGGAAGGACCATTGTTTCTAGTCATTTTGGGCTCAAACAAACATCACCGTTGTGCTCAGAGCACCCCAAAACCCCAGAATCTATATAAAATTTGTCCATTTTGGACAACTTGACTCGGAGGCAAAAAAAATTGGTTTCTAGTGCCATACAGGCATGAAAACCAAGAAAAAAATTTTAAATAAAACATTTTTTTAATGTTTTTTATGCATTAAATAACGCTGCCAATGTTTTTTGTTTAGCATCACCCGCGCTCCGCCAGCGCGCCACCGACACTCCACAGCCGCCGGCTGGGCCTCCCGCCGGCACTGCAAGCTCTACCGGCCCCCACTCTGCTCCACCCCGCCAGGCTCTGCCGCTCTGCCAGCACTTCACCACCTCCGTGCCACTCAACTGTCCACCCAACATTTTTTTAAGCCCCATGGGCCTATTGCTACCTGCAACGGTCTTTATATCGTCAGAAATCTCTTTCCAAGATCTTTTCAATGATGGAGGTTGGAGTTTTGAGTTCTAAAGTCTGATGTTTGGTTTCTACCTTCTGGGAGCCATATCTGGCTCATTCGGACTCTATTTTTGGTAAACCAGATATCGTTGAAAAGTTGGTTCAGTGAGATTTTCAGCTATATGGGTCTTTTTTCTAGCTTCTACTCCAGGTTCTTTCTCCTCCAAGTTTTTCTCTTTCACACTCTAGTGGATTACTTGGGTTCTACAGGTCCTGGGATCTCTTCTTCTATTCTTTTGGCTCACTCTTCTTTCTAACTTCTGAGCATTGCATGCTTCCCTTCTGCAGCATTCTCTTTTCTGTAAATGTACTGAGATAAAGTGTCTGCTTTTGCATATCTAAGATTTCAAGCACCTTGTGTTTATTTGTACTCGCACTCAGTTATAAAGTTCCATGGGGGGTTATGATGTTTTGCCTTTTGTGCTCATCCACCTTTGTCAAGTGAGCGTACCTTCCATGACATTAGCCCATATTGTGTGTCGGTGACACCGCCCTTTATCCTGTGCTTCTACTTCTGTTGCACTATTGGTGTTCGTGATTCTTCTTCCTGTAGATGTTTCTGGCATTGCATTTTAGTGTTCCTGCCACCCCTCTCCATGTTCAGCATTATGGGGGGGTTCACCTTTTGGCTCTATTGCTTCCTTGGTTCGGTTGAGTGATCTGCATATTCTATTTTTGTTCCTATGTACTAGGCAGATGTAGTGGCTAGGCACCTATGCATTCCGATGAGATGGATCATCTACTATATAGACACTCATTCATTCCTACTTTTGGAGGTCACCTCTTCGATTGATCAACTCTTCAGACTTTGTCTTCTCTACCTGGTCATGCACTATTTCAGTGGGGTTTCCAGCAGTTACTTCTGACAGTGTTTGCAGCTTCATGCTTCAGAGATGCTATACATGCTCTTTCTTGTTCCTTTCTTTGGGACTTTCCCTAGATTGGAGGCTTTGTTTCCTTCATCTAATTTATTTCTTGTACTTGGGTACCTGATCAGTCCTAGTTGTCGGGACCCATAGTTCCTTTCATGCATTTTGTTTACATGCATCTTTTAGTCCTTAGTTGTTTAGCTTCTCCCTAAGTTACACTTAAGGGGGGTGTTAGATTTTTCATATTATAGCTAATAATTAATTTATTTAATTATTAGTCTATTATACTCTACACTTAAGTTAAACTTAGGCATCTTATTATTCTTTAGGGTTTTGGTATCCTTTTATAAGGATTCCCTCTTTGTATTTTATTCATTCACTTATTGGATCATAATAGAGAATAGATTATTGCATTGATATTTTTCTCTCTCATTTGTTTTTCTCAATCATGGCTTCTCTTTCTCAGATCTGTGATTACATGCCTCCATATCTTTTTCTCTCTTTCTGTGACAGGTGTTTGCATGCAGGGATTCTTGGGAGCTGTGGGGTTGTTCTTCGTCAACTCCAACACATTTGACCATATGAGGGTTTATCAAAAGCACATTTCCAAAGCCTTCAACAAAAAAGTTTTCCCTAGAGAATCTCAAGTGGGAGATCTTGTCCTACGTGAAAATCCTAAGAATCAACAGCATAGAGATCAAAAGGGCAAATTTGAACCTAATTGGCTTGGACCTTACATCTTTACAGCAGCTTTTGGGTTAGGTGCTTATTTACTATCTACAAAAGAGGGAGAACAGCTCCCTGATCCTATCAATGTCTTGCACCTGAAGAAGTTCTATCTATGATGCCCATTCTATCTGGGGGCATCCTTTGTACATAATTATTGATCCTGAAAAATCCAAAAAATGATATATTGTCAAAAATTCTAAAAATCAGAAAATGTCCTAAAAAATGATCATCTTAGTGAAAAACTAGAAATAGGTGCTTTGATGTATCTCAAAAAAGTTATATATTCAAAAAATTCAAAAAATCAAAAAATTCAAAAAAATAGAAAAATTGCCTTGGTGAAAACCTGGAAACAGACGCCTTGGTAGCAGAAATTCAAAAAAAATTATAAAAAGTCCTAAAAAAAAAGAAGAAAAAAATGAAAAAAAATGAAAGAAAAACAATTGTAATAAAATCCAAGTGGTGAAAACCTGGAAACGAGCGCTACTTGAGGCCTTTGCACCCCTATTTCTTAGCATGTGTCCTCAACACTTAGTCTTTCTCCATCATACTCCTTGTTGCCTCAGTCTGGAATTGGTATTTGTCTTTGTCTAGGGGGCATAACTGTGTTAGCTTTGGTCTCTTGGATGCGTTAGTCTTTAGGACATCTCACAAACGGTGTTTTTCAACACCACCCCAACTGTATTTTTCAATACAACCCTTGACATTGAGTTTTTTTCAACACTTATCAATTTGGTCTTACCCCGTTTTGTCATGTGATCTTACTTGCTTGCAAGCATTCAATCCTTAGCCTTCGAACTCAATATCAGTTAACACACTTAAATTTTTAAACACAAATTTTAATGCTTGAGCTATGTCATGATCTTTTCTTTGTGTACTGACTATTATTGATTTTTGTTGAGTGTCCTTGTCTAATAAGTCTCTCTAATGCATAGCTAGAGGACTTGGGGCATGGAACATGTTTTTATTTGCTTCCTGCTTTATGCTTCACTATTTTTGCACAACCATTCTGTTGGCCATCCTGGCCTCTATGCCTTGATGCGAGTGTGGTTTTTCTATATTAAATTGGGTAAGCTAACATCACAGTCATCTTGACCTTTATGTATTTGATGCTTATGTTAGAATCTTTCCACATTCCAATCCGATATAAATCACATTCATATCTTCATAGTTGTGCTTGTGACTAGTGATGATTGTGTGAATTTCGGATGTCCGTTAATAATGGCTCAATGATGAAAATAATTTCCTTAACATTCTCTAATGAATGATGAACACAAAATCCTATGTTACAATTGCTCTATTGCAAGTACACCTTTGCATTTTCATGTAGCTTGCATTGTTAGACTTCATATTAATTTGCATTTTTAGGCTGAATTATGATTTTGAGAGGGTTTCCTTCATCTTTCATGTGGACTTTTAATCAACTGTGATCACGTTCTAATATTCATTTCCTTATCTTCTTTTGTGATCTCAATCAAAATTTTCTATCTTAAACAGTTGATTAATTTTGGGGCATTCTCTTTCTTAGGTAAATTCCAGTTCTTCTCTCCATTTCTTTCCACCTCTTCCAAACTTCTATCTTCCATTTGCTTTCACCCCACTTATTTTCTTCTACTTCAACCTTGGGGCATAATCTTTCATGCTTGATGATCTACCTTGGTTCTATGACCCTTATATATTTCTTCTTACATCAAGAACCTTATCTTTAGTTTGATTTGATCAAGTTTATCAATTTTTTGTTTCTCCTCTATCTCATTTTGATTTCGATCACGAGGGGGCAGTACCTATCAAACTTCAATCCTTGATTCAACTTTATCAATCCTATCATTTGCTCCACTTGGGGCAACATTGCTTGGGATTCTTATCTCAGACATGTCAATTACTTATTTACAACGGTGTTGACCTTGTCTTTTTTTTGCAATCAACTTATCTTTGTTCTTATGTCAATTACTTATTTACAACGGTGTTGATGTCTGTGTTGTTTTGTGATCCCAAATCGATCTCACACTTCAACTGCATTTTTTGACTACATGTGTTCCCAGAATGATCACACATTAGTCAAAGAGGGGCAAAAGTATGCACCCTAAAATGGTCACCTGGACTGTGGGCCCCATTTATCATTTTATCAATTTATCAAATTTCCTGAATCAATGATTTGCAACATTTTCAATTTAAATCAATTTCCTTGATCAAATTGTAATTAATTCAATTATTTCAATATTTCCTAAGGTTTGATCATTTTTATTTAATTAAAAGATTTAATCTCCCTTTTAATTAAATA
>MU224402.1:2619236-2631418 GCA_018584345.1 Thuja plicata | reverse complement strand
GTGTGTGTGTGTGTGTGTGTGTGTGTGTGTGTGTGTGTGTGTGTGTGTGCACACATACGCATGTGCACACACACCAAATAAAAAATGATTTATCTATTTATATATGCATATGATAAGATAACTACATATGTCTTCCAAGACACAAAACATGTCAGCCACAATACAAAATATGTTACAATTTTATTTAACACACTACCACCAAACCTAAATATAGGTCATACATAAGAAGTATTCATACAAAATTACCATGGGACCTAAAGATATCTCACCCTTAAGATATACACTTTGCATAGCATAATTACCGAAGATAGGTAAACTCTAGAACCGTCAGAACACCACAACCAAGTCTATGACTTGATCAACAAAACTTCTGATCTAATAGATAAATGAAGCCTGATTGAATCTATATAGAAAAAAAAATATTTATACCAAAATCATTTGATGAAATACAAGAATGTCCAGGTAGCAGGGATACCTGGAAGAACTCTAAAACTCAACAGTCAACAAGCACCAACCAAAAACTTCATTCATCTATAATCACTAAAAAATAGTACCAAATAGATGAAGTCCAATAATAGGAGAAATTACATCCATCACTATAATCCAAAACTCCACGTACTAAATATGTTCTTTATGTAACTGAACCATTAATATCTAGCTGATAGCCAACAAACATCCAACTAAAACTGCCGACAATCAACTCACACAGATATGTAACTAGTATAAAGGTTTTGACATCAATGATAATTATGTCATCATCTTCTCAATAAAATCAATAATCTCCCCCTTTTACATTGATGGAAAAGCAAAAAAACTCCAAAAATTGAATCACGACATTTCCAACATTCTAAAAATAACTCCCCCTGAGTTAGATATATCTTTAATGTTTTTTTCCTAATTCTATCCCCTGCTTTGCCACAATGGAAAAGGGTCACATGCCAAAACTTATAAAATCAAAGAAGGACAGTAGTCCTAACTGTAAAATATTTCTTATACCTTTCTTTGATGATTGGAAGATTCCTCTTCCACTCAGCCACATCAGAACCTATTCAAGTGCACAAACTATCATGCTCCACCAACATGTCAAAAGAGGCAGTCGAGTATCAAAATCAGAATTTTCACTCATAATATTATTTATTAGAAAGGATACCATAAACATGTTCTAACTAGACTTCAAAAAATTCCCTCACAAGCCAAAATATTTCCACTGGATCTTCTCTCAGTCTCTGTAAGCGTAACATCTCACCCTCAATCTAACCAACCTTTATTCTCTGTTTTCCTCCTTCATCCTTGAAGTAATCATATGTCTTTCCTAACTCATTCAATTCAACCGCAATAACCTCAATTCTACCTCTAAAATTTTCAACAGCAGCAGGCCATTGAAGACAATACCTGTAAATATCTAAAATTTCTCTTATCCACTCTCTTATTTTACTAATCATCCTAGATAATCTTTTTTTAGAATCAGTACACTTTTTCTCAAAGGACTCTCTGATTATGCAGTAATCTGCACCATATTGCAGCAATATTCCTTCAACAAATTTTACCAATTCAACTTTTAGAACACCTAATACATCATAAATAATCGTGTTCTTACTGGTCAAGTGATATGTCAACATATCCTCAATCCTTGTTCTTCTCACCGAAGAGAAAATGGACCATAAACATGGGGGCATCACTTAGTAAACTTGAATCATAGCACACGCGTTCATGGCATACTAAATAATCCCCCTATTTTAAAAAAAATATTGCAACAAACTTATTTTTTCACAACCCCTCCAATACCCACCCATTAACCCCCACACCCATCTTCCTATATAAACCCCCACCCCCACCTCAAAATAAACCCCCTTGCCCCTATTTAGGAAATATATTTCCCCATTTTTTGTCCTTTTAAAACCATTCAATATGAATGCACATGGTATTATATTGCCCCTTTAGTGAAGACCCCATGACCATAAATCACTAAGTCTATCAAACTCACCATTCTCTATCATAGGCTGAACCGCATCAGAATCCATAGAGAAGGATTTTGATGGAGACACTGGATCTTTTTCAACCTCTTCTTCTTCTTCCTTCTCCTCTAATTCATTTTCATGCTCGTACTTTTCTTCTTTGTGCTCTGAAATGGTAACAATCTCTTTTCCTTTATCACTAATATTTCTCCTTTTAGGTTATGGAAGGGAACCGCTAGCAACAATATCCAAATTCTTTTGGCTGGAGGTGGAACCCTCCTCAACATGACTCACAAAAACATCACAATATAAAAAACCACACTAGAGAAAATGTTCATCTGTAAAGATTTAAAATATGACTTGCAAGAATCTTTTCTATTTTCTAGAAACCCTAGATATCTAAAAATTTGTTTACCAAAATGGATGTCGGACCTCCACTCAATGTTTTATCTACTTGGTAGAGACCTCAAGAAATATAACACCAAGCATACTACCAAAGATCCAAACCAAAATTTATAACCATCTTACATAGACATTTTAACATTCTCAAGAAGATTATCCAACAATAGTTTATACAGATCAAATTGAACACCTTTACTAACCATTTTATGTGCATTATAGACTGTTATAGATGAAGTAGCACACCATCATAATTTTGAAAATAAATATTGTAGGTTATGTCATAGGCAACATACCCCACCATCGGATCATCAAGAGTATTTATCAAGAGTGTGCGTTAATCATTATTGATAAAAGTCAAATCCTTCACTTCCTTATACTATATCATCATATTTCTTGGAAGGTCTCAAATACTACACAATCTTGTGATATCCTCAATTACTTCCTTTGATTCTACATAGGATTTATCCAACTCCAAGTTTCCATACTAAAATTGACTCAGCAGAAACATGATAAATTCCTTGTCAACGAACCATGGAAACTCTCCCTAAATATCCAAACCTAAGTTACGAACTCCCTGCAAATATTCTACTGACAACCCAACTTCCATCTGTCTAATTTTTCCATGATCAAATTTTTCCAATTTTTCCTTCTTCAACATCCTTGACACAACCATACTAGTACCACAAACAACCAATTGAGACTCCATCTTTGCACCTGAATATATTTCTCAAAATCTCACATGCTCTGCTAAAATATCTATTTTTTCTTCTTCCTATAGTGATAAATGATTTCAAAAAATCAATTTTATAACCATGATCCTTCATAATTACAACTCCCACCAAAAATTAATTATCGCTGATGCAACCCATTCATACAGCGCACATCAATCATCTGAAACAATTGTAATCATTAATTTACCATCCAACATACCGAAGACAAGCCATTTTAAATCAATATCACCTCAGAGAAAAGGAAGTGAGTGATATAACAAGCTAATACTCCCCCTAAGCCAAAGCATTTGGCTCACTTACAAAAGAGATCTCGATAAACTCAACATTATGGAGGAGTTAACTACCATCAAAAGAGCACCACAAGAAGTCATGGGAGACATGGGATGGAATCCCTACTTTCATAAAACCAACTCTTGACCATGCCTTCTTGTAATATCTAAAGGCTCTCAATAGTAATTTAGCTACTATGATACAGTCAATGAGTGGTCGAGTAGTCTCCTGGATGCATCTTACATAGCCATAAGGGCAGAAAACTATTTAATTATACAAGCTAGGAAAATAGCTCCAAGGCCTCCAATGACTTTATTTCCAAAAATCAATACTCCATAGCCTAATTTGGCCCCTATCCTAACTACATCTTCTTGTAAACCACCTATAGCTTCTACATTCTCAAATGAGCTCCATAAAATCAACACCATGCTACAAAATTTTAGTAATGAGTTGGTAATAATTAACAGCCAGCAAGCTCAAAGAAGCATACCCTACCAAGAACAAAACTAGGGTTATCAACCAAATACGCTACATTTTAAAGGGAAAAACAAATAGATTAATATAGTTATGAACCTTTAATAGTGTGCACCTAGTAGCTACAAATACGACAAGGGCACTTATTCTTAGGATCAAGATTTGTGCCAATCGTGCAATCAACCTCATGATCAAAATGCATGCCCAAGTGGAGCTCCTTCTTAAGGTCTATTTGTCTAGGAGGAACCAACAACCTCATGATAATAATATGGTATAAATCAGTCTAATGTTGAATATCAAGCCCATATACAAGGATATTTTATTTTTATCAATTGACAAGGGGCAGATTTATGTGGTATGTATCAGATGAGTGGTGATGTTGTAGCAAAAAATACAAGATCCAAAAAGAGAGTAGTGAAGAGTGGTTCACCTTCTGTGATAGATCAAGCTTCAACTTTACAAGCGATTACACATACCATAGTCCTAAGGACACCAAAAAAAGTAGTTTTTCCATATCCAAATTATAATACAAACTAGAGATGCAAGAAGCAAGAGGAGTCTAGAGTTACTCATATATCATAACATGACCTTGTTGTTTATAAGGGTCCTATAAGATCAAAAAATATTCCCTTCAACATAGTGGACCAAATAAATAATACTAGCCCCAACGTATCCATGTGGGATGCTCTCCTCATTCCATTCTAAGGAGACTTATTTTAAGAGGAGATAAAGAACTTTAACAAATCAAAAGGACCTACAACAACAGGTGGATCATCAGCTCACATTATGCTATTACAACCTAAGGAGGAAGCAAACCCAAGTGAGATAATTAAACTACCTCACTTTTATCTCTCTTCAATCATAGGAGATAAGATAGTCCACAATTGTATGATAGATTCAAGAGCTAGTAGCTTAGGCATGCCCAAGAAGATAGTCTAACTTCTTGGCATTGAATATGAACTTGTGACTAAGAGGGTTGTTCAATTAGATGGCACTTATATAAACAAAATAGGGGTAATCAAATATTTAAAGATGACATTGCATGCATTCCCTAGTCACATTGTCTTGCAAGACATATAAGTCGTGGACCTTCCTGCCTACTTTCTCATCTACCTATATAGGGATTTGGATACTAAAATAGGTGGGTATATATCCTCTAATTAGTCTCACATGTTGTTTAGAAATAGATATGGAACAAAGGTTTTCATAAAATCATAGTCTATTTCTACAAACCACATAGAGCCATACATTCTTAGTCTCATAAATATGAATTGTACCTTCCATAAAGAAGTAGAGGAATGTATAATCTATGAGCTTACTACCCTTTCAAAAGAGGCTTTGAATTATCTACTATATGAATGGGTTGATGCTTTTCCATTTTATCCACTATAAGAAACTAAAGAAACTATCCTTGGCACCTATTGCAATCATGAGGAAATTAATCCTATTCCCAATCTGATTAAAAACCAATAGGACCCAAAGGGATTATTGAACTTGTTTTTAGATGGTTCAAGAAAAATAAATGTTGTAGTTCCTGGTATTATGTTAGTTTCTCCTAATGAGGAGAAATATTATTTCTCTTTCAAGATTAATTTTAGTTGCACTAACAATATAGCCAAGTATGAAGCCTTGATCCAAGTTCTCCAAATTGTACAAAGAAGAAGGATTGGATATTTTCTGGTCTTTTGTGATGGTGATTTGATCGTTAATCTAATTAGATCTCAAATTACAACAAAGAGAAACCTCCTCCAATCATACAAACATAGATTTTGGGACTTGATTGAAGGATTTGAGGCCTTCAATATTCAAAATGTTCCTAAAAATCAGAACAATCACAATGTTTGACTCTCAATAGTTGGTACTCAGTATGATATACTAGCACATATTGTAGACAAAAAAGAAAAATATATCAAGATTTTTATACAACCTACTATCCTACAAAATCAAGCGAATTGGAAAGTATTTTAATCAGGTCAATAGATTTTCAATTTCTTGTAAAGTGACAAAGATGTTTCTAAGTTAAAAATTAGTCTAAACTACAAATCTAGTATGGTGATCAAATTATGCATCTTATTTCTAACAACTTTCCTAAAGGTTTAATCCCCTTGGAGGGTATTTTCAATTAAGATGATCAAGTAATAAATAAAGTTCACTACTAATGGAAAGTCACTCAATTGGGAAAGGCATATTCATAAACTAAAGAAGAAATCATCATCAATATTTATCAAAAATATAATGATGTAATTTATTGGACATATGTAGATCTAAAGGCGTTTGACCCTAGTTTAGCTCAGCATGCCATAGACTTATATCCTAATGTAAATCCCACTAGACAAAGGCAAAGACAAAAAAATCCCAAGATAAAACCCCTAATGAGGAAAGAGTTGTCCAAGCTCATTGAGGCTAACATTATCTTCCCTATTAATAGTTCCTCATGGTTAGCCAATCTTGTTCCAGTTAGAAAGAAGAATGGGGAAATCAAATTATGTGCAAACTTTAGGGATCTCGATAGACCCTCTCTTAAATACCATCATCCCCTTCCTTCTATGGAATAAATCTTGTCCAAGGTTACTGGCTCATAAATATTTTCTTTCGTGATGACTATTTAGGCTACAACCATATTTTAGTCCAAGAATAAAACTAATACAAGATTGCATTTACTACTAAATAGGGCACTTATGCCTATCATAAAATTTCATTTGGATTAACCAATATAGATGCCATATTCTAGAAAGATATGGACTTGGGTTATAAGTGTCTATTAGAAAATTTTGTGCTTATATACGTGGATGATATAGTTGTTTATTCAAAACATGAAACAAACCATTTTGATTATCTCTAACATGTGTTGAACAAATATAGGGAGTATGGTATGTTCCAAAATTTGAGCAAAGTGTGTGTTTGATACTGATGAAGGAAAGCTATTGGGGCACATTTAATCAAAGGATGGATTGAACATAAATCTAGAAAGGGTGAAAGTAATTCTTTCTCTTCCACTCCCTAGTAACAAACAAGATTATAGACACTAGTAGCATTTGGAAAATATGTGACTACGTGACTAAAAATTTTACTCGTGTGACTAAAATTCTATTCACGTCACTAAAAATGACTAAATTCTACTATTTTTTTGTAATTCACAAGTACAAATAATTGATCAGATGACTAAATAAATTACTATTACTCCTCTATTCTTTTTTCTTTCAAATTCCCTCATGGGAACCCTACTTAAGCGATCGATATGGCTACCCAGATTGCTTGGTGCACTAAAAAGTACCTATTGCATGGAAGCAATTGCCTCTTGGTGCAGTCTTAAGGCATTTCATGTTAGTTGTTTTCATACAAACATGATATGCCTTCAAAAGCTGCACAAATTCAAGCAAAATTGGTGGGTTCATCATTTTTTAATGATCTAGATGATGGAAAGTTGTGATCTTCGTATTTAGTCTATCCACATCTTTGTGATTTGTTTTAATTTGCTAAGGCCCCGTTTGTTTAGCGGAATTGGATCAGAATTGGGTGCGGGACTTATGGTTTTGCCCCAAATCCACTGTTTGGTTGCCAAAGATGCATATCCAGTTTTGGCGGATGAAACCCGATTTTGCCCCAAAAATGGGTGGCACCATCTTCCCACCAAATAGGTGGAATTCGAAAAAAAAATTGGGTTTTTGGCTGATTTAAATCCATTCTATCTTTCCGTCGGGTCCGACGTCTTCCCATTTTGTTATTTTTAACCCCAATTTTCTATCGGGTCCGCGTCTTCCCATTTTGTTTTGGGGTTTGTGAATTCTTTCATGGTTTGCGACTGTCATATGTTGGAGGGTTTGCGAATGTGATCTCTGCTTTGTGAATGTAGGGTTTGCGAATGTGATCTTTGCATCTCCATTTCACTTCACCGTTCTCTGCGCCTCCATTGGAAAGGTAAGTTTTTTTTTGTAAGCTTGTCAGTGGCTTAAATATTTATTAGGTAACTCTGATCTCAGTGGATTTTTAAAGGTTGTTTTCTTTGATATGATCTGCGTGATTATTTTTTCTCATTTAGCTACAATGGTAGCAGCGAAAGCCTAAAATATTGAGGGCTTCTTTCAATGAGTATGTGCCAGTATGTGACAATCGGTTAAAACATGAGGATTTATTAGATAAAGAGTTGATGGAGGGAGGAAGCATGTTATCATTATGGTAGGAATTTAGATTAACATAGAGAAAGAATATACAAAACTAAATACTATTCAAAAGGCTAAAAGGTTGGAAATGAAAATCAATCTGTGATGTAATTATCGTGAAAATACTTCTATATTACTGTCAAATATAAGAAAAAGCCCCTAAAATCATGGCACAAATTAAACTTTTAATTTTGTAGCATCCTTCGAATGGGATCGTAGAACCATGTCAATAGAATAATTCTCATCAATAATAGGCTCGTAGTGTTCAGAAATCCACATATGTAGCTCATTCAAGCTTGGTCATAGGCCTCTGAAATGACCTATCTGCACTAAAAAGGACAGGCTACTCAATCGTTTCTCTTTTCCTGCTTCACATCCTCGCGTAAAAATGTATATATATTTATGAAAGGTTAATAGCATTCCGGATAAATCTTTCATATATTCTCTTTTCACAGCAGATATGCTTTTCAAAAAAATTCATATGCTTTTTGAATAGATTATCATTATGGTAGGAATTTAGATCTACATCCATGCAGGATGAATAGACTTACAAATCAAGAATAAACAATAATCCTGAACACTGAACATTGGAATTATTATAGGTGGATTATCAAGGATATGACTCATGTCCCCCTAGTGAAAGTGGTTTTCTCAAAAAGTGATGAAAATGATAGAAAAGAACACAAAATACAGTTCATTAGGATACATGTCGATACCATAAATCTGATCCACTTGGTATTCACAATGGTTTCCCACATAAACTTCTCTTTTATCTGCAAGTAGTCAGACATGGATAAAGACATTCTTATACTGTGTTGTGATTATGGCCTCTAATGTGGAGTAATTCAAAACTATTGTTATATTATGGAAAATGGTTGGTGGTGGTAGTATCTAGAGATGTCATGAGATCATTCCCCACAAATTGTTGCATACCATCATATAATTAGGTATATTGTTGCAACAAGAGATATTGCACATGATATGTCTGAAAAGGTAGATTTTTATGAGAGTACTTTCTTTTTGGCCAGGAATGTGGTCTCGTCACATTTTTGTAGCATGTTATGAGGCCAAAAATGTGGTCTCGTCACTTTCTATTTGCCCAAGTTGAAACCTTAAAGATGTGTTTAACAGTAATACTAGAACTGGACATAGCCTAGAATTGGCGAAGTTAAAAAACACTTTAAAGCACTGCTAGGCTATGTCCATTTCTAGTATTACTGTTATCACCCATACTTTAAAGTGTTTTTTAACTTCGCTTATTCAGGCTATGTCCAATTCTAGTATTACTGTTAAACACATCTTCAAAGAAATCACATTTGCAAACCCTCATAGGATCTTCAACACGGAAGAAAGGTTCTCACATTTGCAAACCCTCAAATCAAAATGAGAAGACAGTGGACCCGACGGAAAGATAAAATGGGGTTAAAAAAACACATACATGTATATATGTACATATATACATAAGGTGCAATAGGCACCTCAAGAAGGACATCTATAAGCATATTTATATAAAGTATTAAATATAAGTATGCTAGCAGCAATCATGGAACCACACGTAACACATTGAATAAAATCCTTACAAGAAGGCTCTATGCCTGCTCCATCTTTCTCCATAATGACAAACTTAGACTTTCTGAGGACAAGTCTAAAAATTACCCTCTCTAGATGAGTTCAGTCCTTAAACTTGTTGATCCTTGCACAAAAATATGCCCCAAAGACTCAGCAAAAGCCCTCTTGAAGATTGGGTAAGTTAGTGAATTATGCGAAATTTCCCCAAAATAGCCCTTGTTTCATATATTTTTAGATTTTAGTCTAAGAACACCTGGATTTCAAATCCTCTAATGGCCTCAAAATGAGCTTAAAATGGGTCCAAAGTGTTCTGCAATGGCATTAAAGATCATTAAAAAAGTTCAAAAATTTTGTCAAGAAAATCAATTTTTTTAATGGAGTTTTCACATTTCAGACCCTCTTTAACGCTTGAAATCAATCAAAAACATGTGATTTATCCCTGCAATCAAATCATGATCAATCTGGAATGGTTGGAGGCTCATGGAATTTATATGAATTTTCTAAGAAAATCGCCCAGCTAGAGGGAATTTCAAACATTTGTCTGAAGACACCCACCTACCAGCACTTCAGCACCTCCAAATTGGTCTAAAAATTAGAAGTTTGAATCCCCAATCAACCTGCAATAATCCATGGATGAATTTGCATGCAATTAATTTTCTATGAATTTCCTAGAAAATTTGTACCTTTGGAAAATTTCATACATTAGTCTGAAGATACCTAGTTCTCAGCTCCTCTTTGGCTTGAAATTCATCCCACAAAGCTCAAAAATCTGCCTCACAATGATCTGGCAAAGCATAGCTAGTGTTTAGTATTAAGCCCAACATTACACAGATTTAGTACATGTCTTCTACATAAGTAGAAAAACATATGGTAAGGCCAATAGGCAGTCTTACAAGACTGTCTCCTTGGTTTCATACATATTTCTAAATTTATATGAATGTGAAGTTGTCATTGTCCATAGATGTAGGCCTATTGTTTTGTAATGGACGATGACAGCTTCACATTCAGGGCTACAACACATTCATCACACGACTCCCTATATTATAGGATAAACAAGTCCACCATGTTAATAGTTAAATTTTAGACATATTCAAATGTCATTATGTATATTAAAGTTTAAAAATACTAATGTAAAGTGTCAAAAATCAGCCATCATTGATGAGAATTCATACATGTCAATAATGTATTATTCAATTGCCAAAATTTACAATACACTTGTAGAGTAAAAGGATTTACATAAGTATCACCAACCAAAGATATAAAGTAATTTTGACAACATAATAATATCTACAAAACTCTATATCCAAACCTCTATCTTAAGCACCCAATAATAGGACAATAAATACATGTTTAGCCATGAAATGATAATTATAAAGTCGTGACCTACCACTAAAAATGTAGTACCTGATGATTTTAATTTGAAGAGATTGGCTGGTCTAACCAAACCTATTAGTTCATCCATTTTTTCTTGTGTATTTTGTCAAACATTGTCAAACAGTTTGCTTCCTATCTTGATACATTTCTTATATGATGAATCACAGGTTGAACATTGATTCTAAAATGTCTTAAAATCACTTTTATTTGTAGAATACTTTCAATTTCTAGAACATCAACAGCATGCTACCAATATCTCCTCGCTAAAATCGTTGTGTTTGTCCACATTTCAGGCCATTGATGGATCCTATTAAGAATATTAACATTCTAGGACAGGTAGTTGTGGAGACCACATATTCTCGTCTTCTCACAGCTCTTATTTCTTGTGTTGTTGTAGCCACAGTAGTGGTGGCCCGAGAAGGCAGTGCACAAATGCGTAAACGAAAAAGAAAAGGATATTATTTTATAGAATGGTTATTCATTCCAACAATGTGGATTGTCATGATCAGATTCACATGAGTAGGGGAGCCTTCTTTCGTTTAGCTACTATCCTAAGGCTGAAAGGAACCTTGACAGATACGATACACTTGACATTAGAAGAACAACTTGTGATGTTCCTCCACACCGTTGGCCACAATATGAGGAACCGTAAGATTGCCCACAACTTCGGGCACTTAGGAGAGACAATTAGCCAATACTTCCACAAGGTGTTGAGAGCTATCTTAGGACTCCACAAGGATTTATTTCTACCACCTAGTCCAAACACTCCTCCTGAAATTAGTGGGAACGAACGTTTTGATCCATTCTTCAAGGTAATTCTTGTGTTGTTACATATTTCTTGTATGAATTTTTATCCTTATCATATTATTAGTTGACCATAGAATTGATGATTGTATCATATCGTATAGGAATGTGTTGGAGCTATCGATGGAGCCCATATACCAGTCACCGTCGATGTCGACATGCAGGGTAAATATTGTGATAGAAAAGGAAACTTGTCACAAAATGTTATGGGTGTGTTCCTTTGATCATAAGTTTCAGTACTACCTTGCTGGTTGGGAAGGGTTTGTTGTATATAGTCGTGTTCTAGCTTCAGCTCTGTCAAGAGCAGATCCTCTTTTTGTTCCCCCCAGTAAGCCAAATCATAGTTTAATATACTCAAGGGTACAATCAATGTTTCACATTTTAATAATATACTTTATTTATGTAGGAAAATATTTTCTAGTGGATGTTGGATATCCCAATGC
>MU224402.1:2581319-2594349 GCA_018584345.1 Thuja plicata | reverse complement strand
ATCTATGAAAGAAGGTAATATTACTATTTTGGAGCTCTTCATTTCTCAATATTACTTATTTTTTAAGCCTTTAACTATAAGATATGGAAGGTTTCTACTGTGGTTTTCAGGAAGATACTATCAAGCAAGCAACTATAGCACCTTGTAAACGAAGATTCTAGAACAGATTCTGACAATAATACCAACTCAATTGTATGTAACACAGAGTTGTATACATAAAAATAGAAATGTAATAGATGTATCATTAAAACTTCGATATTTCGAGCAGTGGGTATGCCCACTGTAAGTTTGTAATTCTAGATAGTTAACGATTGTACTAGAGACACGGAAAAGCCTGCGAGAATGATGTATATAAACAAATCTCGACAATTGTTGAGTCATGGGTATGCCCATGTAATTTTTGTATAAGTATAGGACCTATGGTCCCAGGCAAGGCTGGAGGTTTTCTCAACCCCACTCTTTCCTACCAGCACCTGCAGCAAGTGGGGTCACATGTAAAAATTAATTTATATTAATAAAAATCTTTATAGGGCCTCGGCCTTTTACCGATCAAAAAAAAAAAATATTGATATTCTTTTGAATTCTTGTCTTTTTATTTTGTATTAAATTTATATGGGAATTTTTTTATATTTAGTTTTAGGCAAATTAATATTGTCAAACAATTTATTTTTTTCTATTAAATTTACTATGAGATTAAAACAATAATGTTAATAAAGAGGCTCATATATCATCTATCTAGAGATTCAATATTAATATACATATGTGAATGGAGATGTCAATAAGTGACACCCATACCTTAAATTAGTTATATCAATTCATATAAATTATAGTACATTCTACATTTATTACATCTTCTATATCTAAATATTGGTTTCATACTTATACTATAACTTTATTAATAGACATCATTAAATAAGAAGTATCATGAAGCTCAATAAAACTAACTCCTATACTAATCTCTATTGCACATCATAAATATATTAGTAATAAATCCTTTCAATAAAAGATCTTGAAATAACCAAAACATTACTATTTTTGTGTGGTTATGACAATGGATTATAACTCAATGTCAAACAAATGTAACTATAAAAATATTTTGGATAAGACCCATAAGAGCATTTAGAAATTTCAATAAATAACATTTTGACCATAATGTTAACATCTTATAATGTATAACTAGATAAATATTCTCTATATGTTTACATGAAAATAGTACAATCTTTCATGTTATGAAAACCGTAAAAGCTTGATGTTTTTTTTAGAATAGTACAATTAGATCATGAATTACAGAAGAGAAAGGTATCGAATAAGGAAAAAGAATAGACCATGAATCAGAAGCACTAAACATCAGAAATAAAACAAAGAAACCAAAGGGACTCAACGCACTAACATTAAGTATCGAACAAGAGAAGGAACAACCCCCAGTTGCTCTGCGAAAATCACAATAACAAAAGATTCTCAGCAATCAAAGTCAAAGATAAAGGAGATCAGCCATCCAGGCACAACCAGTCAATCTCCAGTGCGAGCAAAAATTATGGGCTGGATGAGAGTTACAAACAAACCTCTTCACAGAATGCAAATGTTTCTTCTTTAAAAGGAGAATAATAGAAAATCAAAGGTCCCAAAAGGGGTAATCTTATTCCATTGGGCTCTAGACAAAAACAAATTCAAACCACCAATGGAGTCAAAAACCCCACGGGAAAACCCCCAAGCTATGACAATGGATCTACCATTATAATTAGCAACAACCTCTCTAACAAAATACGGGAATGTTGTGCGTCTCACAACATCTATGCAATTTGCGAAGGGAATCTCGATCATATCTCCTCTCTTGCAGACTAGTTTAAGGCGGTTTTAAGATCCCAGGTAAGCATAACCATTATTAATAAAAATGCTCTATATTTGGACTGTGCTATTGTAGAATTAGTCGATGTATTGTTAGAATCTGAGAATATCTTCTTTAGAGGTTTCAATGTGAAATTCATGAAATGGAAACCTCGTTTCATTGATAGCTTACACAACAACATGAACCCACTAAAATGTGTATGCTTTAAAAATTACAATGTGGAACTAATGTATCATAGTTTCTTGAGGAAAATAGGTATGCAAATTGGTATTATTATTGGTTTTGAATACCGCTATATGGCAGATTCCACTGTTAAAAGTTTTGTGAAAAATATCCCCAAAGATCTAAAGCCCATTAAAATTATTACAAACCATTCCATAAATAATTTGCAACCAGAAATATGCAAGGGCAATGTGGGAAATGTTGCTATTTTTACTTCAGATTCCAATGATAAATTCACTAGTATTCTCCATACATCCAACCTTCTTTGACTTCTGGAAGATTTCATTAACGTTGAGTACTCCAAGGATTCCTCTATCACACCTGACATACTTTCCTACCCTTCTAACTCCCCTTCCCCCTCGGAAAGCACCAATCCATCTCCTTCCTCTTCAACCATGTCTGCAAACCCCCCGTCCCCCTCCCTCTTCCAACCGCAGACCTTTCATTCATAAACCCTCAACCATCAACCTTAATAATGAGCAGCAAGACTATCTAGAAGAAGGTGATATCCATTCTCCACAATCTAGGCCTTTAGCAGAGCTCTTTCCCACTGCCAGGACGCTTTCTCCTTGTCTTTCCCCCCTTATACAACCACTCCCTCCTGCAGATCTGCCAACCCCAGCATTGGTCCCTCTCATTGATTTCTCAACCGTGGAACCTATCGTACCAAACCATGCAGCACCAATTCAGGACCCCTTTGATACTGTCTCTCATTCCTTGTTGGATCTTATACCTTCCTTTGTACCAGCCCTTAGCCAAATTACCTTTAATATGGGGATAAGTATGTCCAAACCTACTAAACCTCCCTGTACATCGGCTTTAAACCAGTCTGATCAGATGTCCGAGGAAATCCTAAATGAACTCATGGATGACATTCTTGAAGATTTTATAGATATGGATAAGATTAATGTTGAAAGAGAAACACTTATTAACAAAATCAGAGAACTGGATGCTATGGAAAATGATCAGCACGCCCTAGAAAATGAACTGGTTGAGTTTGATGCAAGAGAGAATGACCCAGAGTTGGGTATTGCCATTATTGATGATAAGGGGTCCAACCCTTATTGCACTATAATTTCTAAGAAGAGAGGCATAAAATCACTAGTTGAACTGAGGATTTAAGAATAAGAACATGAAAAATCAAACCAAGATAACATATCTATTTCATGTAGGGAGGGGGAAGTTCCCTCGCAAGGGTCAATGAAGACCCTATCATGGACTGTTAGGGGCTCAATGCCCCTAACAAATAGTATTTTCTCAAATGTTGCATTAACAAATTTAAACCAGAACTTATCTTATTACAGGAAACTAAACTTGACTTAAGGGATCTAGACAATTTAAAGAAGAAGTTTGGCTTTTGGGATATTTATGGTAGCCCAGTAGATGGAGCCTCTGGTGGACTAGCAATCCTAGCTAACCCAAGAAAACTCATATACACCCCAATCTCCCATAATAGATGGTGGATAGTTGTCTCAGTTAGAAGCATCAAATCTAATCTCACCTTCCTTATCCAAAATATTTATGCACCTACGGACCAACTATCAAGGAGAATACTATGGAAAGAACTCAATTATACCCTTGGAAATAACCCAAACCAAACTATTTTCATAAGAGGATATTTCAACACTATCTTGGACCCTATTGAAAAAATCAGGGGAAACTATTTTCATAAGAGGATATTTCAACACTATCTTGGACCCTACTGAAAAAATCAGGGGCAGACAACCCAACCTCAGTTCTATGAATGATTTCATCACATGGGTTCAGTCCAATCATTTGATGGAACTAAAAATAGATGATGGTATCTATACCTGGACCAACAAAAGAAATGGAAATGATTTAATAAAAGAAAAACTAGACCGTTTCTTCTTTAGAGGCAACTGGATGGACTTCCCCTTTTCCCTCAAAACTGAGATATTAACCTTCTCAAGATCTTACCACTACCCTCATTCTCCTCAACATAATAGATGACTCCAAACGCCATCACACCCCTTTCAGATTTGAGCATATGTGGATGAAGGATGAAAGGATTCTTCCCCTTATCCAGCAGTGGTGGGAAAGCCTCAAATTCAAAGGATCCAAAAATTTTCTCTTGGTTAGCAAACTAATAAATAAATAAAAGTAAACTAATCACATGGAATAAGGAATGGTTTGGTAATATCTTTGAGGAAAAAATCAGAATTGAGATGGAACTTGACATGCTCAACAAAAAATTCATTGATCATGGTATGGATGGGGATTCCTACCAAAAGGAAAAGCTTCTCAAAATTGAATTAGAGGATATTCTTGCTAAAGAAGAATTGTTTTGGAGACAAAAATAAAGAGAAACTTGGCTTGGTGCTGGTGACGAGAACACTAAATTGTTTTCATAACAGCACCAAGATCCGGAGAAATATTAACAAAATAATAAAAATCACAAAACAAAATGGTGACTGTTACCCAAATTTTACATCCTATCCAATTTTGGCTACAAGTGGAGAAAATGAGGCTCCCACAAGGGTAGAGCCCAGCTTGTATGAAATATGCACCTTTCTATGGTCCTTATCTTGCTTTCTGCATATTTCTAGGTCAATAGTTTTACCCCTGGTTCATGTCTTTTAGTCCTAAATGCAAGAAACCCTTTGAAATTTGTCAAAACCCTAAGTCTTTAGCGGCATTATTAATTCTTCATTACCTTTTTTCCACTTAAAGTTCCTATTCATCATGTGTTTTAAGTCATCCGTCAAGTGGGGCCAAAGTTATTTTCCTAAGCGGGTTTCTTTTCCTAAGTTTATTTTCTTAAGTCCCAACTTAATTTATTTACCCCAGGTGGCAGCAAGTTCCTTTTCATCGGACGGTCGGCATTATGGCATAAAGACAAAGTGCTCAAAATCTATCTTTTAAACCATTAAGCCATTGCGACACGTGGAAGATTATCAAATCTTGGACCCATATGCATTAAGGTATCTCCGATCAAGCCATTAAGCTTAAATGACACATGTCCATGGCGGGCAAGGCTAAAGTCGAAAGGAATAAGGTAAAGACCGAACAAGTTCAGTTTGATCGGACAGTCGGCTTAATGACTTAATGTATAGATGTGCACAATCTATCACATAATCCATTAAGTCATGGTGACATGTGTCCACAGTGGAGCTGGGCTGGTCAAACAGAGGAAATTAAAGACCGATCAAATCCTTTTTGATCGGATGGACAGCTTAAAGGCTTAAAGACAAAATGCTTGAAATCTAGTGATTAAGCCATTAGGCCATGGTGACATGTGGCAGATGACATCATGGGTCTTGGGTTGGAAAGGTAAGATAAAGGCGCAACAAGTAAGGAAGATCAAACGGTCGTCTTAATGCCTTGATGGTAAAGATGAAGTTGTTTAACCTATAAGCCATCTCGCCAAGGTGACACGTGGCAGATCAGATTTTGTGCTCCCAGGTAACTTAAAGGAGATCAACGGTCGTGTTTTAAAGTTAGTAAAGTTTCAAATCTGGGCCTTTGATCGGGCATTTCGTGCCACCTATGACCGTTTGAGTTTGAATTCAAATATTTAAATGGTTTTTCTAAGGTTTTCATGGTGGTGGCGACATTTTCAACTTGTAGAGTGGGTAGATGGATCAAGATGATTTTTCTGCTCAAATTTATGGTAATATGGGATATTTTCAAAAGGGTAATTAGATCAACTAGGATATTTCTCAATGCATTAATGGGTATACTTGACCAGTTGTAGGGTTTTGGCATTGTTTATGTAATATCTATTGAAACCCAAATTCTTCCCTAATTGATTAAGGAAATGACTCCCAAGCCTGTGTGCTAGGGGAGGTGTATATAAGTGTTTTTTAGAAGCTTTTAGCTTAGGCTTTTCCAGTTTATGTAGGATTTTTGTGGCATTTCCTCTACCCCTAAATTTGTCACATGTTTGTAATCTCATTGAGTTCCAGATATTGTAAAGGCTTTTTGTAACATTTCCTCTATCCCTGGGCCTTCTTATTTGTATTTCTCTTACTGAAGAATAATACAGTGATTGATATTAGAGAGCTCTTGGAGTTCTTGAGCCCTCTTTCTTTTCTCCATCTCCATGCACCATTGTGAATGATCTGATTTAGATGAGCTTGTGGATATTGTTCAGTCCCCTGTCATTGTCTCATTTCTGTGCATGTTTGTTGGAGTGAATGTTTGTTTGTGAGTCATAGTCCATGTCTATCCCAAGTGAATATGCTATTGTTTGTGATATCTTCCTTTTCCCTGAATAGCCTCTTTCCATCTCAGACCTCTCTATGAAATACTTATGCAAGCCTATTTAGAAAGTTGTGTTCTGCTAGATTCAGGATTTCATGCTAGTCTTAGTCATTGTATTGTGATTCAAGTTACCTTTGGTGTATCACCTAGTAGGATAAATTTTCTTTTCATTCATTTCCCTTCAGTTATCCTTCTAACCCTTTCCCTTCCAAGTTTACTTTCATGTTAAAAGAGAAAATAAGGTGATTATCCAAGAGGAACCGACCTAGAACTCGGAGGCTTCACTTCAAGTTTGCAAAGGTCCCACAACCTAGAAGTTATTCCCGTGTTATACTAGATTGTTAGGCTCAATCGCTTAAAAAGGTGCAAAAATTAGTGTATAACAGTGACACGACTGAGGAACCCAAGGCTATTGCAAATAAAGCTATTAACCACTTCCAAGCTATCCTTAATAATCATGAAAGTTTAGATTTAACGAATCAAGAACTCCTCCTCAATAACATCCCTACACTAATCAATCAGGAGAAAAATAGATTACTGGAAGAAAAATTTACCAAAGAAGAAATTGAGAATGTTTTAACGCAAATGCAACCAGACAAAGCCCTAGCCCCAGATGGCTTCCCCACAATGTTCTTTCAGAAATGTTGGCACTTTATAGGTCAGGAAGTGGTCGATGCACTGGAAGGGGTTTGGAACTATGGTAACCTTCTAAAGGAAATCAACCATACCTTCCTAGTCCTAATCTTGAAAAAAAAATGTATTGAGAACTTCAATGACTACAGATCGATTGTATTATGCAACACTATATATAGACTACTCTCTAAAACATTACCAAGTGGAATTTAGAAATTACTGCACATCATTATTAGTGAGGAACAAACAAGGTTTGTTCAAGATTTCTTGATCTACGATGGAGTAATTATTTCCCAAGAAGAAATCTATTGCATCCTTCTCAACAAGAACCCCAAATGTTCATTAAACTAGACATTAATAACGCATATGACAAGGTTGATTGGAGATTTCTATGCAAAGTCCTGGAGAAATTTGGCTTTGATAAATCATGGATTAACTTGGTTTTTAAATGCATATCAACCCCTAAGTTCTCAATAATTCTTAATGTATCTTCAGAGGGTTTATTTGAATCCTCGAGGGGAATTAGACAAGGTGGCCCTATTTCTCCCTTCCTCTTCATCATTTTAGCCGAAGCCCTAGGTAGAACCTTAACCAAAGCAAGAGAAGATAACCAAATTAGCGGCATTAAAGTTACCACAGGTTTGGACCCCATCAGCCACCAACAATTTGTGGATGATACAATGATATTTGAAATCAACTCGGTTAATGAAGCCACCAAACTTAGCGAGATCCTACTTGCCTATTCGAAGGCATCGGGACAAGAAATTAAACAAGATAAATCAGAAAAAAATTTCTTAAACAGACCCTAACCTTGAGCTTGATATATGTAACCTACTTAACTTCAGGAAAGGCACACTTCCCTGCAAATACCCCAGGCTCTCCCTTGAAAAAGGAATCAAAATCTCACACTCCTCGGAATCTACCATCTCTAAGATTAAGAATAAAATAGCTTCTTGGAAAGGCAAGTGGCTCTCATCCGCAGGTAAGATGACAATGTTAAAAACAGTTCTAGACGCCATCTCTATTTACCAGATGTCATGTTGTCCCCTTTCTGTAGGCAAAAAGGATAAAATTAATAAGTTTCTTAGAAATTGTTTTTGGCATAGAGCTTCTAACCAGAAGAAAATCCCCCTAGCTACTTGGAACTCACTCTATACACCAATAGAATCATATGGCTTGGGTTTCAAAAATATCAAAGATCAAAGCAGGGTTTTGGGGGCCAAATTGGTATGGAACCTCATTAGTAAACCAAATCTGAAATGGGCAAAAATCCTTCATTTCAAATACCTAAATGGAAGAGAACCGATAGCTTTCTTTAGAATCAGAAATCTCCCTAAGGGATCAAGGATTTGGAAATTTATGACCGATTATAGAGACAATATTGCCCAAAAATTATCATGGAAAGTAAATAATGGTGGCAAGGCTTTGTTTTGGGAAGGTTTATCACCCATCTTAAGGATGGAATATTTGGGAAACACAATCTAGACCCTTAAACTATAGTGGGTTGAATACGTTAAGTACTATATCCTTCCACCCTCCAATACCTATATAGATCCTTTTAAATGGAAATCCTTGGTAGAAGCTGACATTCTTGATCACCACAAGAGATCCCTATCTATCATCCTTCAAGATAGGATATTAAACTATATTTCTAAGGACAACCACCTACTTTGGACTGCATCAAATAATATAATGCACAATACTAAAGATGGTTACAAATAGATCTTGACCCGACACCCCTCATCTAAAACAGATATTCATCTACACCAATGCTTGGACAAGGAATGCCTTCCTAAAGCCGGATTATTCTCTTGGTTTGAAATTCAACATAGAATCCTGACTGTAGATCACTTTACCAAGATGGTATATGAAGGACCGATTATATTCCATTTGTGTGTAAAGGAAAAGGAAACAGTGGATCACCTCCTCTTAAACTGTCTTACTCAAAACAATGTTGGGAATGGTTGTGCAATAAACTGAATCTTATCTCTGCTATCCCCAAAAAAATTCCAATATGTTTAAGTCTTGGCCTAATCACCATAAGGATACTATCTACAACTTAGTGTGGAAATTCATCCCTTCTATCCTCATTTGGGAAATTTGGAAGGAAAGGAATCAATGAATCTTTAAATCAGCTTCCCATTGGTCAGATGTTAAATAAAATTAATGTGGTCATTATTGAATTGGTTAATAATAAAAGCTCGAACCAACCCTTCAATGACAAACAAATAACTCCCTGGGATGGTGAGATGTGTTATTAATGGATAGGGCTCAAATCTTCTTCCTTTCCTAGTAACTCTGTCATAGACAAGGTCAAAGCTAGAGTTGAATATGTCTAGTCCCCTCCCAGTGAGGGTAGATTCAAACTTAATTTTCATGGTGATTTTAGGCGAAACATTGACCCTGCTGGTATAGGTTGTGTTATCCATGATTCTAATGGCAAAGAATTTGCAACCCTAGCCCAACCCCTAGGAGTCACAACCAATAACAATGTCGAGATGAAAGCCTTAGTTGCGGGCCTCAAAATGGGGGCCAGACTTAAAATCGCTAACCTAGATATCGAAGGAGACTCTGCTAATATTATTAATGCAATAAGAAATAAATCTATTCCCAATTGGAAATTGGATGGCTTTCTATGTGTTTCCCTTGACATTATTCAGAATTACTCTTCAGTGACCTTCAATCACACTTTTAGAGAAGGGAATAAAAGGCCAGATGAGTTGGCCAATCTTGGGGCGGATGGAATAACCATAATTCCCTAACCATTTCCATATCTTATTCTAACATCCTTATTATGCATCATAATCCTAACTTCTTTGTCATTCTTAACTTTAACATATCTTCAACTATTTTACTGCTAGTTAGCTTGTTTGATCTTATTTCCTCTAGCTTCTAGGTCCTTCTGCAGGTTGCCTCAAGGACCGTTAGCTCCCTTGACATTTCTTTCTTCTATCAATATTTAACCAAGCTCTTTCAAACTTTGTCAACATCATTTGGCCCCCCAATGATCCTATCCATTTTAGGTCTTGAACTATGCTTTGAAACTCTCCTAGTCTTAGTCTCACTTGGTAAGGCTTAGAATTCATTTCCCTATCCTAACATATTAAGACCATCATTGTGTTATTAATTAGTTGGAAGGTCCTTAATTTGGACGAGCCTAAGTGTTTTCTTTTCCATTTAGACCCTTGGAATGTTTATAGCTTCATCCTATAAATATTCAAATGTGTGTTGTATGTTTAAATGGCAGCACTTAGTACTAACCAACTAAAGACTGAACTAATAATTAGTAACACTAATGATGGGTTACTTATGTTAGGATAGCTTGTTGGACGCTAATGAATTGTTGATAATCTCACTATAGTTGATAAGGTTGGTTTTTTATAGACATTTATTAGGGAGGCCTTTATAGATAGTGTTTATGCATTCTCCTTTTGTTGGATTCTATCATGGTCAGACCACCTCATCTCACACTTGTTAAAATCATCTTCCTTTTAAGTCTTATACTAATATGAGGCTTAAATTAAATGGTGTTACTATACTGCTCCTATGGGAGACTACTTATGATCTGATTCAAATTAGTTTTTGGTACCTTTATGTTTTTCATTTATAGTTATGAATGGAATATGGAGTGACTATGTATTACATTTTCCTGAAGGTTAACCAAGGTCTGAATAACTCTTGTACAACATGAAATAAATCAATTTCCAGGGTTTGATTCTCCATGTTCTTAGTTAATTTGAATTTTACTTAATCCTTAGGATGTGATAGTAATTAAACTAGGGCTTAACTAGCACATATTGCTAATACTAGAAAGAGCTCATTGTTTTTGTGGTTCACTTTACTAAGTCAGCATGATCTACCTCCATCTTGGTTAAGTAGTTTCTTCACTAGAATTAAAATGATTTATCCTTCCAAGAAAGTCTAGAATATTACAGCTAATATATACATTTTTGTTACATATATGGTACTTTCATATATGTAATATGTATACAAGATGTATATGTATATTAATATGCCATATAAGGTACCATACATATATGTATATGTATAGTCAAAAAATGGAAGCACTTCCATGGTAGACTGGTTTAGCCTTCTGAGTAAGTGGTTTGGGGTCATATCAAGCACCTTGAATGGGTTCCTAATCTAGACCTGGCTTTCCTCATGTTCTTCCCCTACTTCCACGTCTTTCCAACCTGATTTTTGCATCCTGGACTGCAGATCTAAGATCTTTGACCTCAGGGTCAGGGTCGACCTTTTGGGTCTATGTCGACCTTGACCCTGACCTAGGTCAAGATTTACCTTGACCCTGACCTAGGTCAAGGTCAACCTTGACCTTGACCCAGGGTTCAAAACTCAGGGTCCCATAGTTTCTGAATATCAGTCTTTGAAAAAGTTGTTTCCCGCTTCTGGGTCGGTTGTTTCAGGTTCTGAATCGTTGATTCCTAAATTATATTTAATATAGGTCCTCTCCTATGGGTAAAGATTTTAATGGGAATTTAATTCTCCTATGTCGGCCTCCTTAGAAGATTGTGCCCTAATTTCATATAAAAGGGAGCCTTTCTCCTCTCATTTTGTCTAAGTCCTCTATTGAAGCCCAAGCATCCTTGAGCAATTGAGAAGCATTATCAAGTGAAGATTAAAGTAAGCATTCAAGCATACATTCATCAAAGATATCCATGGGAGACTATTGAAGGATTCAAGCTACATAGGTGCCCTTTTGGTGATCTCTCCATCCACCTTCTTCCAAGCCTTTCCCAAATTCAAGAACCCATTGAAGACTTGGTGTTGGAGATCTACAAGCAAGAGATTGAAGACATCCTACATTATACATTCCACATTCTAAATCCATTAGTGCATACATACTTGTGGATTGAAGGATTCGAATCCTCCATAAGGACTTTTACAAGCAAGGTGAATTTATGCATTTACTTTGTTTACTTCTGCAATTTCAATTATATATTTGAGGTTAATTCCAAAACTGGGGTTTGACCAAGGCAAACCCCTCCCCCCAATAAAAAAACCTCTTTTTCTTGTAGGTATATATTTGGGACTACGGATTTGGACTCATATCTGGATACCCTTTTTGGAAAACTTTCAGGATCCACGAACAGATTTTCTATCGGACCTGTGCAGGTCAAGGTCAACATTATTGGGTCAGGGTTGACATTTGTGGGTCAAGGTCGACCTTTTTCATATGATGACATCAGAACGGAAAATGATTTTTGGGTTTTGTTCATCTCTACATTTCCTTTCCAGATCATACTTTAGATTTTCCAGAAATAGTCTACAGACCCCAGAAAATAGCATTCTTTGATCTACAATATTTCAAGGTTAGTGCATTTCTCCTATCCATTTCAATTCAAATCCTTAATCATTCTAAATCTATCACACATATTCATTCATTTCCATAAAACGGGAAATTTAAGATCTTCTTCCTTACTCTCATTTCCAAATGGTTGATTCATTTGTGCATTGATCCCTATCTTGGGGTTAATCAATTTGGATAATTTATTTGTGCATCTTGGGATGGAAGAGGAATATCTTATCTTTCCCCCATAGATTTCAAATGTTACATGTTCTTATGTTACACATTGTTATATGTTACATTTTGGTGAACCCACGATAGACAACGCTTTCTTTTTGGTGTTAGATTTGCATCTTATGTTAGATCTTACATGCATTTAAAATTAGATTTATTTTATGCTCTTGCATTTACATATCAAAAATTAAAAATCACAAATTGCTTTAAAAATACAAAAACATTTACATTTTTCATGCTTATAGACTTCATTTGAATGCATTGGGATATATTTAAAACTACTTTCTATGCATTTCTTTATTCATTATCATGTTGCACAAATTGTTTCAAGTGTTTTCTTAACATCCTTCTATAACTTTTGGGATTAAACAACATCCTCCTCTTACCTTACCATTGAATAATGTTACACCTACAAAGACTTTATCTAGTGCATGTGATATTTCTTTATCCTCTCTTGTATTACCTTGTAAGGATATATTAGAGCAAGAAGATGACTTTAATCTTTCTCTCCATCATATTTCTCTTTATGGAGATGAGTTAAAGATTGATGTTTATTCTTCTCCTAA
>MU224402.1:2558166-2576559 GCA_018584345.1 Thuja plicata | reverse complement strand
TTCTCTAAATAACATTTATGTTCCTATTATGGAACTCCACATTATGTAAACAATGTTAGCCTAATCTTTGGGGGCTCATTGTCTTGCATAGTATTGTGAGCGATATAATAGGTCCCCTTTCATCCTTATTCCCACACTTGGGGGGCAAGGATGCCATCTCCTTCTTTTCTGTATTTCCGGGATTCACTTTTCCCTTGGTTAAACAGTATCTATCTATTATGTGATATCCAATCATACATGAAAATTTTGGTTTGCATTGAGGATCTATGTCCTTGATCATAACCTATTTCTTTGTTAGATAATGGGTTTCCATGGTTGATAAATCTCTCACCTTGGAAACTGAATATTGTGTTATCCCTCACAAGGGCTAATTTTTCAATTCTTGTATGATATCTCTTTGCATTCATCCCTTCCATGGCCTCATAGGAGCTGTGACCTTCTTGGCTTGGACTGGGTGTTGTCTATGGATATTGTCTTGATGTTGAAGAAGGCTTTATCCTTGATCTTTTCTTTCCTTAACATGTCAAAATAGTATGTACTTTGCCATATTAAGGAGGGGGGCATATACACGGCCTCCCTCGTTTAATATTATGCATTTTTGTTCTAACATTTTGTTTTGCAACATGCTAAATCCTCTAAAGGTAACACACATAAGTTGCTAAATCCTAAAGAGATACGCATTCAATTACAATTCAACATGCTAAATCCTCTGAAGGTAATGCACATAAGTTCCTAAATCCTAAAGAGATACCCATTCAATTACAATTCAATATGCTAAATCCTCAGAAGGTAACGCACATAAGTTGCTAAATCCTGAAGAGATACGCATTTTACAAATGTATTCCATGGTGATATAAGGATATGGATCTAGGGGCACTTCATAAAATTCGTCAGAAGACGCACTACATACATGCACAAAGCCGCAGAAGGTACACAACTTTATGGGGTGACCATCAAGTGCTTTCTTGGTGCGCCATCCTATCCTTTGTGTGGTTCACAATGAGATACACACATCTTACTGGGCGAGCTAATCACACCCTCTCTCTCTCTCTCCTTAACTAGTGGTTGATAAAGACTTAAGTCCCTTGGGGGCTTGAGGATTTATTTGTCCCTCTTGATTCCAATAAGATTGTCTTTTCTCTATGATTTCCTTTACCAAGAGTTTGTGTTGATTCCATACTCTTGCTAAAGTGAAGGCTAAATGTATAGTCAGAAAATGGAAGCACTTCCATTGTTGGACTTGTTTATCCTTTCGAGTAAGTGGTTTGGGGTCATATCAAGCACCTAGAATAGGTTCCTGAGTTAGACCTGGCTTTCCCCCTGTTCTGCCCCTCTTTCTACTTCTTTCTAGCCTAATTTCTGCATTCTGGACTACAAACCTGAGATTCTGGACTTCAAGGTTAGGGTCGACCTTTTGGGTCTATGTCAACCTCGACCCTAACCTAGGTCAAGGTCAACCTCAACCCTGACCTAGGTCAAGGTCGACCTCGACCTTGACCCAGGGTTCAAACTTTGGGGTCTTCCAGTTTTTGGATATCGGTCTTTGCAAAAAAAGTGTTTCCAGCTTCCGAGTCGTCTGTTTCGGGTTCCGAAGCGTCGATTCCTAAATTATATTTAACATAGGTACTCTCCTAGGGGTAAAGGCTTTAATGGGAATTTAATTCTCCTATGTCGGCCTCCTTAGAAGATTGTGCCCTAATTTTATATAAAAGGGAGCCTTCTCCTCTCATTTTATCTAAGTCTTCTAATCGTGATCAAGCATTCTCAAACTATCATCAAGTGCAATTCAAGAAGGCTAAGGAGCAAGATTTCAAGCAAGCATTCATCCATTCAAGCATCCATTTTCATGAAGGAGATCCATTGGAGGCCATTGAAGGATTCAAGTCACATAGTGTCCTTTTTGGTGATCTCTCCATCCACCTTCTTCCAAGCTTCTTCCAATTCAAGAACCCATTCAAGACTTGGTGTTGGAGATCTACAAGCAAGAGATTGAAGACATCCTACTATTCTAAATTCTACATATTTGGTGCACACATACTTGTGGAATCAAGGATTCAAATCCTCCACAAGGACTTTTACAAGCAAGGTAAATGTATGCATTTACTTTGTTTACTTCTACAATTTCAATTATATATTTGAGGTTAATTCCAAAACCGGGGTTTGACCAAGGAAAACCCCTCCCCCCCAACAAACAAACCTCTTTTTCTTGTAGGTACAGGTTCGGGACTGTGGATTTGAACCCAGATCTGGATACCCTTTTCGGCAAACTTTTAAGATATGTAAATAGATTTTCCGTCGGACCTATGTAGGTCAAGGTCAACATTATTGGGTCAGGGTCGACCTCACCCCTGACATAGGTCAAGGTCGACCTCACCCCTGACCTAGGTCAGGGTCAACGTTATTGGGTCAGGGTTGACATTTGTGGGTCAAGGTCAACCTTTTTCATAAGATGATATTGAAACAGAAAATTATTTCTAGGTTTTGTTCGTCTCTGCATTTCCTTTCCAGATCATACTTCAATTTTTCTAGAAATAGTCTATAGACCTCAGAAAATAGCATTCTTTGATCTGCAATATTTCAAGGTTATTGCATTTCTCCTATTCATTTCAATCATTCTAAATCTATCACACATTCATTCCTTTCCATAAAACGGGGAATTTAAGACTTTCCTCTCTGCTCTCATTTCCAAATGATTCATTCATTTGTGCATTGATCATTTTTGGGTTGATCAATTTGGATCTTTCCTTTGTGCACCTTGTGATAGAAGAGGAATATCTTATCTTTCCCCCATATATTTCAAATGTTACATGTTCTTTCGTTACACATTGTTATATGTTACATTTTTATATCTTACAACTATATTCAAATTAGTACAATTCTTATTCTTGGCACAACTCCTAGTTTGAGTGCATGACCCTCAAATCTCTGTGAAGTTCAGGTTTCCCTGATTTCATATTTAAAAAAGTGGCCACTTATACCCCCTTTTTGTTCACCATCTTGGTGCACTTATCATATATCCCATAAATCATATGTGTTTATGAAGTCCATCTGTGCATCCAAAGTGTCATATTTTTATTACTTGCAATAGAGATACAATAGTTGGATAATAACTATCAGTTGATGGATGTCTTTGTTGTGGGAAAATATGGTATGCTTAGGACTTCAATCCATAATATGTTAGGTGCACCTCTCAAAGATCTAGAACAGAGTTGGATGTCTATTAGTATGTGATAGTGTGCATGAGATTGATTCTAAAGTGCAATCGGGGAGATGCTTCATGGTGACCATGAGCTCATAGGAATAAAGTTTGTTATTAGACAATGAGTTTTGAGAAAAATGAGCAAGTCATCATGCCAATGAACTCACACAATAACCTACTTATGTGGAAGATATATACCTAATTACAAAGGGATTGGAAGTTTATGTCTTTCCTGCATGCAACAACCTATTAGTATATGATAGTGTGTATGAGATCAATTCTAAGGTACAATTGGATTAACCTTCTTTATTTTGGAGCAAAGGAAAATATCTATTTTAAACACCAAACAATGAGTTTTGAGAATTTCAACAAGCAAGTCATCATGCCATTAAACTCTACACAAGGACCTCCTTATGTGGAAGATGTATACCTAATCACAAAGGGATAGAAAGTTTGTATATCACCTTCAGGAAAAAGCCCATTACTTTGTGATAGTGTTTATAAGATCAATTCTTAGGTACAACCGATCAGATTGTTACAGGGTGACCATGATCTCATAGGAAAAAAGATGCACCAATGTATTGCCTACAATGAGACATATACATCAAAAAGTGTCAATATTACTAATAAAAGAGTATTGGATAAACCATTTTAATTTTGGAGCAGATGAAAATGTCTATTTTAAACATCAGACGATGAGTTTTTCTCAAGAATAACGAACAATGAGGTTTTTCTCATTTAGTTTTTCTCATTTTATGTTAGTCCTTTTTAGATAAATAATCTACCTGCATCCAGATAATATAGACAATATGTTTTGGTCTCACTATATAGAGCTTCTAGGGTTTATGGGGTTGAGGTTGATTTACAAACAACATAAGCAATCATTAAAAAAAAATATGGGTTGTTTGTGTGTCAAAACATTAGGGTTACTATAATCTATGATGAAGTGACAAACCAAATTCTAGGCCAACATCCACTCTGCCTGTGTGGAGTGTGAGCTTTGAATGAATAGAGCATACCTTATAAGAGAAAACTAAATTATATTGATTTAACCATATGATGTCGCTAATGAATGAAATGAACAGAGCATACCTCCAAACGACCTCAGCCAAATTTTCCAATCACTGTCTCAAAACCCTACCTCCATGCACCAGCGAGATCTACCTACAAATGCAAATGTATCACGGGTTGTGCAACTTCATTTCACTCGACGGACCCGGTAGTGCATCAAATCCATTCTATTTTCAATTTTGATTTTGGTGGAATTGGAATTCAAATTCCAATTCCATCTATTTCGATGGAACATTGTAATGTCAATTTTGGGGGTTAATAAAATTACCAAACCCATATTCCAGTTTGATGATGTCGACACAAACTGCATATTTCCCATTTACGATTTGTGTTTCTTCTAATTCTAACCCAATTTCATGAACCAAACGTGGCCTTATAGTTCTCTTATTTCAAAAACAAATTTCCTAGTAGGCATGAGGTCACGAGTTGTGCAACTTCATTTCACTCGACGGACCCGAAAGTGCATCAAATCCATTCTATTTTCAATTTCGATTTTGGTGGAATTGGAATTGGAATTCAAATTCCAATTCCACCTATTTCGATGGAAGATTGTAATGTCAATTTTAGGGGTTAATAGAATTACCAAACCCATATTCCAGTTTGATGATGTCGACACAAACTGCATATTTCCCATTTACGGTTTGTGTTTCTTCTAATTCTGACCCAATTTCATGAACCAAACGTGGCCTTATAGTTCTCTGATTTCAAAAACAAATTTCCTAGTAGGCATGAGTCCTAGGGTTTCTTCTTTAGATTCATGGAACGATAATGGTATTACTTCTCGTAGTGTAGTATCTTATAGTCGTAGTGTAATGGGATTACTTCTATATTAAACATTAATGTAGCTTCTACTTTCTTGTTCTTTATTAGCTTCTACTTTCTTGTTCTTTATTTTTTCGATGTTGTGTCATATGAATAGCTTCTACTTTCTTGTTCTTTATTTTTTCCATGTTGTGTCGTGTGAATATGTGAAATAGACTTCTTAAAAAAAAGTGATATGCAATCATTCTATTTTTTTTTTATATTTTCTATCATATTGTATAGATAAGTTGTATATTTTTATATTTTCTATCATATTGTATAGATAAGTTGTATAGATACATTGAATTTAAGATAAGTGAGGTGGTATAATTAATTATTATTATATCTTATAATAATATTGATATTCTTTTGAATTCTTGTCTTTTTATTTTGTATTCAATTTATATTTAAGTTGTATAGATACATTGAATTTAAGATAAGTGGAGTGGTATAATTAATTATTATTATATCTTATAATAATATTGATATTCTTTTGAATTCTTGTCTTTTTATTTTGTATTCAATTTATATTAAATTTTAGGAAGACTTAATATTGTCAAATATTTTATTTTTCTCTATTCAATTTAATGTGAGATAAAATCAATAATGTTAATATGGAGGATCATATGTTGTCCATCTAGAGATACTATATTAACATATTATGTGAATGGAGACACTGATACCTTAAGTTAGTTATATCAATTCATATACCTTAAGTTAGTTATATCAATTCATATATTATAGTACATTATACATTTAATACATCTTCTATATCTAAATATTATTACTTCACATAAATAATAGACATCATTAAATAAAATAAGATAGTTTGGTTCCATACTTACACTATAACTTCTATAACTTTATTACTTCACATAAATAATAGACATCATTAAATAAAATAAGATAGTTTAGTTCCATACTTACACTATAACTTCTATAACTTTATTACTTCACATAAATAATAGACATCATTAAATTCACATAAATAATAGACATCATTAAATAAAATATCTATAACTTTATTACTTCACATAAATAATAGACATCATTAAATTCACATAAATAATAGACATCATTAAATAAAATAAGATAGTACTAGATCCTCTGTTAATCTCTATTGCACATCATAAATATATTACTAATTAATCCTTTCAATAGAAAATCTTGAAATAGCAAAAACATTACTATTTTTATTGAAAATCTTGAAATAGCCAAAACATTACTATTTTTGTATGGTGGAGACAAAGGATTATAACTCAATGTCAAACAAATGCAACTATAAAAAAATATTTTGGATTAGACCCATACGAACATTTAGAAATTTCAATAAATAACATTTTGGCCATAAAGTTAACATCTCATTTACATGCAATCATTTAGAAATTTCAATAAATAACATTTTGGCCATAACGTTAACATCTCATTTACATGTAATTGGTACAAGCTTCCATTATATTTTTGACTAGAATTACTTGACAGGGCTTATATATCTAACAATACTTAAATCTCATAAATCTTGCTTCACCAAAAAGTAAAGATTTATGTTTATATAGTATTAGAAATGACTCATCAACACAAATGTCTCTTATTAAATAAGAAATAGAACACATGTTTGTAAAGAGAAATGGAGAGTTTAAAAAAAAGATCCCAAGAGACGTCTTAGACTTCATCTAATAACATAGGTGTCTTATGATAAAATATACCATAAATAAGAAATGTAGAACATGTTTGAAAAGAAAAATGAATAACTTAAAAAAGATCTCAAAAGATGTCTTAGACTTCCACCAATAACGGAGGTATATTACTAAAAAAATATACCATGAAGAACTAGCTAGTTTAGCTTGGCAAGAACAATACCCATGAAGGGAAATGTAAGTGGTGAAATGAAAAATTCTCCTAGAAATGTAAGTGCCGAAAAATCCTCCTAGAATGGAGGCACATATTATGTAATTTCTCCAAAACACTCATACACATGCAAATAAATCATGTTCATGTAACAATTACTATCCACCCTTTTGAAATCATACACATGCTAAGAAATCCCTTTTGAAATCATACACATGCTAAGAAATCATGTTCATGTTACAATACTATCCACCCTTTTGATTTCCTTTTGCATTAGAGAACCTTACATATATGTTTTTCATCTTTGTTAATTATTAGAATCATAAATTTTTGTTTAGTTTTAATGATGAGAAAAAAGATTAAAAAATTTCTTCCATGTATGCCTACTAAATAAGATTAATCATTTGAATCATATCAAATGATTACTAAAAGAGTCCAAATCTATAAATTCATAAGATAGTTGAAACTAATATATGAAAAAGGAAAAAAAAAACATTTTCTACATTTCAATTTCATTTCTAGATGTGAACTGTAATGAATTTTGACCACTCATTCACTTTTGTTGATTGTTAAAAGAACCTATTTTTGAAAACGGCATCTTCCCCCCTCACCCTCACTCTTGCAGTTCAAAAAAGGATTTCCTACCTGCTTCTGACAATGGGTCTGCACTTCTTGAAATACTAGTATGCATAGGGAAATGTTAGATTCTACGTCAGCAAAATCTACAACTTAGGATGTCTATCATCTCTATTCAGTAGGGTTAAAAAGTAGTAAGGTTTTACCATTTCAGTTAGAATCAGACTTATTTCAGCCAGAATTTCAGAAACAAAGATTGCATATTTAAACCATTTGCCTTGGAGCACAAGGCACAAATATTTGCACACTACACTTATAATCAAAACAATTTATTAACTGAATCCTAGTGCAGCCTCCTGCAAAGAAGTCTACATGTTTTACGTGCTTAAGTGTTGTATTACTCAATTCTCTTCTTCGTATCAGTGAACTTAGAATTGAACACAAAGTAATCTGTTTGTGCTACAGTTTTTGTGTTTGGTTCTTTATTGAGAATCTTATGTTTTGCACATGAAAGAGAATCTGACACATCGTCATCAGTCAATTTCAATTGAGTCTAAACTTCTGAACAGCTTAGCCTTTCTGATTGATTGAAAAGCTACAGAGCAGATGCCTGTATATCATCACCACATGGGTAGATTACTTAACAATAAGGTTAAAAAATGAATTCAAGGTATATCACAGAAACTGAAACTGATAAACATGATTTATTCACTTTTCAGATTTATGTTAGAGCCATTCTATAACCCACCAATTGTAGTTCTCCTTTAAACAAAGAAAGCGTAATTTGAAATCAGGGAAAGAATCAATATAGTGTCAAAAAGATTAACTATGACATAAACCTTGTTTTTACTATTCTAGTTACACCAAAATTAGGGTTTGTCATGAAAATGTGATACTCTTTAACAATTATAGACATTGTTGTCAACCAGTATTTCGGAAACATACAGGACACATTTCAGGCATTTCCCTTGGGGCAAAACCCATAAATATTCACACATAAACAAAACAATTCATTAAATGAATCCTAGTGTCTCTTTCTGCAACAAGGTACATCGATTTATTTGTTTCCCTTCATTCTTTATTTGGTATCCTACTGCTAGCCTACCCTGTAAGAATGCTTCATGATACAGATTCAACCTGGTAAACAGCAGCTTTATCTGAAAAAAGGCAGCAAGCTTGAGAAGTTGTTTATAATTGGCAAAAATTTCATTGTCCCCCAATTTCCTAGTGTAGAGAAAATGCAGAAACACTTTCAAACTTTCTCCTCCTATCTCCTTAACTATCACTTCTACTCTTCGATTCGCCTTGAAACCTGCAAACTGAAACACAATACTGTCTCCTCCCACCTCCTTCATCACTATTTTCTGTTTTCCCATCTCCTTAGCTGCCACTTGGAACATGATAATCTTATCTCCCACCTCCTTTATCACAATCACTCCTTTCTTTTGTTCCATCAAATCCCCTTCAAACATGGTTCGAAAAACTTCCGACCTGTTCACCTGCCAATACATTGAAAAACAAAGACAGTGGAATGTCCAATATTAGGTTAAGCCCAAAAAATAAAGGCTTCTAAAACAAGACAATGTAATGTTCAATACTAGGTTAAGCCCAAAAAAACAGGGGCTTCTAAAAACAAGACAATGGAATGCTCAAACTAGGGCAAAATGAAAAGGGCACTCACGAGAATGAGAGAATGCGCTTGAAATGTTGAGCCATCAGAAGCACAGAGCGTGACATCTGGATTAGCCAATGCTTCGCCTGTGATTGTCCGAAGAAACCCAATCTCCTCTTCTGCAATCTCACTTTGTTTCGCTTCCTCTGCACGCAAGATTTCAATCTCCTTCTGCATTTTTTGAATTGTTCCCAATTGCTTCTCGCTTTCTGCACGCAATGAGGAAATTTGCTGTCTCAGGGCTCGGATGATTTGACCCAGTTGATTTTCCCCCTCTTCTCGCAATAATCTCATCTCTTCTCGCAGATTTTCACTAATTCCAAATTGTTTCTCACCCTCTGCCCTAAGTATTTCGTTTTCTTCCTTCACCCCGCGAAGTTCATATAAAAGAAATGTATGGCAATCTTCACAGTATTTAGAAGGCACAAATTGATAACAATTGGAGCAGTAGGAATCAGAAAATGCATGCCCTCCTTCACCAAACTGTATAGATGGGCAACCTGAAATACATCTGGAAGTAGAGATGCTCCCTTCGCTTCTAGCCATTGCAAATTAGCGAAAGTTTTCTTCTCTTCCCTCCAGCAAAATGGCTTATTTCAATGGCTGCCCATGAATTTTTTGAAATGGCCGAATGGTTGCATTTGCTTCTTTCAATGACCATCCATGACTTTTTCTGCAATCCTCCAACCTTTCGTACATAGCTATTACAATTGAATACCCTCCTACTCACCTACTCATGGAAATGGCTGCTCCGTTGTAAGCTAATGACATTGATACCTAATTCGGAAAGATGAATTGTTAGACGGGGCATAGGAAATGAGTGAAAATAGGGGGGACAGTCAGTTCTACTTTGAAGTTCGGAACTGACTAAAGCTTTGCACTTGCAATGTCAACGTACTAAAAATCGAAGGGGAAATGTTCAGTGCAACGTACGTGTATCCCAGATTGGCGGTGCTTGTATTATGGATTTAATGCTGACAAGCAATTTCTGACAACAAAAATTTAAGCAACTTTATATGGGGTTTTAATTGGATTCGGAGAACATCATTTCAACACGAAACTTGAATCTTTCTAAATCTCTCGTTAATAAATACTTTGAAATGTAATAGTCCTCGTCTCCAACTGAACATCCGAAGATCTTCCACCTATAACCCTATGTTGGTGAAGGAGCATTCAATTGTGTATTTTTCTCCCCAATTTTTTTTTTCCCATTTTTGTTTCATTGACTAAATTGTATCTCCTAAAACTTATGTAATGTTATTTCTTGTCTCTAGGATTCTTCCGAGAGAAAATATAATCTAGTTTTATAAAATTATAGATCAAGAACAATGTAGTCTAGGGTTTTCTTTCAAAAGAAAGAGGGTTTTAATATGTTTGGTTGTTCATAAGGACTTACGATCTGATATTCCCTTGCATATGACACAAGGAAAATTCATCAAGTGGAGTTTGGCAAAAATTACCCCTTCAGGCCTCTGGCAGGAGTGAGAAGGTTGGTTTGTGCACGTCGAAACAAATTCTGTGTGATTTGAGCTTTGGATTAGGGGATTTTTCACAGTGACTTGTAGGCGGAGGCAATAGGATACCTACACTTCTGTCCTGGCACCCAAAATTTATAGACCTGTTGTAGAGAGTTTGTAAGTCCGACATCTAGGAGCTAGAGCACTACAATTCTGCCATAAAGAGGCATGAATTTATCCAAATCGCTAAAATGTTGCTAGAACTGGGGTGAGTGAATCATTGCCAAGTTCCAATAAGAAGAATGTCACAAGCAGCTCTGTTAGAGTGATGGTATCTGCAACACCCCAACCATATTTTCTGAATGTATATCGGCTTAACAGCACCATACTGAAAAACTATTCCAGTATATGTGGAGAAATCTCCCATGAATGCAGAATATTCATTGGGACTTGGATACTTCATCAGAAACATTTAAACACTTCAAAAAATGGAAAATTAGATTCTCAAAATGCAACAGAATTGTGAAATAAATAAAGCATATAATAGCAGATCCCTTCTAGTCTAGACCGTTCAATGTACCCTGAAGATGCTCTCAGAACATTTGAAATGTGAAAAATTCAACATTAAGTAATTGAATTAAAACAAACATTGAAATACAATGGATTTTAGATTGGAAACAGTATACCCAATCTAATAAAAGTACCAATTAATGTAAGAGTATTCAAAACCGTTCAATCTACCCTAAAGATGCTCTCAGAACATTTGAAATGTGAGAAAATCAACATTAAGTAATTGGATTAAAACAAACATTAAAATGCAATGGATTGTAGATCGGAAACAGTATACCCAATCTAAAAAAAGTACCAATCAATATAAGAGAAAAATTCAAAACTACAGAAGATCATATATCAAACGATAAAGACTTGATACATTGAAGGCGCCATTTAGAATACAGTTATGATCAGATAAACCCCAATTTTACTGAGCCTTAAGCTTCGATTTCCATGGCACTTCCATCAGATTTATGCTTATGCTAAATTGTTTATTTAAACCCTTAGGATCTACGAGCATACATCAAATCCTCATACCCCACAGCAAATCGCTGCTTGCAAATAACACAAAACTGGGTTCTCAATGTGTATATATGCTAATTGCACAATTTTGCAGTGATTACGATGCAATCGAGCCCTAGTTTTGGATTTAGTTTTACCCAAAATTTCGTAGAGTACCTTAAAATAGTCCATTCAACAGACTTAAAATAAAATAGAAAACAAAAATTCCCTCAAAAAGATCTCTGTGAAGCATGGTCCCCAAGTGCATCCCCAACCAGCATTTGAATATTCGACAAGTGGGCATCAGGTCACAGGGCACGCGAACGAGCTGTTGTAGATTTTATGCAGAGGTGTGGACAGACGCATAGGGCACGTGGATGTTTTTGCAGCAAAAGTGGGCACTGGCTATGGTATCCGCGTGCCTTTCCTTATGCATTACATAAGCTCGTACGATGCCTGTCATTTCTGCCGCTTTGTAACTGCCCTTTGAAACAGGCGCAGTGATCAAGGTTTAGAGAACTTTTTTGCTGGGGCCTTCTTATGAGTTTTGTGTTCATTATTATAAATTCTGAAAAAAAATTGAGACATTTCTAGGTAGATGGGAAATAAGATTATTTAAGTCAATTGATTTTTTCAAATTTCTTTGATTAAGAAATTATAAAATTCAGCAAAACAACTTTGTACATCATTAAATAAACTAATTTTCTTAATACTTTTGTCATATTTTCTGTAATAATTTATTTACATTTATTTTATGACTTAATGAAGTATTGTAACATTTTATAAAATATAATTATTTTTAAAAATATAAATATAATTTTTTAGGTAAAAAGATTTGATTAAATGATAAAAATTAAGAAAACATAGAGTTGAGCATACATCATGAACGCTAACGGTATCCTTTCCCGCTCTGCGATTTCAAATTCATGCAGGGTCTTGTTGGTGTTGTCGGCCCACCTACCACTGCTACTGTTGGTGGTCTCCCTCATGGGTCGTCGATTCCTAGTGCTTTGAACATCCTGGGTGCTGGGACGGTTGCTCACCCTGATGGCGGTGTTGGTCTCGTGGGGAGTTCTCCCTCCAAAATCTACATCATATGGTGGTAGTAGCTATGTTAAGGCTGCCAAGTTTGCTACTAATGTTCCTTCTAAGGAGAAGGCTCGACTTTTCGCCTGTGCAAAGGCCTCCCCTATGGTGGTTTGTGGCCCTGAGGTGTTAGAGAACGTGGATTTTTACCAGTGTCATGGTTTGGTATGTAGGTTTGCGGGTCTTTGGCCCTCTCTTCATGATTTACACCGTTGGGTAACTAGTTCTTGGGGACCCCTAACTTTTGGTGACATTGAGCTATATCCTTGTGCAAGGGGTTTTTTATTGCTTCTTTTTCCTCTTCTGATGATCGTGATTTAATCTTGAACAAGTTGTGGGTTTGGGGAAATCATTCTCTTTCTGCTAAATCATGGACTGTTTCTTTCAACCCTCTTACTGAACCACTCAATGTGCGTCCAGTATGGGTTCATCTTCCTAATCTCCCACTTCACTTCTGGGAGATGTCATGCTTCGAGGCCATTGGAAACTCTCTTGGTTGTTTCCTGAAGGTGGACGAATCCACTGCTACATTAGGCCATACTACTTTGGCCAGTATCCTGGTTGATGTGGATATCTCCACTCCGCTTCCGAGGGAGGTAGTTCTTATGGTCGGTGAGAGGCTATGGACTCAAACGGTGGATTATGAGGGCCTTCCCTTTCGGTGTCGAAAATGCTTCTCTATGGGACACTTGGCTACTTATTGTGCTCTTCTTCGTAGAAAAGGTGTTGCTGCTTGGTGGAAAGTGGCAAGTGTTGATCATCTGACTGTTTGTGCTTTTGATTCTCCCTCTAATTATTCCTCTCAAGACTCCTTGTATGTTGATGAAGATGAAACTCCTGCTGCAAATTTAGATGTTGCTCAAGCTGTCGATCTGAACTAAACCTCTTCTTCTCGTCCAACTCATGCTTCTGTTGCAACCCTGGATGTTTCCCCTGCTACTTCTAGTGCAAGTCCCACTGACCTTGGAGCTCATTTGGATCCTATGGATTATGCTCATGTTCTGCAGCAAGTTTCTGCTGACAATGCACTGCCGCTTCAACACTTGGGCCCCTATGCTGACAGGTGTCCTAGCCGGGTTTCTTTTGTTGGTGAACCTAAAGATAGCATCACCTATACAGTTGTCCGTCGACGTAGGAAGAAATATTCTTCAAACTCTCACTCATCTTCTCAGGTCGCATGAGTCTGGTCCTCTTTTGAAGGGCTTCTAGCCTTAACGTTATGTTGTTGTCTTTCTAATTAGCACTTGTTTTTTTTCCTATGTGTTGTTAATGGCATGTTCTTCTACAGACATACCTTGGTTTTGTAAGGGACAACCCTCTTGTTTTGGCTTCTTATTTAATCAAAAATGTAGAGTTCAGCATTTTGATTTAAAAATTGGTAAGGTTAATTAAATAATGAAATTTAACACACACACACACACACAGATATATATATATATATATATATATATATATATAATGAACCAAATTTCAACTATAAAGAATAATTATTTTAACTACGGTAAATTTAAAATCTATAATTTTAGGCATATCACTAAAGCAATTATTTATAACCTCCTCCTCCTCCTCCTCATCATCATCATCATCATCATCATCATCATCAATATGACAATAGTAATCCCAAATTTTATTGACTGTTATAATTTTAAAATCATTGAAATTGTGGTCGGGGAAGGTTTAGGATGAAGGTTAACTTTAGCATTCAAATTAGGTTTACAAGTAAAGTTAGATTTTATTAGCATTAGAGTTCAATTAGGGTTATATTTAATGTTTTGTTAGGGTTAAGGTCCCACTGACTATTAATGTTTATATTATTATTGAAAATTTATTTGAGTAAGAGGGAGTTTCTGTTAAGGTGAGGGATCGAAAAAACAAGGGCTCTGCAACTTTGAGGAGGTGTAGTTTCCTTCTAAGAAGGTCATCCTTGCACGAGAAAATAGTTGCTTGCCCCACGCATAGATGGTCCTCTCTACCCCTTTCTGTAGTGTGTACGTTTATTCCCTTTCCTGCATTCTATGGAGAATGGACCCAATCAAACTTTTTCAAACCCTCTTTTCATGCCCTGGGATAATGGATCCATATCCTTTAAAGTAGCGGTGGAAGGTGAGAAGTGGCCGGAAGGTTCCTCATCCTTAGCAACCAAAGGGTGGAACACAGACCTACATGGAGAAGAAGGCCAGCTAGGTAAGGGTTCTATCTCAACCTTGCATGTTATTTTGAACTCTATCATGGTTGAGGAATTAAATAAGGAAAAATTTAGATTAAAGAGGTGGTTATTTTCCTTGTTGTTTTGGACCATAGCAAATTGTCATCTAGGGCTTTCTTTAATTCTTGGCTTCAAATCGTGTGGGTTAAAAAACTTGGGTATGAATTTTCATTTCCTCAAATGATACAAAAGGGCTTGTTCATTGTGTTTTTTACCGATCACCATAGCTAGTGAGAAGTGCTTAAAAAATTCTGGGTTGTTGGAAATGCTTATTTTCAGGCCATTGGTTGGACCCTTGGGGCTAACACCATGAAAATTGCATCTTTGTCTTGTCCTATATGGATTACAATTAAGAATGTCCCACCAACGCTTTGGAAGTTTATCCCCAAAACCCTAGAATCGATTGGGAATGTTTTGAGAATGGATAAATCCTCTATTATGCTTCCCCATCTTGATGCTCAGTTTCTCATTTCCCTAAAACCAAGCATGGATTTTCCTCATCTTCTCAACATTGACCTTGATGAGGTACATTACGAATGTTGTATTGAATTCCTTAGTGATCTAAACGCATGTTTTCTTTGCAGAAATGAGGGACATTTAGGAAGAATTGTCCCTTGCTCCACAAAATTAAGAACAATGGCCTTAACAAAAATAACATTGGTTCTAAAGAGGCCAACCCTAAGATGTATCACCCATCTAGGGCCTCTAATGAGAGCCCCATCAATCCCCCCACACCCTTTTGAAAATTACCACCCTCCTCTCCCTATAACCCCATCATCTCCCACCTGACACCCCCTGACATTAAAACTTGGGATCCTCACCAACCAACAAATGACCCCCCTCATGCTGCCATTGCAAGTAATCTTGAAAATCTCTATGCATCTTTTAAGGAAGCATGGCTAGATAATGCCCCACTAGTGATTCCTCTATTCTCTATACATTCGATGATGATGGGGACCTGGGTAAGTCTCACAAACCTGGTAAAATCAAAACCCAAAATGCTCAACAAATAGTCATGGAAAAAATCATGAAGATTTCTGAAGTGAGTAAAAAAATTGATGCCATTAAGAATAATGACTTGGAAAAAAATCTTCCCCTCAGACTCCTCTATCTGATGAAAATAAGTCCAAGGTAGTGGATGCCTGGGTAATTCCACCACTTCTCCCAACTTGGATCATGGTGCTAGGGTCGAGAAACCTTCACCACATACAACTAGTAAAACTGATCCCTCTCATCACACCATGGATAATGACAAAAATACACAAGACACATCACTGGGTACGCCTGATGAAGGCTTCCCTGACCCTAGTAGTGTGACTTGGTTCTACAAAAATGATGGGATTCCCCCTAACCAAGATTCTAGACTAACCTCTGAGATGGACAAGTCTGACACCAACTCTGTGAAGGGGATGGATTCAAGTATAAATTGGGCCATTGTCCCATATGTCAAGCAATGCAGTAAAACTCAATCTTACTGAACTCAAAGACCCTACATTCTTATTAATATGTATATCTATAGAAATTATAAATAAATATACTACTAATTATTAAAAAAATACTATAAAAATAATCCCATAACAATTATTGTACCTCACAAACATTACAAAATAAAATAAATCTTAGCATATTTTATCATTTTAATTCAAACAATAATTACTTAAAATTTACAAATTAATTAAATAATAAATTCAAATGACTCCAGCAATGCAATGGAGTAAAACTCAAACTCAGTCTTACTGAATACAAAGACTCCACACTCTTATTAATATTTATATTTACAGATCTTTCATAATGAATCTATAAACAAATATAATACTAATTATAAAAAAAATACTATTAAAAAAATTCTATAACAATTATTTTACCTCACAAACATTATAAAATAAAATAAAAAACTTAACATATTTTAGCATTTTAATGCATACAATAATTGCTTAAAATTTACAAACTAATTAAATAATAAAACCAAATGACTCAAGCAATGCAATAAAACTCAATCTTACTGAACACAAAGACTCCCACACTCTTAAAAAAAAGTTTGAATCATATCTGAGGTTATAAGAGAAAACAAATGTGTGGTGATTTAGAAACTTTCCAAATATAAAAAAGGAAGCTTTAGCTAAATGAAAGATTGTAATGGCATTTAGGAGACCAAACAATCAATAAGACTGAGAACAAAAATATGGTTTATTTTTTTTCTTAACAGACCTTCCACTATTAATCTACTATTCATTTTGATGTTAACTCATAATTAAGTATGACCTTCTACTATTAATCTACTATTAATTTTGATGAAAACTCATAATTAAGTATTACCTTAGTATTATTGTGTGATGGCAGCAAAGATGCTAACTCTAAGAAGCATGAATTCATTCTCTGTCTCCTCACCCTTTCACTTGCACAGCTAACATTGCTTTTCTTATCATTGCCTGTGCATTTCTAAGATTAAAGTGATAATCTTTGAATACCATACTATCAAATAAATCTTCATTCCAAATGACATTCCTTGCAAAAAAATGTCAGCATGCTTTTTCATCCTAGGAAAGTCTTTAATAGCAGAAGTAGAACTTATAGAAACAATATTGTCAAAGTTCACATGAAACAATTTCTTATTCTATAACCATATTTCATCTATTTGTGCAATCAAACAAGTCTTCTGAGCATTATTCAAAATAAATATATTACCTCTTGTTCTAGATCTAGTAGAAATCTCCTTTCCATAGTCATTCAACATCTTACACATATTGTCCTTGAAATGCAGTCCATGGCCTTTATCCATCATCTGACTAACACTAAGAATATTACGTCTCAATCCTTCTACATATAGTACATCATCAGTGTTATTGTTACCATCCAGATTAATTGAGCATCTACCTATGATCTTACCACCAGAGTTGTCACCCCATTTCACTTCACCTCCATCATACTTCTCCAAAGTTAAAAACTTACTTTTATCACCAGTAATGTCATGAGAGAATCCACTATCAATCACCCACATATCTTCCTTGACAACTTGAGCGGCTAGAGCTTTCTCTTCAATGACATCTTTATCAAAACTAGAAGTCGTCACAATATCATTCATAGGACATCATCTTCCTTAATGGAAATGAATGTGATTTTATCATCATCCTTGTTAGCTTCATCATATTCATCATTAGTAACACCATCATCATCAAGAGCATAGTAACACTTTATTTTTCTAGGCTTAGGCTCATACTTATACTTAGGAATTCTATTAGGCCACCTAGATGCAAAATTCCCTACTTCATCACATAAAAATTAAATCGATCAGATTTCCACAATCCATTTGAACAAAGCTTGAATTTCTGGTTTTGATTGTGTATGTTTTTTAGCATCAACATTTCGGATCACACTCTATGATCCATCATCAAGATGTAAGAGCAAAGAGCATGAAGGATATATA
>MU224402.1:2506158-2543004 GCA_018584345.1 Thuja plicata | reverse complement strand
AGCTCGGTAGACTCTGTCTAATGACTGATATGACATTCTGAACTCGGTAGACTCTGTCTGATGACTGATATGACATTTGTGTAACATCAAGGACAACACACAATTTAAACAATTGTTTCCAACACAACGTGCCATACGGCCCTAGAAGGCCGAAAAAAATTCTCCAGAGGCCCTGGTGTCCAAAATGGACAAACTTTATATGGATTCTGGATTTTTTGGGCCTTCTGGACACAATGGTAGTGTCCGTTTGGGCCCAAAGTGACCAGAAACAAAGGTCCCCCCTAAATCCACACAAAGAAGCCAGAAAAAGCTTGGCGAACTGCAAACCCTCGAATGCTTCAACGAAACTCGAACAACAACCAGCAGGAAAGCTCTGATACCATATTAGATTTGCTGAACTGCAAATCTACCCAAGAAACTTGCATGCAAGACTGTCACGAAGTAGAAGCAAGACAGAAGAGAAAAAAGCAGCTATGGTGGCCAAAAAGGCAGAGAGTTGAAAAACATGTTGCAAGAATAAGACTTCTATTAACAACAATAAAATGATTACAATCTCTATACTGAAATGAAATAAGTGAATCCTTATAAAAGGAAACACGAAACCCTAAAAGGGAAACTATCAGAAATAGAAACTGCCTAAGTGAAACTTAAGCACTAAAGAGTAATAACTAAAGATTACTCTAACACAAAACCCTACATTTAATTGTAGGATGCTCATTCATAAACATAAATTTCAAACAAGTGATCAACGAACTATACCTAAAGGGATATTTATTGTCTTTAGTCTTCTTCAAATTTTATAATTTTATAATAGTTGTTGGCACAAGAGTTCACAGAGGTCAAACTATTCACCAACAGTTACCATTTGAATTATAGTATGTATGGTCATCGGGGACACAAAACCCTCGTGATTTTGGAAATAAATTTAGTATCCAATTACCATTTTTGCATGTTTAACTCTAGGATTCAATATATGTTGGACTCCCAATGCCCTTGCATCACATTAAGCACCAATAAGATTCTTAAAAACATCACTTTTCACACTTCTCAAAGTCGGTAGGGTATCAGCACAAACTGGTAAGAACCCTAAGAGAATCCTTGGAAATTTGATATGGTTTATCTAGTTACATAATATCTTCAAAATAATTCTTGCTTATCCTGGGTTTGAGCTTAAGTCCAGAAAATCCTTACAAATATTTTACCAAAATTCAAAAATTGATAATACTTTGGTTTGAGCATGACCAATTCTTTCTCAGCAATCTCTTTCCATCCCTCTTCAATGCTTGACTATCCGAACTCAGATACAATACCATGAATGTATACCCTTCAATCTTCATTGTAAACAACATTAGTCTACATTGCAATATAAAGATAGGGCTTGAGAGTGATTTGTGGCCATGATGACAGGTCAATCATTTTTTTATTCAAACACTTGGAAAGTTGTGGGATAGAAAAAATTTAGTTCACACAAAGAGCTCAAGATTGCAAGAAGAAATTATGAAATATTAGATTGTTTGTCACAATTTATTTCCTTTGACAGCTCACAGAAGTGCATGCCCATTAATTACTTCTTATTCTATTAATAACATAAAAAGTTGATTAAATTTGTAATACCCCGTATTATCTAATGAGCTCATAAATCTTCATATCCTCTGGAAAAGTATCTAGACTCTCATGCTAAATACCTTCCATAATCTAATTTACAAGGGGGAATACTCAATATTTTTGTGATATCCCCCCATAAGATAGTTCTTTCCTTTTTAATTCTTCCCATAAGATAGTTCTTTCCTTTTTAATTCACAGAGGGGGTATATATACTAGCAAGAGGCACAGATATGTCAACAACCTTTTCTTCAATATTTTTCATCATATTTCTACACCCATATTTTGTTCATCTTCTCTCTTTCCTCCTCGATGTTAATTTATCTTTTTGGTCCATTAGTTCTTGCAATTCTTCCAATTCTGCTTTTGCATTCATTTTCTTTATGACCATGTGTATTGCAAGAATAACATTGACCATTAAAGGATTTTGATTTGATTTTATTTCTACATTCACCAACTTTATGGTTGATTTTATTGCAAGAAAAACATTTTCCATTAAAGGGTGCAGAGTAAGTATGATTAGATCATTTCAAATTTATTCTTACTTTTGTTAAAGGTGAAATCCTTATGATTCTCTTAGTTCTTTCTGGATTCTTCCCACATTGTTTTCTTTTCTTTGTTAGATCTATTATTGGATCTTTCTCCTTTATCAATCCAAGTCCACCTTTACCTCTTGTAGGTTTCTGAAAGTTAAGCATCTCATCCAGTATGTCACTTCCTCCTTTCAACTTCAAGATCTTCTTTATTCATTTTTTTATAGCCTCAAGTTCCTTTCTAATCTTAGAAACTTCTTCTTCAAGTTGGATGCACTCATTTTTTTTCTTTGTTATTTAGCTTCTCCTAGTTCCATTATTTAGGGAAGAGACTTATTCCTCTAGTTTATTGTATTCCTCAAATTTGATCTATAACTTTATTTTGATATTTCCAATAGTTATCTTCTCATCGTGAAGTTATTTCTTCAAGTGGATAATGATTTCCTCGGCTTCCTTCCATTTATCTTGATATTTATCTATTTTATCAAGAGCAATCTTTAGTTTGCCTTCATAATCCACAATAGCATCAATATCCCATTATTTTCAGTCCATGTCATCCAAATCCTTTTCTGATTCAACCATTCTATTCAAATCCCAAATCTACCTCCTGTATTAGGCTTTCTACACTTAAGAACCTTTCTCTGATACTGTATTTTTAACACAATTAAATGTTGAGGGAGATGCCTTTAAGAATAAAATTGATCTTAATTAATTTTAATTTTTCAATCCTTTAAACTTAATGTTGAAATAAACAACTAAAATGGGACAAACCATAACACTTGACATTGAAATTATTTATGTGGAAAACCCAAATGGGAAAAAATACGGTGAGAATTACACTCACTATATGCTATAATTCTTTTATAGATTTTAGGGCAGAGCCTAAGGAACTCATTATCCTTGATACAAAAGAAGGCTTACTACCTTAAATACAAAAGAAGGATATAATGTAAAAAGTGAGATTACTAAACTAATTAGAATGCATTTAAAAATGTTGAAGCAATTCATAGATGTAACATAGTGCAATCTTCATGAAAATTGTTTAAACTATTACTGCTATCTTTTGTAGACTTGCTATGTTTTTCTTGCAGTAGCAAAATATTCTTAAATACATTATTTCACACCTATATATCTTATCTCCGAGGTAAGTTCTTCTATATATTCACAATAACTCTAAAATCAGCAGAAAGTCAACTAATGCAAGTGCTAACATGGGAGTTAAGAATAGTCAGCTCCAAAGTGTAATCTTTGATTGACATGAAGAGACTCTAAAGCATGTATAGCACCCCTTTTTATTAAAATCATCTTATGATTTCCCAAAAAAATACCAAGATCACTGCATGACATCACAAGATCCAAAGCCATGATAACAATGAATTACAGTAGACAAACAACTAAAATAATAATTATTAAGCATAGAGAAATTTTTTAAAAAACATAGAAACCACCAACTGAATCTCACAAAACCCTATTGCATCATCACACCACCAAATACCCTTCTAGAATGGAATACAACATATTTCTGTGAATATCATCTACATTGTCCGTGTGAGAACTAATGTGCAAAGAGGTATATCATTACTTGCAAATCCATTTAGGATATGAGACATAAGGTATATGGCCCCTAGAACAACACTTTCATACTACCCAAGTTGTGAAATCAACCTCAATGAGTTTACAAACCATGAAGCCAAGAGGAAGAGACCAAATAGAGTAACTATGACCCAATACAAGTGATCATAAGCATAAAATATTCATAATCATTCATAAGGTGTAAAGACCAAAAAATCAACAAACGCCACGTAAGCATAAAAAGACAAATAGTCTCTAATGTTGATTCAATAGTCATAGACGGTCAATAGCTATGGACTGGTCAACATGAAAACTCAAGACATAGAAATTAAATACACATAATCTCTAAATTTCCATTTCAATTATTCGTCATAAACACAAAAGGGAATATATCCAAAACTAATCGACCATTATGTCAAAAACTATAACATTTCCATAATCAGTAAAATTACAATGTTCAATTTTAGAATGTCGACTAACTTGTCGTGCACCTTACATCATAAAAAATATATATATAAATACATCATTTACAAGACCATAAGGTCATATGAATCAATATCATGTATGTCATTGGACAACTGTCCATTTGCATGCTCCGGTCTCCTAAGCCATCGGACACTTGTCCATCTGCAAATATCAAGATGGGAGTGTGGTTAAAGGGTTTAATCCACCCAACCACATAGTGGTTAGCTCCCCTGGGGCTCATCCTAAAATGAAGAGCGCACTGACCCTGCCCAAGAAGTCTATCTCTTGGCACTGATGGATCAGAACAAATCTGGTGTGTCTGTGATTTCTAACTATTTTCCACAAGTTTCTAAATAGATTTTATTCACATATTAAGGAAGATAAAACATAACCATACACATTTAAGAAAACATGTGTTACCAAGCTTTGGCCAAAGCACTTGTAAGACTAGACTTCTACTGGCAGGTAATGCAAAATAAAATTACCCTTTCCTGGGATTCCACATCCTACACCTTCCTTTACTTTTCCAATCATAATATAACATAACAAGCATTGGAATACTAAGAGAATGACTCCCTAAGAGATTCCCTAAGGGATTCCACATCCTACACCTTCCTTTATGCACATTTGTCTTTGTATGTAAAAAAATTATGATATTGTGAATATCATGATTCAGCAACTTGATATATTGGATTTTGTTTTGGTATTGATAGATCTTGTTTAGATCCACCCTCATGTCATATTGGCCAATGGATTTTTGGTAATTGTATTTCATAATCATTTTGGGATCTCCCCTCTTGGCATATGGTGCAATTGATTTAACCATGGATTTTGGTTGTAATTTGACCTTTGTGTCTTTTCTACATTTTATTGTTGTCTTGGTTATGGAATTATACCTCCTTCATTTGTGATGTTTGAGCCTTAGGATTAGGTTATTTGAGTAGGTTTTGGGAATGGATCCTAACATTTCCCTGGCTCACAAGTGGCCCAAAAGGAAAGCACATTCAAGGAGTTCTTAATAATTGAAAACATAATTAAATAATAGGTTAACATTAATAAAGATAATTGAATCCTGAAGCATGTCATAAATGTTATCATGAGGCTATGAATGACTTGTGAGGGTAGTTTGCACATGTATGGACATCTAGTAGTGGTTATTATTTATTTGACATTCTCATATGTACAAGTGAGTGATCAATGTTGGGGAGAAGTGTAGTTCTTTTGGGTACGCACGATGACATGACATGTTGTGTAATTTTCTTTATACAGAGAGTCGGTAGATCATGTAGAGGTAGTGTAAAAGAGTGTAAGGAAGTGAGGTAGAAAGAAAGCTAGGTTGATCATTTAGAAGCTTAGCATGAATATTAGATAATATTTTTTGTTTGTAATTGGCCCTAACTGGGAAGGCCTTACAACTCGGCATGTACTTGGATATTTGATGAATATATCTCTGGATTTTGCAATCTCTCTAAATATTTATGTTGTTTATAATTAGTTTTGAGAGGTTGGACATCCTCATTAGGGACTCTCCCACCTTGGCACTGTATTGGGTGGTATCAGAGAAAGGTTATCTTGTGGAAGACCCTAGTTATTTGGTTGTGGGGTGGCAGATTTGACCTACAATTTCAAAGGTTTGTGAAGATGATTTTTGGAATGAGAGATACAGATCCTGTAGTAATGGATATGCTAAGGTAGATTGTTGCTAGGTTAGAAGATGTTGAAACAACCCAAAGAAGAGGAAGACCTATTGAATATGTTAGTGAAGATTAAATAGAGGTTGAAGAAGAAGGAGAAGAACAAACACCTATCCTAGATCAGGGTGAGGAAATATTTCTGAGAGCTTTGACTAGTGTGAATTTTAAGCCACGCTTTATTCCTCCTGAATATGATGGAAAGTTGGATTCAGATACATTGATGGATTGGATCTTTGAGATGGAAAACTAATTTGATTATGAAGGTGCTCCTACAAATAGGAAGGTGAATATTTATGGTACAAAATTGAAAGGTCATGCTTCCTTGTGGTGGGAACACATGCAACTTGATCGACGGAGAAGAGGTAAAGATAAGATTAAAGTATGGGATAAGATGGTTAACAAGTTGAAAGGAAAATTATTACCAGGAGACTACCAAATAATTTTGATAAGAGTTTAAACACATCATATCAAATAATGTACCTAATGGGTTACCTCCTATTAGAAGCATCACTCATTGCATGGATTTGATCCCATGAGCTAGTTTTCCAAATAACATACCACACAAATTGACACCTGCAAAGAATGAAGAGTTGAATAGACAGGTTCATGAATAGTTGCAGAAGGGTTTGATCAGAGAAATCTTGAGTCCTTGTGAAGTACCTAAAGTGCTCACACCTAAGAAGAGTAGGGAATGGAGAATGTGTACTGATTCAAGAGCTATAAACAAGATCACAGTGAAATATTGATTCCCATTGCCTAGGATGGATGATATCATGGATTGTTTGAATAGAGAAGGATACTTAACCAAGATTGATTTGAAGAGTGTTTATCATCATATTAGAATCAGAGGAGGTGATGAATGGAAGAATACTTTCAAGACAAAATAAGGTTTGTATGAATGGTTGGTTATGCCCTTTGGTTTGACTAATGCACCTTGTACTTTTATGAGGTTGATGAATGAAGTTTTGAAGAAATTCTTGGGTAAGTTTGTGATTGTTTATCTTGATGATATTTTGATATTCAGTAAGAGAAAAGAAGATCATTTGATACATATAAGGCAATTGTTGTAGAGATTTAAATAAGAGAAGTTGTTAATTAACCTTAAGAAGTGTTCATTCGTGAAAGAGGAGCTAGAGTATTTGGGATTTGTGATTTCAGCTGATGGATTGATGATGGACCCTAAGAAAGTGAATGCAATAGTGGAATGGCCTACACCTCAGAATGCTAGTGAAGTTAGATCTTTACTTGGATTAGCAATTTTTATATAAATTTGATAAGGAATTTAAATTCTATTTGTAATGCGATGATAGATACAATGAGAGGTGATAAGGACTTCATATGGACACAAGGAGCTACTAAAAGTTTTGAAACATTGAACCAAAAGGTCATAGAATTACCTATGTTGGCATTACCTAATTTCCGTAAAGTATTTCAAGTTGATTGTGATGCAAGTGGGAGTGCAATTGGAGCAGTATTGAGTCAAGAAGGTAAACTTGTTTCTTTCTACAGTGAGAAGTTGAATGATGCTAAGAAGAAATACTTTGTCTATGATCAGGAATTTTATGTTATTGTTCAAGCCTTGAAGAAATGGAGACATTATTTGATGCCTAAGGAATTTGTGTTGTATATGGATTATAAATATTTGAAGTACTTAGGTATTTAGATTAAGTTGAATCAGAGACATATGAAATGGATTGAATACTTGCAGAACTTTACTTTTGTGTTGAAGTATAGAAGTGGTTTGTCAACATGGTTGTCAATGCTTTAAGCAGAAAAAGGAATTTTTTCACAGAGATGAGTGGAAGTTCTTGACTTTGATGAATTCAAGAATATGTCTGAGACTGATACTGATTTTGGAGAACCTTGGAAAGCATGTAAAGAATCTGATATTGATCAACAGAGTAAGTGGATTGATAATTTCATTCAGGAAGGTATGTTTTTTAAAGGCACTCAGTTGTGTATACCAAGAGGATCAATAAGGATTAATCTTGTCAAGGAGAAACATAGTGGTGGACTTGCGCGATACTTTGGTATTTTTAAGACCTTGAGTTTTCTTAAGGAGAAATATTTTTGGCCTCAGATGTATAAGGATGTTCAAAAATTTGTGAAGAGTTGCAGAGTTTGTCAAGTGGCTAAAGGAGTAAGTCAGAATACTGGACTGTATACACCATTACCTGTTCCTAATAGACCTTGGGAAGATATTGTTAGAGTAAAAAGGTATCTGTATTTTCACTTATTAATTAAGTTATTATTAATTTAATTATTCAGTCACATTTTTATCTGTAGTTTACTTAAGCTAAACTTTAGGCATGTAATAATTAATTCTTTTATTAATTATTCATGCAACCTGGGTTTCTCCACCTTCTGGTGTTTGATCTCCTTTATAAGGATTGATCTCTTTGTCATTATTATTCCCTCTCTGAATGAATATTTCATCTTTCAGATCATTCTAAGTTTTGTCTCAATTCTTTTTTCTTTTTTAACATGTTATTTTGCATACAGTGGATCTTAATGGTTGAATTATTCAAATTCTAACATGGTATCAGAGCCTTGTTGTTGCAGCTCATTCCTAATTTTTTGAAGTTTTTTGGAGCTCCGAGGGTTTCAAGTTTTTTAGCAATTTTTGTGTGGATCTAGGGGAAATGTTTTTCACAGCACTTTGAATACAAAATGACCTCACAATTGAGCTCAAAAAGCCCAAAAACCTAAATTTCCATGTAAGACAAATCCAATTTGGACATTGTTGACTTCTGAGGCAAAAAACAAATTGCCTATACAGCCTTAGCATGCAAATCAAGAAAAAAAATCATTTTCCTTGATTTTCAGTAAATAAATTTACACTATTGGTTCTAAAATGGTGGGATAGGCAGTGTCGTCTAGCGGCCACTGAGCAGCTACCGAGTCACCGCCGATTGTGGCTTCACCGCCCACGACTCCACCAAGAGTGGCTTCACTGTAGTCAACTCTAGCTACTCCACTGAGTGGCTTCACCACCATCGGTATTCAACATCGATAGCTTTGTCGGCCACCAGTATCTCTGCTAGTCTTGACCTTATAGCCAGTGGAACCGCTAGTGTCTTAACCATCAACCGGAGCAACCCCGATGGGCCCCTTCTCTGTGAGCTCACAGTTATGTGGATGACCGACCCCTACCACAGTCAGCCCCTGCAAAGCCATGTGCCCAAGTGTTGGGCTATTTTAAGCCCCAGGGGCTTTAAAAAAAATTTTAAAAAGCCTTTTCAACCTATAGTTGGTTTTTTGGCTCTAACTGGAGCAAACGAAGGTCATTTTTTGACTTCCTTATATCATTAAAAACCTCTTTTCAAGGTGAACATTTAGGCAAAGGTTTTATTTTTTGATTTTTCTATTTCACTGGCCTTTTTTCGGTCAAAGTGAAGACTTATTTTCAACACTTCCAGGCCTCTACAATGTGCATACAAACTCCAATTTTTGCTCACGAACAAGCGTCAAAAATCTCTTGAAGAGCTCTTTTCAGATATGAGATTTTTTTTGGAGAAATTGATTAGGTATTTTACCCATTCATTTGAAACTTTTATTGCACTATCTCTGCTTCCAACTTCTCAATTGTACTGGGGTTTGGTTTCTCTCTTTGTGGGGTGTTTTTTCTCGCTTTCTATCATTTATCTCAAAAAAAGAACACTCAAAAATTAAAAAAACAAACCCTTCTTCATCTTTTGTCTAGTTTTGAAAGATAACTAATAAATAGTAAAGTAGTGCAACAATAGCAGATTTAGCATCAGTTGAGCTTCTCACTCCTCACAATTTCCATGTATGGAAATTTTGTATGACTCAGCTTCTCCAGTCACACTGGTTATGGTCTTATTTAGACACCATTCAGCTAGTCTTGACTCATCCTTACGAGGTCATACAACACATGAATAAGCTGGATGAGGCCATGGGTGTTCTTTCTCTACATGTTTTAGATATTTTTCTCTTCCATCTTGATGGATGTGATACCCCTCTTAATATATGGGAGAAGTTTCAAACTCTCTTTAGCACAGTCAATGAGTTCAGGGCACTTCATATTGAGGTCAAATTGACACCTTTGGGTCCTAAGACATTTTCTTCTATTAAGGATTTCTTGACGAAATTCAAATCTATCAGATCTATCTTGCAGGGTTGTGGAAAGAATAAGACAGATACATAGTGCATTTACCTTATTCTTTCTAAGCTTCATGGTCCCTTTCAGATATTCTCTTCTACCTTCTATTCTACCATGGATGCTTTGGGTCTACGAATCAACATGCCTACATTTGATGTGTTATGTGATCGTTTGACTTGTGAGAAGGAAAAGCTATCTCACCTTGATTCTCTCACAGGATTAAAGAACCGTGCATTGGTAGCTCACCCATCTTCAGGGAAGCGGGAGTAGAAAAATATATCACCAACCACAGAGTCTAGGAAGGATTCTAATTCTCAACACTCCTTTGGCGCACCTTCTCCCAAGGGGGGAAATCGAAGACAGAAAGACCTAATTCTACTTATTGTACAAATCCCAATCATGATGAGTCTCATTGTTATGAGAAGAAGATAGATGTATATGCAAAACAAATTTATGATTTGACAGCTCTTCTTCACAAGAGAAACATTAATATTCCTTCTTCTACTTCTCACAGGTCTTCTTCTTCATCATCATTCCAGACAGATGGATGGGACAATGGAAAGGGTCGTGTATTATGTGCAACTGCTATTCCACACTCTTCTAGATGGCTACTAGATTTAGGTGCTTCACACCATATGGCATCTTCTTGAAATTTATTCTTGTCTTTTGAGGCTTCTCCTACCCCACACATTTTGATGGGGAATAATGTCATTATGACTATATGTGGGAAAGGTTCTATTGACATTGATGATGGTACATTCCAAGATGTACTATGTGTTCCATATTCATCCTCTAACCTTCTCTTTATCTATCAAATTGCTCACAGTGGGATAGGGAAGACGGTTGAGTTCACTCCATATTTAGTGTACATCATAGACGATGAGACAAGAAATATTGTTGCAATAGGAATAGTTGATCATTCTTCCTACTTGTACTCCTTCTCTCATTTCGGTCCACCGTCTCCACTGTTGAAGTATAGCTCTCTTTTTTCATGAGAGCCTATTGAGTTGAAGTCGGGTCACTTGAACTTATGTGTTGTTCCTCATACCAGTGTTGTGACTTTTTAACCTCTGCCTCTTGTTGATTTTACATTTATTCAGCATGATTCATCTTCATCATTACCTAACATCATCACTCCATGCATCGAGCCACCTATTCCAGTTGTTGAGGACATAGCAGAGGATATTCATCTCCTCTTAGATGATAGATTCAGCACATCTATTGGCCCGCCTTCATTGGAGATTCCATTACAGGAGTCTCATGCATTCTCTTTTGAGAATCAGCTAGGCCTTCTAGTTTCACCTCACGTCCAGGGGTTTCCTCTTTGTTGTCCCTTGCCTTTGTTTCTCCTGCATTGGAGCCACATGGGTTCGGTCATTGACAGAAGGTATCTATCATTATGGGGGGCTTTGGAGTCTCAATCCTCTCTCCTAGGGGGTTTGTTGTAGTTATGGTTTTGAGAGAGTCTCTTGGGCCATTTCTTTTTTGCATGTTTTTTCCATCTCTTTTAGGAGTAGATTTTTTCCCATGTGGTTTTCTCTATTTCTCCACTTTACAGATATTTGGTTGTGATTGGGTACCTGATCAGGCCTTGTTGTCGGGACCCAAATTTACTGCTTCCAGTAGTTGTTTCTAGGTTTTTAGTTTATCCCTAAGTTTATCTTAAGGGGGGTGTCAGACTAAAATGGTATTTTTATTTTCACTTATTAATTAAATCATTATTGATTTAATTATTTAGTCACCTTTTTATCTCTAATTTACTTAAGCTAAACTTTAGGCATGTAATAAATAATTCTTTTATTAATTATTCATGCAACGTAGGCTTCTCCATCTTCTGGTGTTCGATCTCCTTTATAAGGATTTATCTCTTTGTAATTATTATTCTCTCTCTGAATGAATATTTCATCTTTCAGATCATTCTGAGTTTTGTCTCCACTCTTTTTATTTTGTAACAGGTTATTTTGCATACAATGAATCTTGGAGGTTGAATTATTTGAATTCTAACAGATATTAGCATGGATTTTTTCCTTGGCTTTCCTAAGAGTCAAAGAGGTAATGATTCTGAATTATTTTGGTAGATATATTTTCTAAAATGTCACATTTCATTCCTTGTAAGAAGACATCAGATGTTGTTCATGTAGCTGACTTATTTTTCAAAGAGATTGTGAGATTGCATGGGTTACCTAAGAGTATTGCTTCTGACTGAGATAGTAAGTTTGAGGGTTATTTTCGGAAGACACTTTGGAAGAAGATGGGTACTAATTTGAAGTTTAGTTCTACATTTCATCCCTAGACATATGGAAAAATTGAAGTTGTGAACAGAAGCTTGGGTAATTTGTTAAGATGTTTAGTTGGTGATAAGCCTGGAAGTTGGGATTTGGTTTTAGCACAAGCAGAGTTTGCATATAATAATTTGGTGAATAGGAGTAAACGGAAAACACCATCTAAATTTTTCATAGGTATGCATCCTAAGGGAATATTAGACTTGAATTATTTTGGCTCAGGAGAAAATAAAAGTGTTGAAGCAGAGGGTTACGCTGGATACATGAAGATTTTGCATGAGGAAGTGAAATTTAAATTGGAACATAATAATCAAAAATACAAGGATACTGTTGATAAGTCTAAGAGATAAATAATTTTAGGTTGGTGATGAAGGCATGATTCATTTGAAGAAAGGAAGATTTCTTGTTGGTACTTATAGTAATTTGAAGATGAAGAAGTTTGTACCTTGTTAGATACTAAAGAAATTTGATAGTGATAATGCTTATGAGGTTGATTTACTAGTTGATAAGGACATATCACCCATATTCAAAATTGATGATTTGTATCAGTATCATAAGTCAGATGATGAATTGGACATGAAGCAATAATATCCTATGAAGCAGGTAGAAGTGATTGAAGAGATCTTGGATAAGAGAGTTGGAAAAAGTACAAGAGGAAAGGATTACATGGAGTATTTGGTGAAGTGGAAGGGTAGACCAATTGAAGATTCTACATGTTTTTATCAGTCTGAGATGGATCTGATAGATTCTTCTCAGGTAGCACATCAGTTTTGATGCAGGAGCAACAGTTTTAACTACCCCAGGTGTCTGATGCAGGAGCATCTTTGGTTTATAAGCTATCTTGCATTCTGTATTGTTTTAGTTTATTTTCATGTTCTTTTTTTCAGCTATCATATTTTAGTAGTGATCATGATCCTATGCGAGTTAGTGGTTGTGCTCATAGTTTCCTATTCTGGAACGTTCATAGATCATTCTCAATGATCGCATATCCTTATGTTGATCAAGCATCAATATTTTATTCTCCTTCTAGTTGTGGGTAACGTGTTCATGATTAGTGAGGATCTTCTAGAGATTTGTGTTGCGATCAAGGTTCTTGGATTATTAGCCATTGCGATCTTATCTCATGGTTCTTTATTCCTTGGGGTATTATTCTCTATGATCGCTCTTGTTTATTTGAATAATCATGGATCATTGTTGTGTTTTGGCTAAGACCTATATTTGTAATATGTTTCCTTCTTTGGGAATGTAACTTTTGGTAGACCTATCGTGTAATTTTATTTATATAGAGAGTCAATAGATCATGTAGAGGTAGTGTAAAAGATTGTAAGGTAGTGGGATTGAAAGCAATCTAGGTTGATCAGTTAGAAGCTTAGCATGAAGATTTAGAGCATATTTTATGTTTTTAATTAGACCTAACCAAGAAGGCATTACAAGTCAGCATTTACTTGGTTATTTGATAAATATATCTCTGGATTTTACAGTCTCTCTGAATATTTTTGTTGTCTATAATTAGTTGTGAGGTTGGACATCTTCATTGGGGACTCTCCCACATTGGTATTGCATCATCTATCACCTTGGTTTAATGGTTAAATGAAATATTATACCTATCATTATCTTAGGAACATTTCAATTGGTTTTTAAAATGAATCTAGATGGTTAGTTTGGATTTGAAGGATCAGCCTAGTCTCCTCTATTTTTATTTGTGTGCCTTAGGCCAGCTTGGGTTTGTATGTAGCTTGTTGGACCTATTCAAATCTCAAGGAAACTCGAGGAATGTGGGATCTCATTCTAGTTGTTAGGTGTCTTGGAGCCCTTGGAAGTGTTGCAAGGCTTCTTGTGCACAATTGCAAAGCAATTTTTTTCCTAATCTTCTTCTTGTATGCAATCTTATCTTATGTCCTGCATGTACTAATGTTACTTTTCAAAGAAAAAGAAATATTTTTGTGCATGTTTTACCCTTAGTTTTGAGGGTTTCTTGTCGAGGAATTACATCTAGTATCAGATCCCATGTTCATACACTAATTATGATTTATTTGCCCTCCCAATTAGATGCAAAAGTGTTGCATCTTTTAAGGGAAGAAATTCAAATTTAATTCTTTGTCTCCTAGATTGATGTTGTGGTTTCTCTCAGGGGGGAGTAAGAATTTTTTTGTTATAGGAAAGTTTAAATGAAGTTTGAAAGGGGGATAAATAGTTCAAAAGATTGATCTGCACCCTTTTTCCTTAATGTCAAAGGGGGCGATTCATACACTTGAGGAGAAGAGATGTACCTATAAGGGTCATAGGCTTAGAGAGATATACATTATGGAGAGATATCCTAAGGAGGAGAAAGTTAATTTTTGTACTGATAGTGATGATCATACTTATGATGTATCCATCAATGACAAAGGGGGAGATTGTTGGAAATTAATATAAGTTATTGTTGTCATTGATACCAACCTGATGTGAGGATAGGTCTAGAAATATGTGATAATATGTTATTAGTTACTCTAGTGTTGCACTTGAATATGTGTTATTTCTGGAATTTTATAGTATCAGGAGATGGAATATGTAGGAAAGAGCATTTGAATTTTGTATGGAATAATTTCATGTATTCCTCTACATTTGGTGATGAGAGCTTGTGGTTCTAGAAATAATGTTTATTTTATATGGAAGTTACACTATTATGTTTTTAGGTTCTCAACATTGCAGTTGATGTGGTTGATAGTTGCAATTTGCTAACAATATAGTTTTCTATCAAGACTAGTCTAGGGAATGCTCCACGCTTCTTTGTAGTGTTTTATCCAGTTTTGCAGTTTAGAGGGGGTGCTCAGGATGTTTGTGCATTATTTTATTTCAATCTTGAAATTTTGGTTTTCTCGACAAGAGAATTTGTGTTTTGTTCTTGGCATTGTATTTTGTGTTGGTCTCTGGCGACTCAGTTGATTTTCTTGCTTGGTTCATACTCTTTTTGTCTAGAATTGTGATGGAAGTTGAGTTAATATTATTTTGGTTCCTACTATGGCATGAGAATATTTTCAATGAATTATGCGTATTATATTGTATTTCTAAGTCGACTAGATGTGTACTACATTTTTATCTACATGTTACATTTGATGCCAACTTTGGAGGATGTTTTATTGCATGTGAATCATTTGGATCTACTTAGGAAGATGTTTTATGATGTATTTGGTTCCTCTTTATCTCTTGAACTATATTTCATTCACTAAAATTTATTTTTGGTGGCTAACGTGTTTGGTATTATGTTTATTTTGTTTGGCTGACCTAATCAAGGGTTTTGTCAATGAATTTGATATATATAGAATATATTTTCATCGGGTTCAGATGGATTTAAGTTTGGATCATGTGGAAGGGTATGTGTTGAAGACAAGTGTGAAGATAAATTCAATGATGTGCTTTCATGATCATATCAAACATAATATTAGATTTTCAGATAAAGGATGTGTGTAGTATTTGTCATGAAGTTGGTTGCTTGAGGCGGTGATTCAAGGACATCTTCTTTATTGGAGAGTTGATAAAATTAGTGTGTTGAAGGCTTGTTCATTTCAATTAACACTACTTAAGTATCCTTGTGGAAGACAATTTGTCATTCTTAGTAGTTTTGTGTAGTTTTGTATCTTGCCTTGAGGTAGTGAGATTCAACCTGCAAGTCCATTTTGTATCTTTCCCTGAGATTGTGCATCTCATCTTGCAAGTCATTTGTATCTTTACCCAAGGTTGTGTGTCTTAGCTTGCAAGTCAAATTAGGAGTAGTGATCTATCTTATCCTTGAGCCTAAAATATTATTGTAAATCAATTCATCATAAATAGTGATTTGGATCTCACGGTGGTTTTTCCCGCATTGGGTTTTACACATAAAAATATGGTGTTCATGTATATATTGTTCATTGCATTATATTTCTTTATTTTTTAGGTTGGTTAAAGTTAATTGATGTGGATTAACGATTGAAAAGTTTATGTACAAGATTGATTCACCCCCCTGCCTCTCTAAGTCTCATGTTGTGTTCAATAGGAAGGACATGAGAAAAAAACATATTGACACAAAGGCCCATCTCAAACCAATTATAAACCATTTTCCAACAAAGGAAAAAATTGGAAGGGACTAAAGTAAAATTATAACATGTTGGGACACCAATAAAGGACATTATAATAAGAACATAAATTCAGCACAAAAGTATAACTTATTAATTATTTTCATATACTACATATATAATATAATGTATAGTTGGTAACTTTGATTTCACAATGGATATTACATTCTTGTGAAAATATGAAAGGAACCAAGAGAGCAAAATGATTCTTGGGTCTTTGAGGAGAGGTATATGTAAATAATTTAATTTTTGCATTTACAAAGGAAAGTATACAAGAATTATACCATGGCACAAACTTACATGGGTAAGACCTTTATGGTGGAAAGACCCACATTACAAAGTAAAAACAAAATATATTGTTAAAAATAAAGGTATAATATAATCACAAGGACAATCCTTATAGAATCATTACCAATGAGAGATTTGGAGTGATTCTAGCAACATAATAATACTTTTCTTCTCCATGATCTTTCTATCATCTTAATGATGGATCAAAGAGTGTGATCCAAAAAATTGATGCAAAAAACTACACGCAATCAAATCTAGAAGAAAAGTCAATAATTATCATGGATTGTGGAAAACTAATACATTTAATCAATAATAATACCTATAAAACTCAATCTCTAACATTCATCTTAACTACACAATAAAAAGGAGAAGAATAAATGAAATCATCGAATGGTAATTAAAAAATTATGAACCAAAAACACTTAAAAGTAGCTCAAAATTCCCTTGTTAAAAAGTCATCTAAATCCCAAGATGACTTTGTGCGCTAAAAATGACATATTAGCTCCACTTTCCATAATCATATCATAAAATCACAAGCCAATTTTTATTAGTTCTAATTTTTTGTGACAAACTTCCTAAAAAAATTATGACCCTCTTAACATGGACTTCCATATGGGGAACTCAAAATAGAAAATCTCTCACATTGATTATCAATAATTGGCCAATAAAGGCAAAATGCAGACTTGTGAAGTAGAATAGGTCAAAAATGAAACACAACAAAATAGGGTACCAATATGATAATAAGGATAAAAATTATCATTGGAAAAAATGCCAATAATATAAAACATGATACCTTGATTGGGAACAAAAATTGGAATAAAAATAGATACTCTCATTGGATACAAACACCAATGATTTAAAACAAGATAGTTTCATTAGGCACAAACACCAATAGAAGAAGAATATGATGCTAGAGAGAAGGTAGAGAGTGTCACAAAAAAGCTTTAAAATATGACTAGGCAAAGTTGGGTATAAATCAACTTTCCCACATGAGGACCTAATTAGTGAGACCCAATGCTCCCCAAGTACTCATTCCTTCTATGCTCATATCAAGCGTGTACTAGCACTTTGGCTATGCCATATGAATTATTATCTTTGTTATTTTTTAATTTTTTTAATGTCTTTAGTTATTACTTATTAAGAAAACTTTTTGCCTTTCATATCCTCAAGCTCCTTTGTGCCTCAATCAACATCAAGGGACACACCCCTAAGACTCCCTAGTACCTTCATACTAGGCTCACCATGACTCATCCCAATTGAGTGTAGCATGAAAAATAAGGCACAAAACTTGGCATACAAAATTTTAAAAATGATTTTTAAAACAATATCCTCAAAAATACATGAAGGATGCATGAAATCCCCCATTACAAGGCATCTAATCTAATTTGTAAAATCTAAAGTTGTTATTTGAATTTTTAATGCAAAAAAATAAAAATTAATGCAAACTCCATTAATGAACAACCTGGGTGCTCCATTTTCTCTCTATTATCTTCATTTAAATATGCATTTTGGCATGTCATAATCCACATAATAAATTGATAAAGAGTTTTAACTTAACAAATCTCTTATGCATCATAGAATATCTTACATTTCTAACATAGAAGCCCAAATTTCTTGTGTAAATTTTAATCTTAGAAGTTGATTATTTTTTTAATTGTAGAGATTAAAGATATATGTCCTTGCAATAAAGGAATGACTAATAGCCCTACTAGAAAAAATTTCCTTGATTTACTAGAAATTGAGTTTTTCTATTTTGGGGCCCAAATTTTATTTTTTTATGTTGTTAACAATAGGTTGTAAGATGCCTTAAAAAAAAAAAAAAACAATAGGTTGTAAGTAGAAAAGGGCATATGGCATCTCCTACTCCGCGCTTGGCTCCCACGCATCCTTCTTCTCCTGTACGCTCCTCTGCCACGGCGTCTCTCACGCGCACTGAGCTTCCTACGATTTTGAAGGCTTCCCAACACGCTGGGTCTTCTTCCTCCCGGGTACTTCCTGATTCTCTTGTCGTGTGCCCTATTCTGTTGGGGGATGCGGTGGCGGTGATGTCTTCTATAGAAGCGGCTAGGGTTTCTATTGCGGATGGTAATCTGTCATGTCCTTCGCTGGCGGCAGCAAGTCTTGGTTCCAAGGTTTTTGTGGGGCCTTTTCCGCCCAAGGCTAAGGTTTCCCTTGAAGGCTATGGTTGGGACTGCGAAGAAGTCTTCTTTTTCACCTATCATTCCCCGTGTCTATTTCCATTTCCATTTCTCTCTCTTTGGGTAGAAATCGGTGGAGGAGATTGAGCACACTACTTTTGTCCTTCTAGACCATGCATCTATTAGATTTAGGATTTTTTGGCCAAGCCTCCTAGAGTTTCATGCGTAGATTTCCAAATTTTGGGAACCCATCATTACTAGTACGGTCCATATATTCCCAATGGCGAAGGGTTTTTTTATAGATAAATTTTATAATGTTGAGGATGGAAATCCTATCCTTTGTGGTCATTTTTTTAGCTGGGAAGTGTAGACACCTAAATCTGATTACCAAAACTAATCACATTTAGTGCCTTCTTAGAGCATTATCAGTTAAGTAATTAAGCATTACCTAAATGATTTATGTTAACCCCTAGCCCTAATTAATCACCTTAATTGGTTATAGTCCTTATCAATTATCTAAAAAACAACCCATAGTTTTGATATTTGATTAAATCCCTATTCCTCTTTTATTAAATGAATTTGTTTATTCATTTAATTCAAATCATTAATATTCCCTTTAACCTCTAACCTAACCTATCCTAAACCCCTAACCTTGAGTCTGAACTCATCCCAACCTCTTTACCCATGCTAACCCTTCCTTACCCCCTAATCAACCTTCTTATCTCCTAACCCTAATCCTAATTCTATCCCTAACCATGTCACATTCCTAATCCTTGATTAGGAACTCAACCCCCAAAGTCAAAGTCAACAATCTCAAGCCAAGCCCATCCATATGCATTTAAGCCTCTTACACCTTCATAAATGCCTCTTACACCCTCTTTATGAGCCTTATCTTTTGGTCCATTTTCCTAAATGGTCACCTTCCTCCCCACTTTCAACCCAATCCCCTTGTGACAAGTGTCACAATTTGATGCACTTGAAGAAGCACAATCCATGTGCTCTCTTCTAGTGGCATCTGGACCTCTCGTCAACTTTGCATCTGAGCCCTTGGTTTTCCTACACATTGCCTATATAAGGAACTCCTTTCCTTCATATTTTCAACCCACTTTTACATGCAAACTTATAATGCAAATTTAAATAGTCATCCTAGCCATCTTAGAGTATCTTGAAGCTTGTTAGCATAATATAGTTTGAGCTCACATCTATGTTTAAATTAGCATCTTTCATTAAGCAAATAGACATAGCTAAATATCAAATAGGATCTTGAGTAGGCTTTTAGGAAGTTTTCACTTCCTATTCCATAAGCTTATTTCAAGTTTTTATTTAAGGTCTAATCTTGTATGTAGTTAGTTTTTTAATTTGTTGAGTGTTTTTAATAGTTGATTATGCTCCTAACATCTTAGATTTCATGGCTTACATTATGGCACGCCCGGTGGGACCCACTTCACAGGTCGATTACTAACATAACGATTTTTCTTGAGCTTTTATGAAAATTGTGTGTTTTCAGGTTTAGAAAGCGTCGAGGCTCAAAACAGACATCACTGTTGCGTCTGGAGTGACGTTTCTAGTCAAATCGACTATAAACTTGCCCATGTTGGGCGAAACTTGAATTCAAGGCAACAAAAATTTGCAAACAGGCCCCGATACGCATCCCGAGGCACTGTTGCACAGTCGCATAGCCGTAAAATAAAATAAAAATTAATCTTTTTGGTTATCCTAACCATCGGACTAACTTGCAGGCAATTTTGTTTGTTGTAGGACATTAAGATTAACCCCTACCACCAAGCCCCCACGCTCAAGTCTTGCTCACTTTCTTTCATTTCATATTATTTATGGTGGGTTTTTGTATTTGAAAGTTAAAAATAAGCCACGCTCGCCCAATGTGGGATTAAAATCCCATAAATCCCACCACCGCTTCACACCTCCTCTCCTCCCCATCTCCCATGCTAACCCCACACATCACTCCACCACTTCCTAACTACCATGCCTCCCTAACTACCCCGTAGCCCACTATCTCCCCTTTGTCAACGCCTCTCCTTGTCTATGCTATGCGCATTTGCATACATCTCTATCAGGGTAGCTAGAAACTATAATGTCTAAATAATCTTAAATGCTTTATCCATTCATAGATGTCCATACTACGTTCCAACCTTCCATATTTGTACAGGAAACCAGTGAAAATTGTTTAATTCGGCTTTGAACCTGCCTCACTCCATTCACTTCCCCGCAGCCTACACTCCTGTCTCCCCTTTCCCGCCACCACTCCTTCGCCACCCCTCTACCCGCATCCACACCTTCTTGCACAGTCGTTTCACTCGAGTTCCCTCCATACTCCTCTTCTGTGGCTGCTTCTTTTCATCCTCTTCTCCCGCTGCTTCATCCCATCCTCTGCCTTTTCATGCAGACCTCCCACCAATTTGCAGTCAACCTTCTCCCAAATCGGATTTCCATATCTGATCTCCCACAAATCCCCGACCACTTCAACCAACTAGTGGTAAAAATGAAGGAAAAATCCCCAAACAAATTGACGAATTAGCAGCGGCCACGTGGAAGTCAACCAATCCAAACAAACAACCACATCAGCAACAACACATCAGCAACTGCATCAGCAAAGACACATCAACGCCACGCAGACAAAGACAAATCAGCGACACATCAACATTTTTTTGCCACAACGCAATTTTCCACCTCAACTTAGATGGTCGTTTGACCGTCATTTTGCAATGTTACATGTGTTTTGTGATGGTCACCAAGACATCAAATTAAACTACGCAAAGTGATGACATCATCAAAAATTTAAACCTTGTAAACCATAATGGAGTACTTTCACAGAAACGGCCATAACGTTTGCATACGGACTCCATTTTGCACGATTCAAAAAGTGTTGGAAAGCTGATTCAGAGGCCTTTCCAAATGTATATACCACTTTATCAGATTCCTCATCAAAAATCAGGTGTGCACATTCTAAGTAAACCCTTCTTTTTTGCAAACTAATCTGATCAAATCGAACACAAATCTCGAATGCCTTAAGAAAATTTGAACACATAACTCTTGAATGCATTAACAAAATTGACATCTTGTTTTGAAGTTTTTTAAAGTTTTTCATATTTGGATTCCTAAAATCTTAACAAGTAACGAAATCAATCTTGAATGACTTAAGTGGCAATTGAACCATTAATCCAAAAATCAAATCTTGAGTGCCTAAAGATCAAAACATTCTATCTTTCAACTTTTCAAGTCATGCAAGCAATCAAAACACTTCAAACTTTGGGTTTAAAACTGAACACTTAATCACACTCAATCTCGAATGCACAAGAAAATCAATTCTTTGTTTCAGTTTTGTTAAAAGCACGCAAGCAATCGAACACTTTCAAAATTGGGGCTTAAAACTGAACAACTCAAACAAATCAAATCTTGAATGCTTTAAAGCAATTGAACAAAGCAAAATCACATTTCAGCGTTGAGCACTTAAAATCAACCACTTGCAAGTTTACTTTTGCATACAAATCAAACATTGCCTAACTTATCGGATAATCAATCAAGTGTTTGACATCTTTGGTGCACTTGCACAAAACCTTATTTAGAATGCAACCTCACTTCACGCACTATCCTCTCCCATTGGCTCTCGTGGTCGTTGGAGCAAGAGAAAGGTGATTGTGACTGTTCAAACTTTTTCACAGATCTACTCTTGATAAATCTTTAGATCTTCTTAGAGGGGCCTGTCCAGAAGAAGCACGAGTCCTTCTAGAGAATGACCCCAAACTGGTAAATCCTTCGGCTGGTATATAAATAAGGCGCTAACCACAAGAGCATCTATATACTTTCAAGCTCGGGCGGGTCATGTTCAATGGTAGTCCGGACTGGGTGAGCTCCCTAGCATATCGGCATGATTGAACTAGGCTCTTAAGTGAGTCACGTCGTACAAACTGATTGCGGGGACACCATAGAAATACTATCAACTAATCAATCTAGCAACCTACCTAATCCATCCCCGAAAGCTTGATAATTGGCTGGGCAAGGAAGATAGTAACTTCCCTAAGAAATTCGCACATTTGTACCACCCTGAGCGTTTGGAGTCATCTAATAAGACATCATGGAGCCATAGCGTGCTTGATGGTGGTTGTATTCTGATTAGCTCTTGTGTGTGTGCCTACGTATGCGGGAAAAGGTTTTCAAGCTCACCGCATCCTTAAGGTAGAAAGTGTTTGTACGTGTTTTCAGTGTTACAAACCTTGTGCAAAATAGTTCTTGAACATACACAAATCTAAAGGTTTTGAAAGTACTTTTGCCAAGGAGATCGACATTTCATGCTTCTTGCAAGGTTGCTTTTCCTCTTGCAAGATTGTTTGCTCATAAATTCCAAAAGTTCATCACTTGTTCCAAAAGCAAAAACAATCCAAGGCACACTTGTCATAGTCACTGCCTACAAAAGTATCAGATTGAACTCATGTCCCATTCCACCAAGCATCAAAAAGTGAAGACTCCTTTGCCAGATATCTATTGAGAACAAAAGGCCATAACCAAAGAGGCCAAGAAATATCAGTATATCACTAAAATCATTAAGGAAGAAAAACACACACTTGAGGAATACGAGAGGGTCCATTACAACTACAAAATTCTTTGTTTTCTGTAGAAATTCTGCACCAACAATGCCTTCATTCACTTTGAGCACTCCACCAATCCGGCCTATCATCCAATTGTTCATTCAAACATGCGTACTTGATTTCACACAGTATGCCTAGCAGCTTCATCACTACAATCGGTCACTCTTCCTCTTTTTAGATCACTTTGCCTACATTTAGGACTTCCCTAGTTGTCATCCCTAGAATCACATCACACATCATCCAAAGCATAATCCTAGCATAAATCTGCATTCAATCCTAAACCATCCCTTAGCAAATCCTAGATCCATCCTAGCAACCTTGCATCAACTTTTAGCAATCCTTATCATCCTAGAAAGCGCATCCTTCACCTGGTATCCTAGCCTCTTTTTGAGTTCCTTACCCTTCATCCTAAGTCAAGGACCATCATCTTAGGTATCTTTAGAATGACACATTGTTCTAAGATAACCCCCTCCATTTGTGAAACCTCATCAGCTTGAGCAAAAGGTTGGTTCACATTGACCAAGGATCTTGTTAGCCGAAGACCACAACTCTGTCCTAGGTTTTGACAATCATATCCACCTTGATCATACATTAGGAAAGCAATCCTTAAATCAGTCTTTTTTACCAAGTCATACTTAGTCTTTCACGAAGCATCCCCATCATCATAGATAGCGTCATCCTAGATCGTCATCTTAGCATCGTCATCCTTAGTCTTTTTTAGAACAATCCTTGCATTTTATCTTGCATCTTGCATCCAACTCTTTAGGACATTCATTTTATGCCACCCATCACACAAGCCGCTAAGAAGAGGAAATACATGGCCCTTAATCAGTCAGCTAGTTCATCTGACCCAATGATAGATCACTCTAACGTGATGGATTCCTTTGATCCACGACAGAACCTACCTTTCCAGCACATTCGGGACTAATGAGATTCCCACCGCGAGTACTATTGAAACATTCATCAATCATCCAATGCATGTCCACATGGCAAGATCCATGAGTGGATGCAACAGAAATCAGGTACTCACAGATATTCAGCAACAAGGAATCCAATTCCCACCTTGGATTATACCCGCGCTTATCACACAACCTATGGGAATTTCAGGCGCAAGTCCTTATACCATCCAAAACAAAGTTGTTGATCCCCTTTAGCAAGCCTTGCAGGTAGGATCTCTTATCTCATAGATGGTACAACCTTCCATCCCACCTTCCATAGTGCACATGACACCTCCATCTACCTCATTCGCAGTCATGGGAGCCCCGCTTCCTAATCCACCATCACCAACACAAGCAATACATCCCATCGCTATGCAAGCGTTGCACCTCTTCAAAACACAGTCACTCCTCTTTCCCAATAAATCCCAATATTTGTCGCACAATTCCCACCACCATCAGTCAACACTCCGCAAACCAACATTCCTCCCATCCCCACTTAGCCCATTCAAAATACAGCAACCAGTTCGCAACATCAAAGCACCCAAATCTCCATGCCTGTTCCTCCCTTTTCATCCACAACGTACCCATAGCAGCAAGCATACTTCACCACAGGCATGCCACCTACCAATGCCCATAATCAACCCTTATTGCCACAAGGGCCCACTTTCCCCGCCCCACCAACAACACACTCACAATGTGTGCCAGTAGTTCTTCCACAAGCACAATCCAACCCAAATCATCCACCACCACTTCCTCAAAATAGTCAACCAACATAAAGTGCTTCCTCATCCACTTGGAATAACTACCAAGCCGCCATACAAGCTTTGGGCATACCTGCACAATAGTAGACCACCAATCCATTTACCTCCTGTATATAGCAACCACAATTCAACCCCTTCACCTCAACACAAATTCCTATCCCCCAATCTCGCAGCAACAACCAATCCAACAACAGTAACCTCTTCAGCAGTAACAAACCCAGCAATCCCAGCCATAAAGCACAAACCCCTTTGCTTCTCATGCACAACCATAGTATAATCCTTTCACTGTAGCGCCACCGCCTATTCAACCTACCCAGAAAACACATCCATTAGCACAAAATCTCAATCCACTCATCGCACAGGTGCTACAACAAATTGTGAATCCTTTTGCAAATACGCACTCTGTCGCCCTATCTACCCAGCTATGCCAACTACCTGGCTATGCTATCTTCCATTTCCTCACAACTGGTCCCTCCACCACAGCAAACTAGTGTTCCCATCAATCCCAACTACTCCACTCCACCTACTGGGGGCATTCCACCTCAGAACACCTATCTACCATCCTTCGGCAATATGGCACCACCACCCAATGCAAGTGCACAGTTGCCTCAGCTCACTTATCCAACACCTCAGCAGATACAGGCCTACTTCCAGCAAATACAACAACAACATCATGCATTTCCACCCCCTCCACCACACTATTCCCCTCAGTTACAATTCTCATCACCCCAACAACCTATCTATATTGACCAAACACCACAATACCCTTTGTATTCACCAGCTCCATTTTACCCCTATCTCATGAACGGGATCAACATGCCAGCAAATAACAATCCTCCACCAGCCAATTCTGAATGGGAGGAAATGAAGAATTCTTTAAAAGATCTACGTACCGGAACTGAAGCAAAGACCTTCAAATTTGAGGAAGTTTGTCCTTAACCGTTTGATAGATCTATCAATGCCATACCCTTCCCCAAGAACTTTGAAACACCCAAGTTCGACAAATATCGAGGCAAGGGCGATCATGTGAGCCACGTGAAATAATTCTACATGGCATGCCAAGAAGTGGCCTATAGCGATAACTTCCTCATGAGGCTATTTCCCAAAAGCTTAGGAGGGACCGCTCTTGAGTGGTTCTACAAGATCCCCTATGGCACAGTCTCTACTTTCGCTGAACTATCAAAGAAGTTTGTGGCCTAATACGCAGACAATGTTGAGAATGAACTCTCCCTGCTTGATTTATGTAATTCCAAATATAAGGGAGGAGAGAGCTTGGCAGATTACCTTCAGCGCTGGCAAGGACTTACCACAAGGTTGTCCTATCAACCCCCCAAGCAACATCTCATCAAGATCTTTATTAACAACCTTCATCCCAAGCTTTCCTATCATATGCGCATGAATTGTATACAGACCTATCAAGACATCAGAATCAAAGGCATGGATCTTGAAAGAGGTCTTGTAGAAGATGGTGCCATAAAGCACTATAAAGAATCACAACCTAGCAGAGGCAACAATGATCGCTCCAGATATTGGAACAAAAACAAGAATGTTGTAACTGATGGAGCCACTGACACTAAACATGTCCAGATTGTTATATGGTAGGTCCTCAAGCATCCACTCCCACATACCAATATCCACAACACTATCAGCAAAATTCCCCAACACAGGCATACCAACAACCACCGCACCATCAACAGAATTCCCCCACACCAACCTATCAGCAACCACAGTATCAACAATTTCTACCTCCCCCAGCATATCGCCAAGCAACCCAACACCAAGCCACGCAATAGAAAACCATACGTCCACAACAAGCTAACCAACCTAATTATCACCATAATCCCTCACATTTCCAGAATCAGACTAATGTAATCTCAGTCCAACAGGGACAGAGCAGACCAAGAAGAGATCAAAATGCACCTAAGCGCACGTTCACCCCTTTGGGTGAACCTATCGATGTCATTTTCTAAAGAATGGTAGCAGAAAACCTGGTAGTATATCCTCCACCAATGCAACCTTTTGAGGACTCTTCTCCAAAACTGCAATGGTTCAATGCCAACGAATATTGTGACTACCACCGTGTTAAAGGACATGCCACAATCAAGTGCATAAAGTTAAAACACTACATCCAAGACCTAATTGATCACAAGGATATTGAAGTAGATTCTACAAACAAAACCTCACCCAATAGCAATCTAAAGATATATCAAAATGCGTTCCCAAACCATGACAATAACACAGGACCTGCCAACGCACACATTGCTTCAACATCCAATCAGGACAAAGGCAAACAAAGTGCTCATACCATTAATAACACCACCGCTCATGTTGAGTATGGTAGCATCATTAATTTTACATACCAAGTCGAGCCATCTGTCAATGTCATTCATGTGAAAGGCGATGATACTAATTGTGTTATTACCATGCGTTGTGGATGCATAACTGTTGCAGGTGCTAGTACTACCTCATCCTCTGGGGCACAATATAACTTATTGGAACATCTAGGGAATACACCCACCCAAATATCCATCTTGAATCTCTTGCGCACATCACCAGTCCATCAAGAGATCTTGAATAAAGCTTTGCAAGAGTCACGTGTTCCCAACAACATAGATCCTGGTCAGTTTCAAAACCTTGTGGGTCACTTATCCATATCTTATGTTATATCTTTTAAACCCATTGATATGCCATCTGTTGAGCCCAATCATATCCTCCCTCTTTGCATCACCGTCATGATCTGAAACTATGTTGTTAAGCGAGTCATGATAGATAATGGTTCTGCCTTGAATTTATGTACTTTAAAGTTTGTAAAGGAACTGGGATACACTGAGGCTGATATCATGAATGATGTCATCACAATCAATGCCTACTACAATCTAGAATGAACATCAGAAGGTACAATCTCTTTTCCCACTCAACTGGGCCCTACAATACAAGAGACAACTTGCCATGTGGTCGATCCTGAGCTCCCATACAACATCCTCCTTGGATGCCTATGGATTCACTCTATGCAGGCCGTCCCTTCCACCTATCATCAGTGTATCAAGTTTCCATACAAAGGAGTTGAGATCACTATCCATGCAGATCCCAATCCCTTTGCCTACTGCCATGCATTGGAAGCCTCCCGTCCAGATTTAAATCATTGTCCTGGGACTGACATTGGCGCATCCATCGCCAGTTCCTCCAACCCCCTTTCAGATCTGAAAACTATCCTTGCATCCACTTTATCCACTATCAAGATCAACCACCAAGGCTGTGGAGAATACAGTCTAACTGATGCCTTTGTTGTTGGAGCCCTCCCGGCTGATCCACATACCCATGGGTGTCCATCCAGTTACATTGAGGAAAAGCCACCTGAACTAATGCAATTGGGTCCTACCACCTTTCTTTCTCACGGCATTCCAAATAGCCAGGAAATAACACCTGATATCAATCAATGGCTCTACAAAGATCCCACACCTCCTGACAGTGGCCTCCTGAATTGCTTCAAAGATAAATATCCCTCTGCTCACAAATTGTTCACCGAAAAGTGGAACTATCAAGGAGGTGGACTAGGCTCTGAAGAACAAGGCATGAGAGCCCCCATTGTGCCCTCCAAACTTCAAAATCACATTGGTCTAGGCTTTGAACATGATACATCCGACCTTGGCCATAACATGACTAGGGGAACTAAGGAAACCAATCTAACTTATCACATTCCCTTGGGCAACATACACAAATTCGAAGACATCCCGGAAAAGAAAATTGTGAAAGCCTATGACGATATTGACAATGAAACTTTCCTCGGTAACTCCGTCCTTTGCCAATTATCCCTCCACTTCATTGACCTTCCACTCCTCCATCCCAAACTCATTAACTGGGACCAACCAAGCGTCGTCCCGATAGACGAGTTTGAAAGCATGGCCACGCTCCTAAACTTCATGGGAGCTACAGATTAGCAACCAAATTGGGGGCAGACTTCCACACATGTATACACCTTGAACCCAGAAGCATACTTTGGGGGAGAGGAGGACTCTAGTTGCAAAGTTGAAAAGAAAAATAAAAAATAAAAAAATGTATCTCTTAGTGAAAACCCTTCTAGGGAACTATCAGATCAAAAAAAAGAAAAAAGAAAAGGCGTATCTCCTAGTGAAAACCTTTCTGAGGCACCAGGAGACGGAGATTCTCCTCTCCCTATCATCCATGATTACAGGTCTGAATAGTCATCTTTTCTCATCGAGGAAACTCAGCCTATTAATCTATGTACAGAGGACCAGCCTCGACTCACTCACATTGCAGCATCCTTGATAGAAGCAGAAGAAATGGACTTCACAGCTCTTTTAAGAGAATATCCAGACATCTTTTCATGGTCCTACTCTCACATGCCTATCTTGGATCCAGAACTTGTAGTACATCCTTTATCCATGGATCCTAATATTAAACCTATCAAACAAAAGCTCTGGAAAATGCATCCCAAAGTTGCATTAATGGTCAAAATAGAACTTGAAAAGCTCTTAGCAGCCAGAATCATCAAAGCGATAGATTACTCAAATTGGATTTCAAATGTGGTCCCAGTCTCTAAACCAGATAACTCCATCAGGATCTGCACCGAATTCTGAGATCTCAACAAACCATGTCCAAAAGATGACTTTCCCTTGCCTAATATCGACATGATAGTGGACCTCACTACCGAACATGAGATGTTGTCTCTCATGGATGGATTTTCAGGATATAATCAGATCCGTATAGTAGAAGAAGATTAGCATAAGACAGCATTTACAACCCCATGGGGCACCTTCTGTTACAACATGATGTCATTTGGGCTCAAGAATGCTGGCGCAATATATCAGAGGGCCATGACCGTCATCTTTCACGACATGATCCATAAGATCCTTGAAGATTATGTGGATGATATATTGGCTAAGTAAGAAAATAGAATGGATCACCTAAATGATCTAGAGGCAGTGTTTGATCGACTTTGACATTATGGTCTCAAGCTAAATCCAAAGAAAGGTGTCTTCGGAGTTACATCAGGAAAGCTCCTTGTCTTCATCATATCATGCATGGCATCAAGATAGATCCTAAAAAAGTTAAAGCAGTCCTAGAAATGCCTCTACCAAAGACACTCAAACAGCTACGCAGTCTACAAAGCAGTCTACAAGGAAAGCTTCAATCAGTGCGTCACTTCATATCACAGCTTGCAGACAAATGCCAACCCTTCACGCATTTGTTGAGGAAAGATCGTAGTTTCAAATGGGATCCTATATGCCAAAGAAGCTTCGACAAAATCAAGGAATATCTGGAAAATTCACCTATTCTAGTGTCACCTACACCAGGAAAACCTCTCATATTATATATATCTGCAACAACAATAGCACTAGGGGCACTCCTGGCCCATTTAGATGACAATGGAAAAGAGCGTACTATCTACTACATCAGCCGCACTTTGGTGGGTTATGAGCTAAATTATACACCAATGGAAAAAGCATGCCTAGAAGTGGTCTTCACCACTCAAAAGCTTTGTCACTACATGCTCAGTCGCATAGTCAAGCCTATATCAAAAGTAGACCCACTCAAGTATCTGCTATCTAAAACAACTCTCATAGGCCACATGGCTAAATGGGTAATGCTTCTCAGTGAGTTTGACATCCAATATATCAATAGAAAAGTTGTCAAAGGTCAAGTCATCACAGATCAGTTAGCAGAGGCACCATTGATCGACGCATATCCGTTAGTCATGGAGTTTCCCGATGAACATCTATGCATGATCGAAGAACAACCAGCCTAGAAGTTATTCTTTGATGATTCATATACATCTCATGGTTCTGGGGCAAGAATCATGTTTGTTACCCCACAAGGTGACTACATCCCAAAATCATTCAAACTGGGATTTCCTTGCACTAACAACATAGCAAAATATGAGGCACTAATTGCAGGACTCAGCACGGCCATCCAGTGGAACATCATGGACATCCAAGTCTTTGTTGATTCTCAACCAATCATAAAGCAAGTGTTAGATGAATTCCAAACAAAAGATGATAAGTTGTTACCTTACACAGAGATGGTAGATAAAATGAAGGAGCATTTCATCAATCTGCAAATCACCCAAGTGCCACGTCTACAAAACAAAGTTGCCAATGCAATGGCTATGATCGGGTCTCTTCAAGAAATACCACATGATGCAATCCAGTACAAGTTCTTGGTTGAGAAACTTCACGCGCCAACTTATGAGAGCAATGACGTTAATCAGGTTTGTGTCTTGGTTGGTCCTCAGTCCCCATGGTACCACGACATCCATGCTTATCTAAAGAATGGTATCATATCCCCCATATAACAAACACCCAACACCAAAACCTTATTCGAAGAGCTTCCCGATACACCATTGTAGCCGACACCTTATATCACCTCGGTTATCACAATGTTCTCTCTAGGTGTTTAGATGAAGTTGAAGTTGCCCAGGCATTACGAGAAGTGCATGCTAGAATTTGCGGTGCCCACATGAGTGGCATGGTCCTAGCTAAAAAAATTCTTAGAGTCGGGTATTATTGGCCTACTATGGAACACGATGCCTGTGAATTTGTAAAAAAATGCTTACCATGTCAACAGCATGCAAATTTGACCCATGCACCAGCACAAGAGCTACATCCTATTGCACCTTCTTGGCCATTCTCATGTTGGGGTTTCGACCTCGTTGGTAAGATCACTCCCCTATCCTCTGAGGGACATAAATTTATCATCACAGTAACTGAATACTTTACTAAGTGGGTTGAAGAAATCCCACTTAATCTCATGACAGGCATCCATATCTCCAAGTTTATCCTATACCACATCGTTTGCCGCTTTGGCATTCCATCCACCATTTTTACAAATCACGGTTCACCATTTGAAAATCAACATATGGTCGATCTGTGCGAGCACCTCCACGTTCATCATCGCTTCTCTAGCCCATATTTCCCACAGGGTAATGGCCAAGCTGAGGCAACCAACAATACACTTCCAAAAATCCTAAAGAATGTTGTCAATGATACTGATCGTGACTGGCACCTCCAAATTAATCCCACCCTTTGGGCTTATCGCACTCCCACAGGCACCACTTTGTATTCCCTTGTCTATGGTGTCGAGGCTGTCTTACCAATTGAGGTCAAACTACCATCCTTATGGGTATCTCTCAAAAACCTAATCACAGATGAAGACTACAGAGTAGCAAGACTCACACAGCTTGATCTCCTTGATGAAAAGTGCCGACAAGCATATGACCACCTGGTCATATATCAGAATAGATTAAAGCGAAGCTATAATAAGAAGATTCACCCACATCAATTCCAGGTAGGGGACTTTGTGCTCAAAGAGAATCAGAAAGTGGGCGCTCATCAAGAAAAGAAAGGCAAGTTTGAGGTTACTTGGCAAGGCCCATATATTTTCACTACATGCTTCAGTTCTAGGGTATATCATTTATCTACTCCTGAAGGAGAACCCCTGAATGATCCAATCAATATCATTCATCTCAGGCACTTCTATGCCTAGAAGTTGATCAGTTACTCCAATTCATCTGAAAAATCCAAAAACATTGTAAAAAGTCTTGAAAAACTCATTGTCTTGGTGAAAATCTGGCAAACAGACACCTTGAAGATAGCAAAACAAATCAAAAAAAAAAGGTCAAGAGAAATAAATCGTCCAATGGTGAAAACTTGGCAATCAAGCACCTTGGACAGGTATGTGTGGTGAAAACCTGGCAATCAGGCATCACACATAGTGGGCCGTATCATTATCTATAAAAATCTCATTCTCCTCCATCTCATTCATTCCACTCCACTTTGGCCTAATTCTTTCCTATATTTCCTAGATGTTCCATTATCACTCGCATCAGTCAGCATTGGTCCTCCTATCCTACATCCTGAGCTTTTGTACATATCAGTCTTGTATATAATTGTCTGTCCCATTTGTATATATGTTTTCCTATCCCAATCCTTGACATTCAGTCCTATAAATATCGTGTCTGTGTCAGTCTAGTCTTGAGCCTGGTCCCTCTTGTACATATCTTGTGTCCTTGGTCAATCTCCTTGCAGAAAGTGATCCAGTTTCAAATCCTGAATTATGTGCTTCAGTAAGTTCCTAATGATGAAATCTTGTTTTATAAATTTGATCATCATCACATCTTTGGCCAATCAGATTCACACTTGACATCTCCATGGAAATGGGTCCTTGAGGATGTATCCTTCCTCTCGTTTACCTAACTCCAATCATCTTTCTGGAAATGAGTCCTTGAGGATGTACCCTTCCTCTCGTTGACCTAAATCTAGATCATCATCATCACTGGGTTCTTGTAGGATGTATCCTTCCTCTTGACCTAATCTCAATCGAATCATCATCCCATATCGTTGATCTCTCTGGCAAAAGGCATCTTGTTGTTGAATTTTTGATCTTGAAATTTCATTTTCATTCTTGATTATCATTCCTGATTCTTTTCAGTTGTTCTCCTCCTTAAGGTTGCCATGATTCTTTATATCATGGTATGTTGTGAATGGATGCACCTGGGATCCAGAACTTGATCTTTGTCTTTTCTATGTGTGAGACAGTCAGATATGACCCTTGCATGTATGTGATTTGTTTGGGTTCACATGTTGTACTTGGGGAATGTTGTTTGCTTGTGGGCTTTTCCAGCATCGTTTACACTGTGGTTTTTTCTGGGACTCTTGTGTGATACTGGGGCAATCCCTACATGTCTTTTGTGTCAGTCCTCTGCAACACCGGTGACAAGGCCTCGTGTTCCTAGTAACCTTGGCATGGTCTCTAGCGTTACTATATCAAAATAAGTGTTCAACTACATGACGGTATTCCATCCCGGAATACCCCTTGCTCAAGATTCAAGATAATACCCTTCCCACCATCCCATCCCCAGCCAATCCACCCTTCTTAGTCCAATCAATTCTTTTCTCAAATCTAACCTTTCATCCTTGATGCAAACCTGACTATCCCATCCCTCATTCTTCTATCCCCCCTTCCTTTTTCTTCTATCATGTCTCTCATGGCCGTCTTTTCGAGATGTCGTCAGGGCTTTGCCTTTTCTCCCTATCACCCTCTTGAGGGGGCATCATCCCTAGCCAAATTTTATCCTACATTGTCACTCTGGGGAAACTTCATTTCCTACGTCCACTTCTTCATGTCGTCTATTGTTTTAAACGTTTTCGAAATAGTGTTATTCTAACACTATGTCGAAGAGGGGAAAAATGTAGACACCTAAATCTGATTACCAAAACTAATCACATTTAGTGCCTTCTTAGAGCATTATTAGTTAAGTAATTAAGCATTACCTAAATGATTTATGTTAACCCCTAGCCCTATTTAATCACCTTAATTGGTTATAGTCCTAATCAATTATCTAATAAACAACCCATAGTTTTGATATTTGATTAAATCCCTATTCCTCTTTTATTAAATGAATTTGTTTATTCATTTAATTCAAATCATTAATATTCCCTTTAACCCCTCTAACCTATCATAAACCCCTAACCTTGAGTCTAAACTCATCCCAACTTCTTTACCCATGCTAACCCTTCCTTATCCCCCTAATCACCCTTCTTATCTCCTAACCCTAATCCTAATTCTATCCATAACCATGTCACATTCCTAATCCTTGATTATGAACTCAACCCCCAAAGTCAAAGTCAACAATCTCAAGCCAAGCCCATCCATATGCATTTAAGCCTCTTACACCTTCATAAATGCCTCTTACACCTTCATAACTGTCTCTTACACCCTCTTTATGAGCCTTATCTTTTGGAGGCTTCTTGGTCCATTTCCCTAAATGGTCACCTTCCTCCCCACTTTCAACCCAATCCCCTTGTGACAAGTGTCACAATTTGATGCACTTGAAGAAGCACAATCCATGTGCTCTCTTCTAGTGACATCTGGACCTCTCATCAACTTTGCATCTAAGCCCTTTGTTTTCCTACACATTGCCTATATAAGGAACTCCTTTCCTTCATATTTTCAACCCACTTTTACATGCAAACTTATAATGCAGATTTAAATAGTCATCCTAGCCATCTTAGAGTATCTTGAAGCTTGTTAGCATAATATAGTTTGATCTCACATCTATTTTTAAATTAGCATCTTTCATTAAGCAAATAGACATAGCTAAATATCAAATAGGATCTTGAGTGGGCTTTTAGGAATTTTTCACTTCCTATTCCATAATCTTATTTCAAGTTTTTATTTAAGGTCTAATCTTGTATGTAGTTAGTTTTTTAAGTTGTTGAGTGTTTTTAATAGTTGATTATGGTCCTAACATCTTAGATTTCATGGCTTACAGGAAGAACGCTTAGTGTTGATGCTAAAGCCTTGGCACGAGGATTTCAACCCTTCTTTAGATACTTATAACAAGATGCATATTTGGGTTAAGCTTCCCAACCTCCCTCTCTATCTTTGGGTGGATCATCTTCTTGAGGAGGTGGGTGAGGCTCTAGGAGACTTCTTGATGGTGGACTCAAAATCTATAGACATCTACTATTGGAGTTGATAAAAATCTATCAACCCTACAGCTCCCAAGAATCACCTGCATGCAAACACCTGTCACAGAAAGAGAGAAGCAAAAGCTATGAAGGCCGGAAACAACATATCTGTGGAAGAGGAAACAACTGTTGGAAAGTGACAATGCAAGCAATTGTTATTTTGTCATTGATGTCAAACCTTAACTGGTGAGACTATTTTTATATATTTAAGTACCATATCTATTGATTGAAGAAGAAGATTTAACAAGAAGACCAAGTGAATGATTGAGTTAAGGCAAATAAAAGGGTACTTGATCAGTTGACACTCTGGCAAAGTAATTAGTTGTTTATCTTTCAAAGATGGTTTTTCTGGTTGTTTTGTGCTGAGCAAGTCTGGCTTGTCCCTAGCAAGTTTGGTTTGATGCCGAGCGAAGTTGTTTGTGACGAGCAAGTTTGTTCAATGCCGAGCACCAATGAAATTGCCGAGTGGAAATAGTGATGTTGGCCGACTTACAGTATTTGGATTAATGATGAGATTTGAGATCTCTGGCTGACTTAGTTAATTTTATTGGGATATGTAAAGTTAATTAAAGATTTATCCACATCATTTAATGTATGGATACCCATAATTAATGCATGGATTCAAGATTTAATTAGAGACTACTTTGGAGAAGTAAATGTAATGTAATGATGGAATGATCTGTTGGATCTAACCTAACCTAAGATCTACGATTTTGATTAAGCGGAAAAGATTTATCTGGCCTAGACAGAGAGGTATATCATAACCTCAAGGGGTTATTCATTAAAGTGTGGATGTGGTGGAGGATGTACTGATTGGTGTACATGTGTGTATGCAAGAGGATTGCATAGTTGATTTACTGATTGGCATGACCTAGCAGAGAAGGCTGAACACAGAAGCAGAAAGTTGCATGTGTGATTGCTTGACGTATTTCCAAGCAGATTAGAAGATTGAAATGAAAATGCAGACCACTCAATAAGTTAGCATCAGAGCTATAATTGGATCTGAATTTGCAAAGTAAGTTGTATGTATCAGATCACAACTGCTGATTACTTTCTAACTATTGTATCAGTTAAAATCCTTTAACAAGGTTGACCTAATAGTCATTTGTATAAATCCTCTAAGCAAGGTGACATTCAAGTGGAATGTTCTAAGTCCTCTAACAAGGCCACTCCTGACAGGGTGATTAAATCATTTAACCAGGTCACACCTAACAGTGTGTTATTGTAACCTTTAATAGGGTTGGCTCCTCACAGAGCTCACTTCA
>MU224402.1:2489711-2500007 GCA_018584345.1 Thuja plicata | reverse complement strand
TTTCCACGTTAAATACTTGTGTCAACTTGTGTGAATGCTTATGGTTTGTTTTACTGTTATGTTTCTACAAGCTAATTACATTAAATAGTAAACTGCATGATTAAGTTGTTGACATATGCTACTGTTGTCGAGTAGATCTGAATTGTTTAAAATTTAGAAAGTTTTATTTGGTTCATCTAGACCTGAGGATAACTGATTCATCCCTCCCCTCTCAGTTATTCTAAATTCATTCTAATAACATCCTCAATTGAATCAATAATAATGGAAATGAAATTTAAAAAAATTAATAATTACAAAGAGATCAATCCTTATAAAGGAGATCGAACACCTAGAAGGTGGAGAAACCTAGGTTGCATGATAATAATTAATAAAGAATTAATTATTATATGCCTCAAGTTTACTTAAGTGAACTAGAGATAAAAAGTGACTTAATAATTAAATCAATAATGATTTAATTAATAAGTGAAAATATATTTTTACCCAAGTTCAAAAAAATCTCTATAAAGAGGAGAAAAAGGATAAAACCCAGTGGTAAAAACCCCTCTCCGAAAAGAGATGAAGACTAGTGAAGGACTGAAGAAGCCTCCAAACTAGAGAATATTCCAGAAGATAGGAACAAATGAAGAACATCACTGAAGCATGAAGCTGCAAACACTGCCAAAGAATAAATGTTGGAACCTCCATTGTAAAAGAACATGATTAGGTAGAGAAGACTATAAACAAAGTCTAAAGGGTCGATCAATCGAAGATGGAAGGATGCCTCCAAAACAGGAATGAAAGAGTGTCCATATGGTAAATGATCCATCTCACCGAAATACATAGGTACCCAACCACTACATTCGCCTAGTATGTAGGAACAAATATTGAATACATAGATCACTCCATCAAACCAAGGAAGCATTAGAACCAACGGGAGATACCCCATAATGTTGAGCAGGGAGAGGCGTGATAGGTACACTAAATTAGACTGCCATGAATAACTACATGATGAAGAACGTACAAACACATATAAAGGATGGTGTCATGGAAGGATCACTCTCTTGACACACATCGTGAGGCTAATGTCGTGGAAGGAACACTCACTTGACAAAGGTAGATGGAAAACAAAGCAAACATCAAACCCCCCCATGACACTTTATAATATAGTGCGAGTACAATCAAGCACAAAATGTGTAGGAACCCAAGCATTCATCAGATGGCACTTTATTTCAATACGTTTGCAAAAAATGAAATAAAATAGAAATAGATGTCTACAATATCCAGGAATGAGAGAAAGTTGTAGAAACATGAAGAACAGCTAAAAAGAAGTCATCCCATGCACAGAATATTATCCCATGACCTGAAACATCCAAGATATCCACTAGATATCAAGAATGCAAAAATATGAATAAATACACCTGGACTAGAATGTGGGTGTGAGACCCATGAAATAAGATGGAGCACTAAACCAACTTTCCAATGCCATGCGAAAGTCAAAAAATGGAGTCTGGATGAGCAAGATATGGCTCCCAGAGTGCAAAAGAACCTTGACTTTGACTAGTAAAAAACCATGAAGATGGATAAATTAGAATATCTAACCTCCATATTTGGATAGAGATCGGAAAGAGCTTTTTGATGATATAAGATAGGTCAAAATCTGATATCGTATGTGCAAGATATGAGCAAAAAACCACAAGGTGCGCATTATGAAAAAAAGGGCAAGTTGTATGACGGGTTGGTGGCCATCAAATTTAACCTACATCTCAGACTTGCGACTACTGACATCAGCAGAATGTAAAATTGAGGTGGAATAAAAACTGAGGCATTTTTTGCCTTGAAAAGTGTGCCAAGGTTGTGTATGCAAAAAAGAGGGCTCAGATTTCAACTGTATCCAAATTGGACGTGCCTTATATGAAAATAGGGATTTTGGGGCATTCTAGACACAATCATGAGGTTAGTTTGTGCCCACGGTGCTCCAAAAAATATCTCCACCCCAAATCCACAACTTTTCACAGAAAACCTCTAAAAAAACCAAACTGAAGGGCAAGATTAAAAAATTCTCATGAAGAGAACATGGGCATGAAAGGGCGGTGCTCTGATACTATATTGGAGTTGATAAAAAATTATCAACCCTATAGCTCCCAAGAATCACCTGCATGCAAACACCTGTCATAGAAAGAGAGAAGCAAAAGCTATGGAGGCCAGAAACAACATATCTGTGGAAGACGAAACATCCTCAATTGAATCAATAATAATGGAATTGGAATTACAAAAGAATTAATAATTACAAAGAGATCACTCCTTATAAAGGAGATCAAACACCCAGAAGGTGGAGAAACCTAGGTTGCATAATAATAATTAATAAAGAATTAATTATTATATGCCTAAATTCTAGCTTAAGTGAATTAGAGATAAAAAGTGACTTAATAATTAAATCAATAACGATTTAATTAATAAGTGAAAATACCTTTTTACTATAACATCTATCACTCCACCTCTGCTCGTATTTTGGTGGATATTGATGCTTCTAAGGGTTTTCTTGCAGATATCAAGCTTATTTCTCCTAAGGGCAGCTAGATTTAGGCTTTGGACTATGAAGAGATTCCCTTCAGATGTAGAAGGTGCTTCAAAACTGGTCATGTAGCAGCTAAGTGTGATATTGGTAAATCTAGGCATTTTGTATCTTGGTGGAAAAGTGTCTCTTCCCAGCACTACACGGTTGAGAAGATTTCTTCCCAGCGGAGCTTTTCCTAGGTTGTGGCATAGGATTCTCCTGGTTCTTCCCCTTCAGGTATTGTACCTCCGGTGGAGGGAACGGTTATTTCCCATGAGGGTGTTTTTGGTTCGCCAATCATGGGTGTTGATGTTTCTATCAATGTGTTTGTTTCAGATCCTGTTGGCCCTACGGGGTATGCTTTTGAAAGTTCTTCACTAGAAGGTTCCAGGATTTCTGCGGACGTGTTAGTTATTGTTGGTTTTGTTGGCCCTGCTAATATTTCCTCTTCGACATTTTCCGGTTCTGGGTTTGTCCTGGGCTCTGGTTCTTTGTTGGTTGAGCCTGTACTGTGTGCGGGACCCTTACTGGGTGCAGGGAATTCAATTTTGGACTCCTTATGCTGGCAGGAGGAGGCTGCTAAAGTAGAAGAAGGATGGACCACTGTAAAATGTAAAAATTCCAAAAGATCCTCACCTTCTTTTGATATAACCCTCTGGTTCCATAAGAAGGGGACTAAGGGATAATCTTTTTGATGATATTCTCTCTGGGTTGTTGGTTTTCAAAGTCTAATCTATTGCAGTGGTCTATTGTGTGTTTCTTTGTGACACTGGCCTTTTTTTTTGGCTGGTTTGTTGTATTTTGAGAACTCTTAATGTTCTATCTTAAGTTCTTTCTTTGTTTAGGGTTTTGGGGCCCCTTCAAAACCTACTTTTACATTTATCGAAAACATTAGGTTGCAAGACCTTAATCAAAAGTAGAAGGTTGCAAGTTTGAGAAACCTCTCTTAACATCCTCCCACTTTTCAAAAACTTTACAAGAACAAAAGCAATGTCAAAACTATCAATTAATTGCTAGAGCTTGAGACACCCATAGACACAGCATCATCTAAACTTTTCTATGGTCATTGAATTCATCAATACATATACAATACTCTATAAAGTGTCAATTTTCTCCAACATTACCCTCCCATCCTCTACATGTCATGGACAAAAAGGTACTAAACGTCAATATATTTCATCATTGCATGAATTTTTTGTTTCTTTTCCATATATACATGGCACTCTAAATATCACATAAAATTGTAATATGTCATTGAATTAGCCTTGCATTTTAACAAAATACCTTAATCCACGTGGATTTTTCACAAGTATGAGTATTTACTTATATTAAATTTCAGTAGTGGACAAAGTAATTGCTCATCCAACTAACACCACCACCATAGATATCATTTACCTAATTTGAATCTAGGAATCTACAAATATATGTCAATACCTCGTAGAATCGGCATAATAACAAATAAAGTACTTGGAGTTACCCCAAATATCTTAAGACCATCTTAACTACATCCCTACGAAATCATATAAGATTAACCAAGAAATGGTTAAGGATTTCCACTATTTGAAAAATGATTTGTCTACCATATGTCATGGCATACATCAAACTTCCAATAGAAATCATAGAGTACATGATCCATATCATTCATTTTGATAGGTGATGGTTGACAATACACAATAGAAAACTTAGTCCTTGCAAAAATAAAAACACAATAGTCTACAAATTGGTCATGCTAAATCTCTCGAAGTTCACATGGTTTCTCTAGCACAACCCATCATTTTTGTTCATATTTTTTAATCTCCATACCAAAAATATATCTAAGCATCATGATTCTATCTTAAAATCTTGTTGAAAGTTGAGACTCCAAGTCATCAATCACATCCTTATTGTTACCAAACAATAAAATATCGTTAATGTACAATAAAATAACAAAAAATCAATGATCATCAATATTCTAATTACATGTCGTAAACTAATTTAGATCTTAGAAATCTCAAACCCAGTGCAAGTGAATCAAACTTCTAAGAACACATTCTAGGAGACTATCTGAGACCATATAATTACTTTTTCAACTTATAAACCAAAAATTATTTACCTTCCACAAAGTGCTCTAGTTGTGTCATAAAGAGGACATCCCTTCCTCCAAATTGCCATGAAAGAAAATGTTCTTCGCATCTTCTTTTTTCATATTTACCTAATCAAGTGTTATCACGATAGATAACAAGGACTAAATTGATGTCAACATAACAACTATAGAAAAAGTATCACCATAATTAGTTCCTCAACCTAGGAAAATCACTTCACAACCAGACTAACCTTGTACTTCTCAATGTTGCCATCTAAACTGATCTTTCTTTTAAACACGCCATTAGGAAAATTACAAAATCTCATGTGTGATTTTAATTTAGAGCAACTATCTCTTCATCCATAGCCACTCTGTAGATTTCAAAATCATTTGTACCCATTCTCTTTCACAATTCTAGCCTCATCTATGTTATTAATCAAATTTATAATGCATCTTCAATTATGGGAGTATACATATTTATTCATTATATTTTATGGCATAAGTGGACATCCTCACGAGCTAGATGATGATTCTGCATCCTCTTTGAAAAAAAAAAAATTATTTGAGCTCTCTTCTTTAGATCCTTCGTGAGCTTGTAGTTTAAATTTTTTAGTATTCTAGTGTGTTAAATGTTTCTTTTTTCTTAACATCGTTTGGCTACAAAATTGTTGAAGGTGTTACTCTTTTTAAAATTAACAATCTTTTTGTATAGAATTTTTTGCACAATGAAATGTGGTTGCTGCTTGTTGATTTCAGGCTCCAAGATTATAGATCCATAATTACTCGCCATTTGCCTAGGTTATATTGGCATCACCTCATGAAATTGCAGCAGGTAGACGAAAAATACATGTCAGGCACGTCTCAGTCATCAGATAAGCGATGGAGGGAAGAGTAGCTTTGATACCATATAAGAGATATGGGCAGTCATAGAAATTGAGACACAAAATAATGTTGTTTTTTATCTTCTTCACTTCTGTTCATAGAAATTACATATTTATAGGATGTGTATGTCTTTTCCTATGACAACTTCCGAAATATATGAGTTGCTTTAACAATTCAAATCCTTATGAATACTCTTAGATCTCTGTGTGAGTTGTATTAACAACTCACATTATTATTCTAGACACAACTACACACTCGTTATAATAGTAAATATTTTAGTTAACTTATACACCCATTTGGACTCTAACACAACAATATTTATTTATAAAGGATTTTGCCTAATAAATCTCATCCAATAACTTCCATAGAGTTCCTAAGTAAGATTCTTCATGTACATTCAACGATAAAGTCTACCAAATAGAGCCTAATGCAGCCTTTTTCTTTTTCATTCTTTTTGTCTGAATCTTCTTGTGATGTAGCGATATGTTTGAACCTAGATAGTATACCTCATAGTGCTCCATACAAAGCATATCCTCCATATTAAGCTTCCAAAGCTAAAAGTTATACCTAAGAACTCCATTTCTATTATGGCGTGATTTCTATTCTTCATATGACAAATTCCTCAAGTGCAAGCTCCCACCCGATTCAAGATAAATATAAAATCATATGTCTAACACTTAAATCTATGGTGATTTGGGCTTGATATCAAATTCGAGGAAGCATAAATGTGGCAACACTTATTAATCTAATCTTTAAGGAGAGGTTTGTACATATAAATTAAACCTTAGTAGAGACAAAAAAAAAAAGTGCGTAACAAAATTATACTATACGATAATATATGGACTATACCTTCTTGAGAAAAAACTCCTACACTCCAATGCTTTAAGCAATTGTATTATAAGTGACAAATTGTACAATACAATCACAAGGACATACCACTGCAAAGACAGCAACAAGAAGAATTTTGGTGCACTTTTGGGCATCAACAACTATTTATATTCCATGTGATAGTTTGGCAATTAGATGGTTGGCATTGCCTGCTGACTGTAACAGTTCGTTGCTTAGCAAAAAACTCACTTACACACCTATTATGATACATTAATCTCGTCGCATTAATGATGCACTCTGCAGAATTTGCATTACTATACGGTTTACAGCAGTAGTTGGTGACGACCAGTGAAGCAATAAAAGTTTAATCAAATTTCAATTAAATGCAAAAATTGCTTTGTGTACGTCGATCAAGTATCCATGACAAATATCGCACGAATGGTACAATCAGCAGCATTCACAACACTTGTACTTCCAACAGTAATCAGTGACAAACAGTAAAGGATAACATTCAAGCTAAATAGCAATCAGCACTATTATGTAAGGAACTTGATTTATTAGTTGTTCAGGAGAATAATGATTCTAACTTTCATTCTCAAGTTCTCACTTCCAAGATGCAACTTTTTTTAAACTCTATTGTCAAACCTACTACACCGTATGGATCAAAATATTGGATCCCAAATTGGTTTGACGGTTACAACCACAATTCTCCAATAAATGGTCACATGTAAATGCACAGTCCCGTTTCAATGTGCATGTTGAGTTTTGAGGCTTTCCACTTTGCAAACAAATAAATTTAGCCAAAATTCAGCAAAAAGGCTGATTCAAATCATGTCTTTTAGCTGCAAATGGGAGTTTTAGCAGCTGGACCAGGTACTTCAACTCGAAGAGTCTTGCCCTGAGTAGGGAAATCTTGAATAATCAATTCATTTTGGCTCATTGCAAATTTTATGACCAATCCGAGTCTCAAGAATCTCAACACTATGCTCCATACACCCTGTAGCCTCACATCCATGAATCTCAACATTATGCTCCATACACCCTGTAGCCTCACATCCATGCAACAATTGGCATTCTGTACTTTACCAAGCTTATATAAAATGTCATAATCAGAATCATAAAAAGTTGGATACAAAGTCAATATCCAATTTTGCATCTTTCTAGAAGCAAGCACAAAAAATCATAATGAATATTAACATGAGAAAAATAGTATAATAATAGAGCAACTACGAAAACTTGCAATCCATTGAGAAATCAATTTCACATATTAATACTTCAGAGAAAAACTCTGAATGGCGAAAGATTAGGAAAAGAGCATTGTTGGCCTAAACAATTACTTTGAATGCAGATATTGTAAATAAAAAAATCAGATTATATCTATCCAAATTACAAACAGCATCTTACTGAATACTGAACACGATTTCAAAAATTTCAGAAACTATTGACACGCTAGCTTGCACTCTGGAAATATAGAACCTTTAGAATTTGTCCAACGGCCTTATATGGCCACCGTTAATGACCCCAATTAGTCATGGCTTGGATTGCGCAAAATTTTATAACTGCTGTGTGGGTGCATTCACCTGTTAAATTTCTTCCTGTGGTACCCAGCAAATCAGATCCATACACAGCACCATCCCAAAAGTGATACAGTGGACCTTCTTGTATTTCAATTGCACTTTCCCTATTTTCAGCTGAAAACAATGCTGGTCTTTCTTAAAATATTTTTGGTAATTCATTCCTAAGAGTTTTGGTTGTAGACCATCTGCTTATAGCATGGCCAAAATATGTTGTATATGACTAGAAAACAGTCAAAATTGATGATTGTGTCCTGGAATTCTTACCCGTCTGTACAACATAAAAAATAACTAACTAGTTCTCCCTGATTCACTCTACCTCAATCCAAGATTTATCCATTTCCATTCTGTCTTATATCTCCAACAGATTCTGATGCTGCTTCACTGGATTCTCCAATTTCATGTTTGCAAAGAGGACAAGATGCATTTATTTTCAACCACTTATCAACGCATTCAACATGAAAGTAGTGTGCGCAGGGCAACTCTCTCAGATCCTCATCATCCTTATACTTTCCCAAGCAAATACAACACATCTGCATTTTGACGATAGGAACACATGAGCAGTTCTTGGTGTACAATTTTTACTACACAAAATTAAAGTTTTAAGTTATATTTCCAATTACATAAATTAGCACATACCGCATCTTCGCCTGAAACAGACCTTTCTTTCTCAGTACCAAGTGCTATAATGCCACCCTCACCTGCAGAACTCTCTGAGCTGTCATCTTTGCTTCCGCTTCCTTCAGTCGACTTTTTAGCTTTAAACTTATATTTTGGTAAAGCACCAACTGTTTCAGGTGAAGCTCCTCTTGTTTGGGTCTGATCCTCTCGAAGTCCAAGGAGAGATATGATGCAGGGTAAGCAGCAGCATATTGTTGCACATAAAATGAAAGGCATAGCATAACCAATACAGCTCAATGTAAGAAATACAATACACAGCCTGCACAGATCCACAAAATCTAGGAAGTAAGAAGCTTTATAGCAGCTTCAATGGCTTTTAATTTACTCCATTAGCAGTTAAAATTAACTGAGATTTGGTTATTCTCAAGAGAGGTAAACAAATATACAGAAAACTCATACTACAGAAGTAGAATTTTGAAGAGCTATTCTTGCCTGTAAAGATTTGGAGCATCACTTGCGGACGAATGACCACCAAATATCCACACGTTACCAACAACAAACCAAACAGCAAAGAAGCAATCCAATGCCATTTTGAACCGTTCTACAAATACACTAAGCCTGCAACATCAAAAGCAAATATCAAAGATATATGATGTGTTTTCTACCTTTAAAAACTGAGATGCTTTTAGATTTTCACACCGCCATTTGATATCCAAATAATGCATTAGATCTTTGCAGACAGAAAAGTTGACACCATCTATGAAATGGTCCAGTCAACCAACAAAACAATTATCTGAATTTGATTGCTAACATTAGAAAAAATTCAGCCTGGACAAGAAAAATCATGATCACAAAAGAAGATATATAAATCATAACATTCTAGCTAAGCAGTCATGTGATGCAAACAGAATGGCCATGACCCTTCATGTGCTATCCACCCAAATCCTGTAAGGACCACCAGTGCCAGACCCTGGCAGAGAAGGTGAATTAGATATCCATAGATAGCATGCTTCTAGACGAATCATACGGTTTGAGAAAAAGCAGACAGAAGTGGAGTTGGACCCATCTCAAATCAATTCAGCCATGTCTGTGAGTGGGGTACATTTTAAATGAAGTTACACTGTACCAGTTACCACCCTTCAATGTGAAAGAAAGACACAAACATATAGATGAACAAATTAAAGACTGATTAAATAATTGCATTACAGAAATAATACAACTTAATTTAATTCATCTACGCATACAACTGAAGTACTAAATTCACCATCTCTAGTCAAAATAAATATGCATAAACAGTGTTTTGTATCAAGGCAAAATGATAATATCTGTGTCAAAATAAAGATAAGATTATGGATCTGTGGAATAGGCAACTTAAGGTAGAGCTGGGATCCTCCATTATTATCTCTACTAAAACACAAACACTAGTTGGTAAGGCTTCTAGCATAAATCAATGCATAATGTACTCAGGATACCTACCACATCTGGTACTAAATACCAAAAACCTCCCAGGTACCCTGAAATCTTGCAATGAGAAGAGAGTTTTCCTGGGGCAGCTTCCAACTCATGTATTTACTGAGATGTCTAGCCATAGAAAATATATTGCTTTGGTGCCAAAGCTTTACTTCTAAGTTTCTAATGCTAACAACTATCAGTTGAACACCTGATATTTTGCTAAATATTGGATGTGATTGCAAGAAACTTATGTTGCACTGCAAATATTTAATAAAATGAAAACGTGACCAGTTAAGCTATAAATTATAAGAATAGCCAAAACATTCCATCTTTGTAAACTAGCA
>MU224402.1:2425684-2466838 GCA_018584345.1 Thuja plicata | reverse complement strand
AATATATTATACATTGGATATATATATTGATATATATAATAGTATCATTTATTATTATATATATTAATATGTATATAATGTAGAATAATATTATCGCATAATAATCATGTATATATATATATATATATATAAAATAATATTATCTCATAATAATATTATCAATTCAATGAAGATCATTTTATCTGATCAAAGCTATAAACATCAACACCAATAATAGAGAAAATGTGTTACAACAAATGGGTCAGGACCCAAATCATCAGGATCTACCTCCAATGAAAGAAATAAGAAATGTGATCATACAATAAGGTTGGCCTTAAACGTAACACGATTGAGAAGTGAGCTGGCATGACCGGGTTTGGAAAAACCCACCGCATGATCGGAAAACACGACGACTGGCCACGAACATGAAGAACAGGACAATCTCACAAAGAATCTGCAATATCTCATATGAGATGAAACCAAATGATGAGCGGTCATAGGATAAGGTCCAGCACAAAGCCACGAACACGCTGTAACAATCGCAACAAAAAAGAACAAGCGTGTTCACAAGACTAATCAAATAGGAAACCAAATGTGGATCTTGATGCAAGATTGCCAAGATCCCAAGATGCTCCTGCATCAGACACCGAGGGTATTTGAAAAGTGAGCCTCTCACTTTGCTAGGGCCAAAGGAAAACCGAAGTGGTCAACCTCAGCCTGAGAAACCCATGAAGAATCTTCTACTGATATGTCCTTCCATTTGATAAGATACTCCATATACTGCTTACCTCTTGTACTTCGACCAACTCTACTATCCAAAATCTGCTCTATCTGATCCATTTGCTTCTTAGGATACTGTTGTCCAACATCTGACTCATCAATGCTACTGCCATCTGATTCATGATACTCATACAAGTCTGCATGTTCTCCGGTAGCTCCACTTCATATGCATTCCCTGAATCAAATCTCCTCAAGATCTTACAAGGACCAAATTTCTTCATCCTCAACTTGTTTTAAGTACCAACAGAAAATCTACCCTTCTGCAAGTACACAATAACTTCATCTCCTACTTGGAATTCCTTATGTCTTATTTTCATGTCTGCTCTCCTCTTATAAACTTTTCATTTCCTCCAAATGATATCTAACTCCATGTAATGACTTCATTACCTCAACAAATTCTTATCCTTCATCACTCTTCTTAACTACATGACCGATATCCCTTAATTCAGCCACTCCCTTAGGATTAAAACCAATAATTACCTCAAATGGTGTCTTTCCTGTGCTCCTATTTACTAAATTGTTATAAGCAAACTCTGCTTGAGGCAAAACTAAATCCCAATTTCCAAGCTTATTGCCCACTAAACCCCTCAACAAGTTCCCTAAACTCTTGTTCACAACCTCTGTTTGTCCATCAGTTTGTGGATGAAAAGTAGAACTGAACTTCAAATCAGCCTTCATCTTCTTCCAAAGTGTTCTCCAAAAATAACCAACAAACCTACTATCCCTGTCTGAAACAATGCTTTTAGGTAACCTGTGTAATCTCACAATCTACTTGAAAAATAGATCAGGTACATGCACTGCATCTATAGTCTTCCTACAAGGAATGAAATGTGTCATCTTAGAAAATCTATCTACAACTACAAAGATTGAATCATAGCCTCTCTGTGTTCTTGGCAAACCAAGTACAAAATTCATATTAATCTCTTCTCGAGGTCTGACTGGTACTGTCAAAGGTGTATACAACCCCACATTCTGACTACTACCTTTTGCAACTTGACATACCTTACAACTCTATACAAAACTTCTCACATCCTTCTAAACTTGTGGCCAAAAGTAATTCTCCCTCACCAAAGCTATTGTCTTATCAATGCCAAAATGTCCTGCTAAACCCCCACTATGTTTCTCCTTAATCAGATTATCTCTCATGGAACTCCTAGGTATACATAATTGACTACCTTTGAATAACATCCAATCCTGAATGAAATAATCCAACCACTTCTATCTGCAACAATAGGTTCCTTACAAGCCTTCCAGGGTTCATTGAAATGTGAATCTTCCTCATACAATACCTTTAACTCATCAACTCTCAATACTGCAATCTTCATCTCAATCAACAAAACCCTTCTCCTACTCAAGGCATCAGCAACTCTATTTGACACACCACTCTTATGTTTCAACACAAATGTATGGCTCTACATGAATTCAACCCATCTCATATGTCTCTGATTTAACTTACCTTGGCTGCTCAAATACTTCAATGCTTGATGATCATTATAGAGTACAAACTCCCTAGGTAACAAATAATGTCTCCATTTCTTCAAGGCTTGAATTATAGCAAAGAATTCTTGATCACACACTGAATACTTTTTTTAACATCATTCAACTTCTCACAAAAATAAGCAACAACTCTCCCTTTTTGACTCAAGACAGCTCCAATTGCATTTCCACTAGCATCACAGTCCACTTGAAATACCTTATTGAAATCAGGTAAAGCTAACACCGGTTGTTCTATCACCTTCTGCTTCAACAATTCAAAACTCATGTGTCCTCCATGTGTTCATTTGAACTCCTTTCTATCTCTTCTCATAATTTCAGTCATCACTCCAAAGATTGAACTAAAGTTCCTGATGAACTTCCGGTAGAAACTAGCCAACCCATGAAATGATCTTACCTCTCCAACAGTCTTTGGTGTAGGCCACTCAACAATGGCTTTCTCTTTCTCAGTATCCATCTTCAATCCTTCAACAGATATTACAAATCCCAAGTATACTAACTCCTCTTTCGTGAAAGTACACTTCTTGATGTTGATTAGCAACTTCTTTTCCCTTAACCTCTGCAATACTTGCTTAACATGCATCAAATGTTCCTCTTTGCTCTTACTGAAAATCAAGATATCATCCAAATACACAATGACATACTTACCCAAGAATTTCTTCAAGACTTCATTCATTAACCTCATGAAAGTACTAGGTGCATTAGACAATCCAAAAGGCATTACCAACCACTCATACAAACCTTCATTTGCCTTAAATGCAGTTTTCTACTAATCACCTTCTCTAAATCTAATCTGATGATATCCACTCTTCAAGTCTATCTTGGTGAAATACTTAGCTCCACTCAAACAATCCATCAAATCATCTATTCCTTGGCAAAGGAAACCGGTACTTAATTGTGATATTGTTGATGGCTCTAGAATTAGTACACATCCTCCATTGTCCGTCTTTCGTAAGTGCTAAGTTGCTAACACTGTAGGCACTGCACATGGACTCACACTTTCTCTGATCAACCCTCTCTGCAACAAATCTTGCGCTTGCCTATTGAGTTCTTCATTCTTTGTTGGTGTCATCCTATATGTTGCTTTATTAGGCAAACTAGCCCCTGGTATCAAATCCATACAATGACTAATACTCCTCACCGGTGGTAATCCATCAGGCACATTATCTGATATGATGTCGGCAAACTTATTCAACAATCCAATGATTTCTTTAGGATGTTCTTCTACCAAAGACAATCTCCTTAGACTCCTTAGGTACTAAAGCAAAACACACATTGTTATACCTCATGCCATCCAAAAACTTCTTGCCATCCACTAAACAAATTCTTGCATTGGTACATACTTCACTCTTAAGGGGTTCCTCTAAAGGTAACAAATTATGTTTCATCCCATTAGCAACAATAGTGTATACATTCTTTATACCATCATGCATAGCTTGTCTATCATACTGCCATAGTCTACCCAACAAGATATGACACGCACCATAGGCATAATATTACACAAAACCTCATCATAATACTTCCCAATCTTGAATTTAACTAGGCATTGTTCACTTACCAGTACCTTGTGTTCATCTTGTATCCATGCAATCTAATAGGGTTTAGGATGCTTCAACCTCTGCAACTTCAGTTTGTCAACTAACTCCTCTGAAGCAAGATTATCAGAACTGCCACTATCTATGACAACATTGCACGCCTTGTTTTGTACGTTGCATCTGGTTCTGAACAAATTCTTCCTTTGCAAGGATTCCTTATCTTATTCTCTGTGATATAGGATTATCCTAGTCATCAAGGTTGCACCTTCTTCTGCTTGATTGTTGTTCACTGATACGGTGGATTCTTCATCAGCAAATGTTGTTCTCCTACTGCCTTATGCCTTCTTCTCAGAATTACCTTGCTTGCATTCAAAGGCTATGTGTCCTACTTCACCACATTTGAAACAAGTGCCACTGAACTTCCTCCTTTCACCACTACCTTGTCCTTCATTGCGGTAGGAACTCCATCATTCCTCTTTTAGCGATCATTATCCTTAACTTATGACTCACTTTTGCCATGATATGCAGAAGTTCTATGTCTGCCTCTCTGAAATCTTCCTCCTCTACCTCTTTTCCTTTGCTCATGCCTTTTGTTCAGCTTTTCTTCAGCCTTCAAGGCCCACTTGTAAACCTCTTCCACACTCCTAATATGCAACAGACTGATTTCATCTTGTATTGACACCCTCAAACCATTAAGGTAGCAAGCAACTTGTTCAGCTTCATCATCTATATGACCAGATCTGATATTCAACTTGTAGAACTCTTCAATATAACTCTTAACACTTAGGTCTCTCTGCTTCAAATTCTGCAACTTTCTAAACAAACTTGCTTGGTAGTCCTTAGTCAAAAACTTAGCCTTTAGCTTATTCACCATCCTATCCCAAGATTTGATCTTGTCTTTACCCCTTCTCTGTCGATCTGTCTGTAGATGTTCCCACCATAAGGATGCATGTCCTTTTAGCTTAGTGCAGGCATACTTTACCTTCTTCTCTTCACTAGTTCCTTCAAGCTCAAAGTACTTGTCCATCTTTGTGATCCAATCTATCAATTCATCAACATCTAGGTTGCCCTGATAATCAACTGGATTGAAATGATGTCTCCTTTTAACATTAGTCAAGGCCCTGATGAACCTCTCTTCTTCATGATTCAACTCTAGTTGTGCCTCATTGTTCTCTCCTTCCACTATTGGATTCTGATTTTGTTCATCTCCCTCTTCATCACTTGCATCTTCTATATGTTGTCCTCTCCTCTGAGCAGTCTCTACTGCTTCCAATCTGGCAGAAATTTGTCTTAACAAATCTAAGACCGCTAGATTTGCATTTCTTGCTCCACCTCTGGCATTTCTCATGGCCATCTTCACAATCTTTAGCAGTTGTAGGTCGGATCCTTTCAACCGCCACCCCACAAGAAAACCCTAAGTTGCAAAACATTGCTCTGATACCACTTGATGCAATTAAGGATGGAGGAAACTCAAAGAGATTTGTTCAATCCTTGCAGCTATAATAACACAACAGAAGCAACAAGCCAAAAATGAGAAGAAACGAGAGATCGGTCTTTGATTATTATCAGAAAACCATATACAACATATCTGCAACATGCAGTTTCACATGCCAAGCCTACAGGCCTGATTACAATCAAAAAAACCTTACAAACCCTAGCCAAATAATCTTATGAAGATCGCGTGTCTCTTAGGAACAAGTTCATAAGCTCATAAAGCTATCGCAAAATCAAGTCGGTCTAGAAAAGATCACATTTCCCAATAATAGAGAAAATGTATTACAACAAATAGGTTAGGACCCAAATCATCAGGATCTACCTCCAATGAAAGAAATAAGAGATGTGATCATACAATAAGGTTAGTCTCAAACGTAACATGACTGAGAAGTGAGTTGGCATGACCACGTTCGAAAAAACCCACCGCAACGACGACTAGCCGGAAACATGAAGAACGGGACAGTCTCGCAAAGAATCTGCAATATCTCATTCGCGATGAAACCAAATGATGCACAATCATAGGATAAGGTCCCGCATGAAGCCACGAACATGTTGAAACGGTCGCAACAAAAAAGAACAATAACAGATCGACCGCTAACATAAACACTAGACTAATCAAATAGGAAACCAAATGTTTTTGGTTGATGCAAGATTGCCAAGATCCCAAGATGCTCCTGCATCAAGAATTATGCCTTTGGGTGTAAGTTATGGATCTCCCGGGATGCTAGATGGATCCTTACAAATGCCTTATGAACCATTCATTATAGAGCCCCTTTAGCACATCCATTAACAAGTGGGAGATACTTTTTACATTGTCAAATTATGATATTTATATCAAAGTTCAACTTCATAGTTTTTGAGTCAAGCTCATTGACCCATATATCAACAATAGGTGTTCACACAAACCAATCTCTCATGACAATGAATGGTCCACCTAGCACTCATTTCATCTAAGTGTTATAGGTTGGCCATAAAGTACAACACTTGCTGAAGGTTTTGAAAATGGGGTAGCAAGTTACATTGGCTTGATCATGGGGAAAATGAGATTACGTACTCTAGAGTCAAAGTAGTACTAAGATGGGCGACCTACCAACAAGTCCCAAACAATCACCCCTGTGAACATCACCTAGATGCAATGAGTGCTAAGAGGACCATTCATTCTCATAATAGATGGCATGAACCACTACTCGTGAAATATAGGTCAATGAGTTGGATTTAAAACTATGCAACTGAATCCTAGTATAAATATCATAATTTAGCACAGTAGGAAAAATACCTCCCACTTGTCAAGTAGATGACAAATCAAATTTTTAAAATTTTGAAATATAAAAAAATATTGTCAACAACTCCAAGTTGGAGAAAGTCCCAAAAATGGCTAGTGATATGTGATGATTTGTCGCAAACATTTGAATCTCCTCAACCTACGTGTAGAATTCTTTGACCCACTCAATCTTTGTGACAATCTTTTGAAATATCAAGTCAAGGGAGTGGACAGCACGTGGTGTCCAAAAAATATGCCCATATGTACTCTCCACTATTAAACCAATTGTCGTACTATCAAACCAACTGTATCAATAAGGTGGCTGAAATATCCTTTCTAAGATATTAATATAAAGACAAGTAAGAATATAACTTATTGCAGGTTATTCTGAAAAAAGATCAAGATAATAATAAGGCTTACAAAATTTATTCAACTGATTCTTATAGAAGCTTTCTCATTCATCCTGTTAATTTTTAGGATAGCTGCAAATGTAATAGCACTCTATGTTGTATGTATTTTCCAAATGCAACAATCTCTCTTTCATTTATATTGGGAATGAGGATAGGAGAGACATGTCCCATTCATTATTATTTATAAGAAAGGACATGCCTCTTCCCATTAATTACAATTTAATCAATTTTATAATGTTTCATCAATCAATTATTAATTAAGAATAATATAATAATTTAATATTAAATATTAAATTTCATATGATTAATAATAATATAACATATATATTAATTATTATTAATCAACATATATTATATGTATTCTAATGATCATACGACTGAAGCTACAAACATTAACACTCCCTCTTAGCTAGGGAGGATGATCAAACAAAATATGTAGTGGTCTCCCCTATCAACACTTATGACGCAGAGGTGGGGTCTTCGTAAGTGAGCAGAGGTGGGGTCTCCGTGACAGAGCATCGGCCACCACATTCTAGGTTCCTTTGATATAGGTAATATCAAAGTCATATGACTGCAACTTACTCACCCATTTCCGCTGCCTCTCATTAAGATCTCGCTGCCCAAGAAAATGTTTCAGACTATTATGGTCAGTTTTGATGCAGAATTTACTCCCTACCAAGTACTGTCTGAATTTGGCCAAGGCATGCATAATGGCCAACATTTCCTTATCGTACACACTGAATGCTCTCTCAGGACCACATAGTTTCCGACTCTCGAAAACAATGGGATGGCGATCCTGGGATAATACTGCTCCTATACCCTCTCCTGACACATCGCAGTGTAAATCAAAAGGTCTCGAAAAATCTGGAAGTGCCAAGACCGAACAAGTAGTCATAATAACCTTGAACCTCTCAAAGCACTCCTGCGCCTGAGTGGTCCACTGAAAAGCACCCTTACGTGTCAAATCTGTAAGGGGGGCAACATGTCTAGAAAACCCCGCCACAAATCTGCGGTAGAAAGCACATAATCCAATGAACCCTCTCAACTGTGTCAGGGTCTCTGGCCTGGGCCAATCTAAAATGGCGCGAACCTTATCAGGATCCATACGCACACCATCTGCACTAATGATGTGTCCCAAATAGAGCAACTCTGTCATTCCCAACGCACACTTAGATTCCTTGGCATATAAGGAATCCCTCTCCAATATACTCAATACTGTGTCCAGATGTGCCACATGGTCATCCCAAGTCTTGTTGTAGACTAGGATGTCATCAAAAAAAACCAGTACAAACCTTCTCAGCTGGCTGTGGAATACCTTGTTCATCGTGGACTGAAAAGTGGCCGGTGCATTTGTCAAACCAAAGGGCATGACCAGGAACTCAAAGTGCCCACAATGACATCTGAAGGCTGTCTTTTCTATATCATGCTCCCGAACTCTGATCTGGTGATACCCAGACCTCAAATCAATCTTCGAGAAACACTATGCTCCATGCAACTCATCAATTGGTGGAATGGGGTATCGGTTCTTAATAGTTCTCCTATTTAGCATCCGATAATTAATACACATGCGCAAGGTGTCGTCTTTCTTCTTCACTAGAACAACTAAAGAAGCAAAGGGGGATTTACTCGGCCTAATGTGCCTCATCTCGAGTAACTCCTGTATTTTCTTTTCGATCTCATCTTTCAGCCGTTTTGGATGCCTGTAAGGGGTGATCATAACGGGCTTGGTGCCCTCCTCCAATTTTATAATGTGCTCAGTTCCCCTATCCAGAGGTCTACCTGTAGGCAAGTCTCTAAACACCTTATCATGTTTAGTTCTCAACTGCTGAATGTCAGGGTGATATGTGAATTTATCTGCATGATCCAATGATGGCATCAGCCTACACTCTACTACCCAGTCTACCTCATCCTCATGATGTACTAAACGCTGCATCCGCCTGAGTGAAATATGCTTGAGCCCCTCCTCTCTGATGGCCTTAAGAACATGTGGTTTCCCCTCTGAGATAAACCTTATCTCCATCTTCTCTGTACTGATGTAGATGTCCTTAATGGTATGTAACTAGGTCATCCCTAAAACCAAATTTGTACCACCCATATCCACTACGTAGAAGTCTGCCTTAAAGGCATAAGTTCTCAATTTGACTGGTAAGTCAATCACCATTTTGTTACACTTCAGAGCATAACCATCCGCTACCTGTACTCTCAATCCAGCAAAATCCTCTGTCTGGATACCTCTGCGAGTTACCAAACGAGAGTCAATAAAATTATGCGTGGCTCCAATATCAAAAAGAGCAATCACCCTCTGTCCAGCCAGTAGACCATGTAATCTGAAATCTCCCTCTTTCTTCATACTGGAAAGATATGCTACCTTGAGGTGTGATGTATCACCCTCTTCCTCTGTGTACCCCTCAACTCCCTGAATGCCTTGTCCCTCATCAGTCAAATCCTCTGTGTACTCAGGAACATCCTCATCATCGTAAAACCACTCCATCATCCTGTGCTTACCCTGGGGTTTCATAGGACAATTATGAGTAACATCATACGGCCCCCGACAGTAAAAACAAATTTTCTTCCTCCTTAAATCATTAAGTGTTTCCTGATCTAAGGGTGCTGCCATAGGACGTTTAGATTCTGATTTTTCTTCTCTTCTTGGGGCTGTCCTATCATAAGGTGGTCCAAAAGGTCTTGCAGCAAACTGTCTCTTGGGTGCAGAAGCCTTGAGATCTCTAGCCTTCTTCATGGCCTCATGTAGTGATAGGGGATCTAGGGATTTAACCCTACCTCGTAGTGGTTCAACTAGTCCTTCCAGGAATAGCATTACCCTCCTCCGCTCTGAGATGTTGTACACCATCACTAATATGCGCTGAAACTCACTAATGTAGGCCTCTAGGTTGGCCGTTTGTTGTAACTGAGCCAACTCCCTGAAATAGACTTCCGGGTCTTTCCTGTCGAAGCACTCAATCAATCTATCCACAAACTCCTGATAGACAGTAATCTGATCATGATGTAGTGACCTCAGTCCGTGGTACCACCAATCCTGTGCAGATCCATCCAAGTGTAAAACTGCAAATCTAATAGCGTCCATTTCAGTCATTGGACGCAGTGCAAGATAGGTATCGAGCTTGTGGATCCAAGCCCTAGCAATGACCCTACCGCTGCCATCAAAGTGTGCTAGCGTCATCTTGCTAGCTACCTGTCTCAGATCATTATTTCCCATCCTCTGCCTATCCTGTGCAGGTCTTCCCCTAGCATGTTCTCATTTCTAAGTCAAATATCGGTCAAAATTTAAGTTTTGTTTCAAGGCTGGGGGAAGGGCGTCCCATTTGACATAGTGTGTGACTATGTCGTCAGCAAAAGGGGCACTCTCATCATCAACACTGGTTGTGTCAGTCTCTGGCCTCATAAATCTAGGCCCTTGGGGCCTGAACGAATCTCTCCTATCACCTGTCCTGTCAGCTCTATCATGTCTCGGGGTCCGAGGCTCATAATCTCTGTGCTGGTCATCAACCCGTGACCGATGTTATGCGACAGAAGCATCACGTGATCTCTCCCTGCTCTGACCTCTGGGAAGAGTGAATCGTCTCAATGTGTCAGAAAGCTCATGTAATACATCAGCTACATGATGCTGGCTTGCGGCTAAGTTCCTGAAGGTTTCCCTAGCCTCTCTGTCTATATCTGCCTCAGTGTGCCCGGCCTGGCCTGCTGAGCCACCTGCATTATTATCCCCACCTAATACCCTACCAAACTGGATATCTGGATCATCCACATTTGGTGGAGGCGAATGGCCTCGCCTGCAATAATGTCTGCCAGGAATGAATCTCCTGTCGTCTGCCATGAATAATTCTCCAAATAATAATAAAATAAATAGACCCGATTTTCCTGCAGGCTGGCAGGAAACCGCTCTGATACCACTGTGAAGAACCTGCCTAGTTTGTAGTTTGAAAACACTGACAAACCTCTATCCTCTTCCTTATAGCGTATTAAAATACCAGATTAAGTGTTTCCTTATCAATTGAAATTGTAATTTTGGAATAACATAATTTAATGACTGATGGTATCATATGAAAGCCTGAATTACAGAATTCGTTCCTTATTCATTTATTGTGCGGAAAGCAATACAAATTGTCTATCATGTAATTATCCTTTGCAAATTAGAGAAAAAATGAAAGGAACCTGATTTTTATTCCACCACCATGAGTCGCTGTCCACAGATAACAGCATATGCGTCAAAATTGAGCTGGAGATGGCCCTCCACCAGTCTGCTACCCGCGTGGAGTAATCTTTCTCTCTTTGGCGGCGCTGAGACCACCCTTGCTAGCTCCTGCGTGGAGTTCTGCACTACCCGCGGTTACAACTCCACAGGTCGTCGCGTGAGACTGTGAGGAGGCCGCATGGCTTTCTTCTAGCCGCGGCCTGCAGTTAGCGGCTATCGTAATCGGCCCGCAATAGTTCTGCTAGATCCGCTCCTCAATAATGAAGAACGGTCTGATACCACCTGCCACACTGGAGACTAAGACAATTTGCAGCTTGCCAATCGAATCCAACTTCGATTCAATCCCAATCTGTAACCTTCAGCTGAAAAACGCACCCTCAGTGTGCTTATACATTTCCATAATTCTAAATTTCTTCAATCGTATACAACAGGACGATGAAGATCGACTGATCATACAACAGCGATCAATCTAAGATTAGTACGAGAAGAATCAGTCTTCTGTAACTAATTTGACCCTTTTAAATCAGCAAGGGCTCAGACAATTAGATATATTTCTCCGGACCAAGTTTTCATAAAATATAATCGATATTCAACTTCGCAAATGAGCCCGAATATATAACTCCTCCGATGCAAGAGTTTGTAAAAACCATTTCCAGTTAACCACTCTTCCAAATGTCAACTTCTAAAAGCATTATAATAATAATATTTTATTATTATAATACTAAAGTCAATTTATTAATTAATAACATATTGTCATTAATTAATATCAATTATGCCTCTGATGACAATTTCTACATCCACTGTTAAAATAGCTGATCAACCTGGTCTTCAACTGCACTGCCAGGAATAGTAACTGGCCTCCAACTGACTTATTATAAATAGTAAGTCCAGAAGTAGAAAGTCCAGAAATAGAATCTGAACGCTGAGACCCTCAAAACATACTGTCAACTCACGAGGGTCGCGCTGATGAGTTGACCATATTCAGTTTCCCAGAACCTGCTAATTCGGGGACATCACAGGCAAAACTGAAATCCTAGAGGTAATTATAAAATTATTGACTACAAACTTACAAAGTAATCACTCCCATTAACTTTAAATTTTTAAACGCATATAATTTTTATTACAATTTTCATTTATTGTTATTGATCAAAATTTTATTAATTTTAATTTAAAATACTCACTATTTTGTTTTAGGTGACTAAACCTTTACCTAAATTCTATCCTTGATGGATTTGGGGGGGTGAACCCAATGGCTAATCTATATGAAGCAATAGGCAGGGCCAAGGAAACTATCCAACATTACTATAGGAAAAAAATTAAAATCAAGAAACCATTTCATGCACAATTGATTGTATGTAGAACACACAGCACCGCCAAAATATACACAGTGCAGACTATTATGTAAAAACATTTATTTTCTCTCCTAGTCAATTAAATCAAGTGATGAGATTATGGATGAGTGGACTACAATGCATTTAGAGGATACCGTGGGCAAAATACTTATGAGACGCAGTTCCTTGTGAGTTGTAGATTTACAACGGTGAGGAGGTAAGGCTGCTTTTCATCTCTATGCATTTGAAAGAGAATAACCTAACACCTAGGGAAAAACGTAAACTTTTAAAAGTATCATAGTCCCAACAACTTTAGTAAGCACAATCCTAATTTACATAATAATATTTTTCAGTGTCTACCTTAGTAGATATGTGGGGGAATATTATGGTGCAAAAACAGAAAAAATAGATGGAAATGAAAGCATAAAGAGGAATTTTACAAGATAATATGTTTGAGGATGAATTTATGCCCAAGGAAGAATCTTTATGATCCAGTTTGAGCAAGCAACCAAAGAGAAGCTTTAGTTGTAGGAGAAAATTGTAAAATATTTTATGGATTTGTAATCTTTTATGATGACGATCAATCATCATATGAAATTATGATGTGAATTATACTCGTTTCCATGCATTCTCTAAATTCATGTTTTAAACATTTTTAATGTCAATTTGAACATTATTTAAGTTCAATTTATGAATTTATGTTTTTTTAAGCATGTCACATTTTGCCAAATCCTGAGTTTGAATCACTGTACCCTTGATTACAAGCTATAGATTTTTTCAAGTAATCAACTATGGATGGGCAATTCAGGCGCATGAGCAACATAAACTTCACCATTGGATTGGAGGTTGTTTTCCAATGCCAGACTATGGATAAATAGCATGGATGTATGAACTAGCAGGCCTTCAATAGCAAGCTGTAGGTTCTGTTCCAGTGATCAGAGAAGGTAAATCCTTTTTTTTAAACATTTGTTACTGCTGCCATGTTCTTCACGATCTTAGCACAATTAATTGGCTTTTTTGATAATTATGGCTAGGAGATGAATCTTAAGAAAACTCAAGTGTTTCCCATATTTGCTCTGCCTTTTCAAAAATTATGATGTGTCATGGATGAGCTCATATCTTTTGTATCACTTCAGGCCATGCGGTGTTGTTCCTTCATTATATAACAAATTTCTTGTGATGTTCAAATTTGTTTTGTGGGAAACTTAGAATTAAAAATTATGATTGGCTGATCAATTCAGCTAAAGTCATCACCCCAAACTCAACAATTTTCAAAAGCCCATAATGGACAGTGAACTGCTTTGACAGGTTTTACTTAAATTTTGGTTTTTCCTGTTTATTGCTGCCTTTTTTTCATTTTTGAGCCTTGGCAGACTTGGCTAGACTCAGTGAGTACTCAACAAGTTTAATAGCCATTGTTTCAACTGTAGCCATATCACCTTTGATGCTGCCATCCAACAAGTTGGGGGGGAATTTGAAGTTAAGATTTGCAGAGAAGAAGCATGAAAATTCACAGGACAGCAATTATTATCTTGTACAAAGAGTTACTTCATTCCTGACAAGATAAAATTGTGTTGATGCACCTTGCAATTGATGCTCATCCTTCAGACCACTTTGTAGTTGTCAAATATCGCCATAGTTGAGAGTTGAGACATTGAAACAACTATAGATGCAAGACTAACCAAATACTTTGCGAATTTTTCAGAAACTCTTAAATTTTTCAGGCAAAAATTTATGAGTTTTACTCGCAGAGTTTTGCCTGAAAACTCACCAAGTTTTTTGTGAGTTTATGTAAAAAAATTAGCGAATCTAAGGTCAAAACTAGGCTGCATCAATTAAAAAGTCCCAGATGTGACAAAAAGTTATCTACAAAAAATTTCCACCCTCTCAATCGTAGGGTTTTTCTCACATCTAACACCTTGTACAGCTTTCCATCACTGCCCCTCAAACCCATTGGGGTCTCTACTCCCAAACCCCTGCTAGTTATTGGGATCTCTTGCCATATAACAAAATTGATTACAATGAGGGAATCTGAGAGCGGAGACAAGATTCGAGAACGTAGACAACTAATTTTATCACTATCATAATATCATTGATCAATGACGAAATATCATACTATTGGTATCAAAGATTCAAATGTATCAGGTGATCATTAGAAATTTAGAACGTCACCCAAAGTTTCACTAGACCAAGAGGAAGATGTAAAATGTTGTAATATGGAATTTATGAATTATAAAAAACAATGATGATGCTCAAAGAAAATCATCATAAATTCATAATAGCTCTCAGCTATCCATTATATCAGGATTCCACATAAGGATGTGATTATGTACTCAAGTTGCATTCAAATCAATCAAATTTAATAGAAAACAATTGTGTACTCATTTACAACTCACTGAATAGATCTTGTAATTGAATTTTTGAAAAAAAAAATCTTGTAATGAAATTTAAGCAATTTTTTGAGTTGTCAATTTTTTGCAAATTTTGCCAAGTCATGTTTTTTGGGCTTGGCCAGTTTTTGCCAAGTCCGAGATTTTTCAACTATGAATTAACAAACTGTGGGCTCTATAATTTGAATAAAACAGGACTACTTAAGTGCATTTTGCCTCTTAGACCTATTTAAGCCCTTACTATCTTAATTAGACACCTATATAAGGCAAGGGTCCCGTGGAGGGGCTGCAGCTCTATTTTTTAGGTACAGGAGGTCCCATGGAATTTTTTTCGGGGGGCTACAGGATTATTTAGAATCTTTCCCTGTAAAATAGGAGCCCCTCCTTTTTAGGCTTCTGAATTTGAGCAGGTGAAAATGGGGTGGGGCTGGAAATTGCCCCGCCAACTTAGGAGAAATTTTTGCCACATGTCAAAGTTCTGCACATTTTATTCCCACAAAATCCAATAAATCTCACAAAAAAAAATAACATTTGGAGGAAAACTAAAGTTTTTACTTTTTTTTAAATATTCCTAAAAAATCTCAGCAGCCACAGTTATATTTTTAATGAAGCCCCCCTCCATGGGACCCCAGCCTAAGTGGTACTTATTTCTTACGAATAGCTGCAACATATTTAACCAGTGCATACCAAAAACATGCCCCTGGGGTTTTAGCTCGTCTTTGGATACAGCAGTATATTTGTAAGCTTCTGAACAAGGACAGAACATCTTCAACTCATCCCCAAAAAAGCAGAAAACAAAGATATCCTTTCCATTTTGGAGACACTCCAGGGGAAGTTCCCCCATTAGAGAACACTGAGAAGATGCCCAGTCATCCCTGAAAACATAGCAAATAATAGACCGCTGTGGCCAAGGGCAGAGAACTTTAATGGGTTTCACCTTCTTGCAAAATGGAGATCTAGCTTTAACTTAGCTGTGATTTTAGCCATCTTGCTTTTCCAATCTTTCTCCTTGTTTATTTAATTGTTTATATATAGTATGTCTTTTGCGTTGGAATTAAATCAATGTTTTAAATAACAATGATAATTGTCATTAATTGGTATTTTATGAATATAATGTGTAGGAGTTTGATCAGACATCAATTATTGATAATTTTCGTTACTGATATTTCACGCATCTGGCAAGTGCATGTTTCGAGTAGCTACATTTAATGTGTGTTTGGTAGTTTATTTTTCATTTTTTATTGCTTATATTTTGAAACTGTAAATATTCCTTTTTATACATTGTTATATTATTTTAATAACCATCCCCCCATGCCCAAAACTCAGAGAAGAGATGTATATAACCCTGATATATTATGTTTACATATAAAATAGATATTAATCTGAATGATGTAATAAGGGACCTTTTGATCTGAATGAGTTATTAATTTTAACAAGTACAATCAATACAAAATATGCAAACAATACCCTAACTATAAAATCTGTAAACTATCCCATTGTACCTCTTCTTGAAGAATTTTTTGAATGACCGCTCCCACTCTGTCTTCTGCAAACCTTAGTTTGGCAAGAACAGGTGGTAAAGGGGGAGAAACAAATCTGAGTTGGGAGAATTGGTCATAGAAGGAGCACAAATCCATGGAAAACAATGTGCACAAGACAAGTCAGGATTAGCCCCCCATTATTTGGAAATCAAGCACCTGACACACCTTCTCACACCTTGAAAACAAGGCCTTGTGAGTAATATTTAAAAGATATCTGACAAGAGTGTGTCAAATGGGACAGGAAACTCAAATGTAAAACAGCTGCAGGAGGTTTTGGAGTTTCCCATTGATGCAGGCAAGGAGAACGTTGTGGTTTTGGCTCCCCAGATGTGTCACCTTAACATTAATCTACGTAGTATGTGAAGGTGACCTCTGGTCCTAATGCTGGGAAAGGAAGTGCTTGTGAGGAAGATAATTTTTCTAGTAAAGGATTAGCCTGTAAATGCAATACCTTATGGCATATATTCATGGATTTCTAAATGCTGGTTAGAGAAGATTAAAGGAAGGATAGAGATATCCTTGCACTCATGGATTTTTGTGCCATTGTGTCAAACTATAGACAATATATCTTTTATTTTGGAGAATGAACCATAGTTCTTCGATTAAAATGTTTTATTGGTCAAGCATGATTCCCTGGCATTAATCCAATGTCCGAAAATTTTTAATTTACACAGATATGGGTTTAGATCCCATATCTCACCCTATAGTTCTGGATGGATGCATGTTTGCAAGGTATAAGTAATATGTTAAGTAGATTGTTGGCAATTGACCCTAAAACGGATGTATTGACTCAGGCAACTTCAGCAAGAATACATGTGAAAATGAATATTTCAAAATATTTGCCTGATGAAATATGGCTCAGAGTTGAAGACAAGATTTGGAAACAGGTCTTAGATTATTAAAATATTTCATTAAGCTGCTGAAGGTGCTTTCAACTAGGGCATATTGCATCTAAATGCATAACGGAAAAACCCAAAACCACACAAAATAGTAGTAAGGTGCTAGATGTTCACACTACAAATGAAACACTCTGCTTCAGATGCCCCTGTTAGTTTAGAGGACTCAGATGGCTCCCAATGTAGTTAGATGGTTGATGAATTTAAAATAATCATTTGCCTTCAAAATTTTCAGACATTATCAAATCTTCTCTTGTACTAGATATGCAAGAGAAGAAGCCTTGTCAGAAAAAGGAAAAAATATGTCTGGGCAGCAAACAAACGGAAGGCTCTAAGGGTATTAAGAATGTTATAGAAACAAAAAGTGTATCGCCAATATTTGTGAGACCACAGCTGCCCACTCCTCCTGACTTCAGATATCAGAATGAAGCCTGGAATGAAAAATTATCACAGGCAGAGGAGAGGGGTATTAGTGCAAACCTTCCAGAATCTTTAAATTAAATTTAATAGACACATGAATTCAACCTCCTACAGCTTCAACTGCTTATTCAGAATTTAAAGAGGTCAAGGACGACAATTTGGACAAAAGTTAATAAAAGAAAACCTACTGCTAGGAGCCAGACTTGATGGAATGTAATTATCCAGTCGCAGATGAAAAAAGTAAACGCATTAGACTTGTCATGAACAAAAGACATAATAAGTATAAAATTGGCTTACAATAGAAGGGAGCATAGATTAGACCTTTCATCAACACAATTAGAAATACAAAAATGTTTCTTCCCTCCTGATGAGCCTAAAGGAAGACTCAAAATGTCAGTCATATAAACATATACAAGTCTTGGTCCAGAGAACTACCATGCAAGACTTCAAATACAGCTTCACAACACATAACATCAAATACAGCTTCAAAACGCATAACATAAGAAATAATTGCTCATTTTCAAATTTCAACATTGCAGGAGCACACTCTTTCACATTTGTCTAATATGAATGGCAAAAAGTACAATGTGTTTATCAAAAAAACCATGAAATTACTTTGTAGACATCATCACATATGTGGTTGAATACATGGCCCTTCCAATATGATGAGAAATTGTGTAGTTTTAATATCATCTTATATATTAATACAGCCATGTCAACTTTTGCATATTCATAATCTTGGAACAAATCTCTTCTGTTACTCAAACTAAATATGTTATCCATAGGGTACAAAAGACATATATATATATATATATATATATATATATATATTCTTTTTTTTCTTTTTTTTCTTTTTTTCTTTTCTTTTTTTTTCTCAATGGAATTTCCATCACTTGGTTGCCTAAACCAATCATTCATTCAGACATCTGACAAATCTGAAAATCATATGAGAGACTTCAATTTGTAAAGCCAACAGCCGTCAAACCCCTGAGAACCCTCAAGGCTAGCAACATATCAACTCAATTCAAAATAATTTCAAACTTTTAAATATCCATAGTAAATTCCAAAGCATTCTCAATTCATGAGTAATCTGCTAATAGAGACAGAATGGTGACTAATTGTAAGGAAACAAAAAGAACCTTCTAATACCAATCCAATTGAAATCATGTACAAGTTATAACAATTTTGCTTACAAGCTTAACATAATTCAAATCAATAAATACAAGCAAGATAGCAAGCCAAAAAAAACTAGACAGTTGTATATTTTCATCCTCCCTGGCATATTTAATGCATGCAACCTTAAGAACAACTAGTCCGGGACTGAAAAATAAAGATTCCAAATGCTGCAAGAATGCAACTCTTTATAAATCAATTGCCAATTCCAATCCAATAAGGGAAAAAAAAAGAAAGAAAAAAATTCGAAATTGCAAAATACCCTCCCATAGTTGAATAATAGAGGTCAAGACAAAACAATGCTAAGAAATACTTAAATACCTTGGATTTGTTGAAGTTGTGTCTCGATTGCTTCTTAATGACTGAGATCTGCCATGGACCTCATCCTCCCCTGAAGCTTGAGGCAGTGATATTGCTGTATAAGAGGCATTTTGTGAAACAGGGGCGCTAGAACGGGAAGCAAGGGATGAGGGTGAAGGGTCTTGATCTGGCATGCGTATATACCGATGCCTATAGCGCCAATATAGAAGAGGAAGTGTCGCAAGACATCCTGAAGCATAACCTACAACCCAAACAGATAATGGGGCTTGGGGATTTTCATTCCTTGACAGTGCCAAAACAATAATAGATGCTATTATCTGACTAACTGTTATGGTAAGCTCAAAGGATATCCATAGACCCGAATTCAATGGGCTTGCTCTTTGTCGACGACCATAATTTCGCAAATCACCAGCTCTAGGAAAGGAGGTATTCCTCAGTGATGAAGACGGAGGAACAGGCCAAGATGGGGCCTGAGTGCTTGTGGATGGTGTTTCCTGCTCTGCTACAGCTGCAACATCCCCTTGACGAGACACTGAAACTGTAGTATTACCAGTGCTAACATTCAAAACAATGTGCTCTTGATCCGATCGCTCCGATGTGTGTTCCATGAGCAAAGGACACCTGTCACTATGACTGTCAGAACCCAAAACCGTGGAGCCAGCAGCCATGGAAATTGTCCACTGCGTTTAAAAACACACAGAAGCCAGGAAAAGCGGAAGTAATTCCACTTCTCAAAGCTTCTATGTTTGTAAGATTATTTCTATTTATGTTTCTTTTCTGAGTACCTGTGATTTTTACTTCTGCCAAAGCCCAAGTCTGGATATTGAGGAAAAACTGTATAGGTTGACGTCAACTTTCAGAAAAATGTATGAACTTCACCACTCAACATACTCACAGAAAAATAACTTTATCATTTTCTACATATAGCTCACACACCGGCCTGGAATTTGAAATGTACTTTTTATGCATTCCCACGCTTCCTTTTCCCAGAAACGGAGAGCCACCAAGCATTGTAGACAATGGCAAATAACACGTACTCTTCTGACTGAATCAAATATCCCATTGACAGCGTGCCCTAATCTGTGTGAATATCCAATAAGAAATCAATTAATATGTCTTTTTAAATTTAGCCATTTTCCTCAAAAGTGTTGCCTGAATTGCCAAAAATCAAAACCTATTCACTTTCATAAGTTTATTTATTAATCAAGGAGCCCAAAAACATCAAAATTCTCATTTGTCGCTGCAAGCAATCCAGTTTATAAGAAAAAGGACAGGTAAAGCACATAAACAGGACCCTAATTTGAAAATTGCTCTTCTTGAACAACACCAATACAAATGCAAAAACAAAGACTGCCTATTTATAATAAGAAATTAACCTCAAAAATAACGTAAATTGAAAGCCAGCACAGCCTTCAAAACCAAGCACACAAAATAATATAAACATCCCCTCCTACTAAAACCCTTGATTTAGTCCTCTCGACTGTATATTTTCCGTATTACCGATCGCTTCTATGTGCCCCAGGATTTCAGAGAATATGCATACAGAATTAAATGTTTACACGTATCTGACCTCGATGAGATTAAAAAGCGCTGATATTACAACGAATTAACCGTACACTGCATAATACTAGGTTGACTTTGCTAAAGAGAGAATTAAAAAACACATCCGATGATTTTCAATGTGCAGAGTACTATACTTGCTTAATTTGCCAAAAAATCAGACCAGATATTACCAATGGACAACAGGAAAACTGAAAGACGCCCGATCAAACTTCTACAAATTCAAACATATTCGAAAACAGCTCAAAATACAGATAAAGCTAGCACTTTCCCGTGAAATAACGCATAAAAGGCTCAAACATCTACAGTTCATCCCCACATAGAAACCTCACAAAACCGACTGAAACAGCAGGCTAACGCATCTGCTTCTCTTAAACCCAAACGAACGCAACATCCATCGATTTTCCCCGCAGAAGACGCCAAATGCCGGACAGATTCACGAAACAGCTCAAAAGCCGGCAATTCAAGGCAGATATTTTATCAATCCTTAAAATATTATCATTGCCTCAAATTCTCGAAGGTCATCAAGAGAGTTTAAAGTTCTTCTTTCTTAAAAGTCTTACCATTTTTCGCTGCCAAAATTTGAGAATTTTTTATGGCATTTTACAGCGTACCTGAAAATTATTACAATTGGCTGCAGATTCGCCTATTTTTTCAGGTGTGGAGCAGATTTAAGAGGGTTTGGAAGGCTTCCACGACCGCCATTGTTTTTGTCCTTTGCATTTTATCCATGGAATGTCGATCCTCTTGGTCGCCGAAAGAGGCGAAAGGGAGGAAGAATGAAAACGACACAAGGAAAACTGGCTAAAGAGGCCGATTATTTTATGGCCGTACAGCTGTCGGTCGTCAATCTATTTGAACGGGCTACCAATTTATTTTATTTTTCTCTCTGTGTTTCACTTCTTGACACGAATTTATATTCCCAACTTATTTGAGCTAGAAAACTTTAGCGGATGTAAAAAATAATAATAATTAAATGAGGAATTTGGATAAATAGATATGGAAGGTTCCGAGTCATTTCGTATTTGAAAAAGATATTTTGCCTTTACTATGGTCTAAGATATGCATTAATGCTTTTATTTTTTATTATTATATATAGCCTATTCTTTTAAAGAAAAAGACATGTAAATTATGTGGAGAGATATTTCTAATTGAAATTTAAATTAATTTAAATGAATTTTTTGGTTGTGTATATCTTTAAAAAATGGTCAATTAAAATATTAACTAGCAATTGCATTCCAACAAGGTGCAAAAGTTACACCGATAGGAAGATATACAAGGGTAATATATTGAAGGACAAGGCAAAAGTTTCAAGCAATTTTCAAAGATTCACCATTCTAACACAATTCAAGGTACAAGACAATAAGATTCAGCCAAAATATTGGCATGGTCCCTAGATCTTGTCGTGTTGTACAGCTAGAGCAAGATCTGTAGTTTTACACGACCTAGTGTATATATAACTCCATTAAAGAAGGTCAATCTAAAAACCCATAGGAAAATAAGAATAATTCATTCATTAATGGAGATCTAACCCAAAAGCAATATAACCATATAGTAAGACAACACCCAAACACATCAAATGTCGCATAGCACAATGCAAAGCTTTCTCATAAATCATCAAAATTACATTACAACTATCGCCGTTGTCTTGCCCAACCTCCAACAATACAATTAGTTTACTCAAAATTTTGACCCCCAATAACAAACCCTTTATCCACTTTTCTTTTAATAAAATTAGCGGAGCAAAGAATTAGTATTGATGGCAATATTACTCCCACAAATGTCAAATCAGAGTTAGAAATAAGTCCCCTAACTTTCTCATCCAAACACCCTATTAAAACCAAATCCAAAACCCACATGAACAGTGCCTATGAAATCAAAAAAATAGAAGATCTCGTTGATACTCTAGAAACCTCATCTATTAGGTGTTACAAGAGTTTCAAAAAAAGCAAAGCCTATTATATTTTAGTGTGGACTTATCTTTCTACACTGCCATTCCTCACATGGGTGTCTCTCCAAATTGTGCATTCTCCTCAACAATACACAAATCTAATGTAAATTCGTCTCCCAAAAAACTAATTTCAAATCCACACAAAATTGGTTACTAAAAAGACTTCTATGAAGAACTCAGCACAACAAACTCACCCTTGCTAGGGAGAAAGCATTGATCTCAATGTTGCTTGTCTAGGCTGGAAAATCTCTAAAGTTCCTTTACAATTCCAATATAAAGGACCATGATAACTACGTTGTAAATATATTACAAATGAGGAAAGTAGATTATCCTTCCTTTGCAGTTTTATTATAAAAGACCATGATAACTATATTATATATATATATTAAAAATGAGGAAAGTAGAGATAACTTTAGTGGAGAATATTCACCAATTGGCGAATATTTCAAGTCGACATTTTGGAAAATGGCAAATAAATGGGACCGAACAGGGTGGCCAATTCGCCCCGACTTTATAATTTTTTTCTATTGATAAAAGGGTTTCACCATTAAAATCTACGTGTGTATTTGCTATTTTTGCCTGAAAAATTCAGAAGTGTGTCTTAATTGATGACCAATTTCGCCAATAGACATGAAAGGTTCTATTTGCATAAGGACCCAATTCGCCTAGCATTTTTTGGAAGTGTGTCTTAATTCATCGCACTATTCACCAATTCTATTATAAGTCCATCCTAATGGACGATCCATAAATCGCTTAGGAAATTACAAACGTATATGTTTTGTTGAGGTTCAATTCGCCCTAAATTTACATAAGATGTGTTAGAAAATTACGCGGGATTCACAAAATACGTGTTTACCATTTAAAATTACCACTGAATTCGCCAAATATGGATTGGTATAAATATAATGAAATGTCAGCTTTATTTTACACAATTTGGTCGATTTTGAGCTCTTAATTCGGATCAATAGCTTAGTTTCAGACTAGGAACAATCATTGTTGCATTGTCGACTGCTAGTGCACACTACAGCAGTGCTACTCACTAAGAATCTAAAGATAAGTGATCATTTTTTGAAGTGTTATAATATTATTCATCTCAATCTATTTGCAATTTTTAATTCATTCGTATTGAGTGGGGAGACCTCACTCCCGAAATATCTAGATTATAGGTCGGTCCCTATGGCCAATGAATCATATATTCTAATATCTATTATTGTTTCTTAAATGATAAATAGTTTTTTGCAATCTTTATTTCGTTGGAGATGTCAAACAGGAAGAAGGGTAAGACTCATGAATGTGGCGAAGGCCAAGAGAGGCCAACAAAGCTCAGAACCTTAACTGTGTACTTTAACAATGTTTTGTGGTGAAAATGATGAAGGTACATCATCACAAGTACAACTACAAGATTCACAACCTACACCAAATATTGAAGAATTCATGGAATGTGATATCTCAGAGGATGATGATCTTGAAGAAGATTATCTAGTCGATACCCAGGGTAGCGGGAATGAGATAATCGACAAGGGTGACAATGTCGTAGATGATGATGATGCACAAAAGGGGAAAAGAAAATCAAAATCAAAAAAGGGTCGGGGTGGGATATGTCGACAAGGAGTTTTAAAATTGATTGAGTGTCAGATTACCCATTCATTGAACTAGTGGAGAATCCAGATAAAGATAAGCCTCCAGTAGAATGCAAGTGAAATATTTTTAGTTGGAAACATAATAAGAAAAAAGAGGTTGCAACTAAAACTTGACAACATAAAGAAGCATATTGGAAAATTTTATGAGAAACAAATCATAGACGAAATTAAAAAATCAGTGATAAGATGGAAAATAAAGGAGCGATGTCAGCATGTTAAGAATGTCTTATTATATAATGTGAAAAGGTAACAAGTGAACCCTGCAGAACGTAAATGTTCTATTCAAGCTATTCTTGGAAAAGTAATGGTAGTAGAACAACTGGGAAAAGGTATTTAGTTAAGTGTTGTTTTTACCTTTTGATATGTGGGTGTGCTATAACAAGCTACCCAAAAATGAGTTCTTTATTAGAATGGTTGAAAGTTCCCAACTATCCTCATAGTCATTGGTCAATAAATAGTGGATGGGAATGGACAATTTATCTTGTTGAGGTTGAAAAATTAGATATGAAGGAAAAAATAAGAGAGTTAAACTTTATTGTTGTAACATATAAAATGGATGGTCACCAAAATGTAAGATATTAAATAGAGGTGATGACCTAATGTTACATTTAAAATTGGAATGTTTATTGAAATGCATGAGATAAATTTAATGTGTGTTATGAGAATGGTGAAGAAGGTAAGATTGTCCTCTTAATCCCAGATTTCTTAAATGGAAGATCCAAATTGATTAACCCTAAAGAAAGGATCAATGCATAAATGAATCAACCTATTAAGGATAGGGATAAAGAGAAAAACCCTAACTCCTATTTTATAGAAGATTAAGAATTATTAATTGAAATGGATAGGAGAAAAGTACTAACCTTGAAATGTTGCAGATCTGAAGAATGCTATTTTTGGGGGTCTGCACTCAGTTTTTGGAAAATCTGAGACCGAAATCTGGAATAGAAACGCAAAAATAAACAAAACCAATAAATCTTTTTCCGTTCTGACACAATTTCGATTTGTACTCTCAAGTCAATGTCACCATTGACCCAGAATTTTTGATTCTGACCTAGGGCAAAATTGACCTAAAAAGTCTCCGACAGGAAATATGTTTTCGGATCCTAAAAGTTTGTCAAAAAGGGTATCCAAATCTGCACTCCAATGTGTTGTTCTGAACCTATACCTGTAAGAAAAATGGATTGTTTGTTGGGGGGAGGGGTTTTCCTTAGTCAAACCCCGATTTAGGAATTAACCTTGAAATCAATAATTTAAATAAAGAATGCTAGCAAGTAGTAGAAGTAAATCTAATAACGAAGCTATGATACTCAATAGATATGCAATTGTATTTCGAATGTAAACAAGTATGTAAATATGAAATCTTGGACTCAATTAGAAACCATAAACCTCCATGATTGTATGCTTAGAGTCCACTTTGAAGGAAGAATGAAAAGGTCTTTGAGGATGCAGAAAGGATCTTGAAGGAAGATCACACCATCATGATGGATAGATCTAGGGCTTGAATGATGAATGTTGAATGCTTGAACCAAATCCCTTCAAAGGCTTGAATGCTTGAATCCTTGATCTTTAATGGAGAACTTGGATGCTTGAGAGGAAAAATTGAACACTTAGAAAGCTTGAAACATGTTCAACAATGGATGCTTGATGACTTCTTGCTTGATTTGATAATTCATGCTTAACATCGCTTTTAGAAAATGAGAGGAGAAAACTTCCTTTTATATGAAACTAGGGCACAATCTTCTAGAGAGGCCTAAATAGGAGAATTAAATTCCAATTAGACTATATCCCTAGAAGAGGACCTATATTAAATATAATTTAAGAATCGTCGCTTCGAAACCCAAAATAGTCGACCTGGAAGTGGGAAATGGACTTTTGATGACCTCCGGCAGCCGACAGACTTCCAGATTTGAAAGGGGGACCCAGGTCATGGTCGAGGTCATCCTTGACCTAGGTCAAGGATGAGGTCAACCCTGACCTAGGTCAAGGTTGAGGTAGACCTTGACCTAGGGAGTCAATACCCCTGGAAAATATGCCAGATGGGATGGAAGGTGCCCGGAGAGGTCCAATCAGGGTCCTAAACAGGCAGAGAAGTAGGAGAGGATGCAGAAATGAGGGGACAATATGATGGTGGTAAAAAAACACCTCCTAAGGAGGGATAAACATTCTTAACATAGAAGTGCTTCCATTTTAAGATGATACATTAATCCCCCACTTTAGCGGGAGTATGGAAATCGAACATACTTGCGGTAAAGTTAGAAGAAAGACTCTAGTGGATCACAACGAGGTAGAATATCACTAAGTAAAGAACATGATCCCCCAGACCAAGGATTATAACTCAACATATATGCATAAAGATATAAAATTAAAGAGCAATTAATCATAGAAAACATGCATGATTACATAAGCAAGACAAGAGCAACACTATAGATAACATAGCTTCATGATCTAATCCTACTAGCATGAAAGTGAAAGAGAGTAAAGAGAAAGTGATTACCTCACCTAGTAAGATTCCCACCTTACCATGAATCACCAAGGAGGGAGAGCCCAACAGGTTCACCCATAAACTGTGCTTTGTAATTGTAATGCGCCTTCTGACGGCTTTTGAAATATCCATAGATCTACATTCTTGTATCACTATGAAATATAAAATGTGTGTCTTTTCAGGATTTAGCAGCTTATGTGCATTACCTTCCAAGTATTTAGCATATTGTAAAATGTGTATCTCTTCAGGATTTAACAACTTATGTGCGTTACCTTCCGAGGATTTAGCAAAAAATAAAAATAAAAATGTGTGTCTCTTCAGGATTTAGCAACTTATGTGTGTTGCCTTCCGAGGATTTAGCATGTTGTAAAATGTAAACTAATGTAAACTATAGTATAAGGGAGACCATATATATTCCCCCTCCTTATCATGACTACCCACTAGGAAGGATAAGGAAGAGAAAGAGGATACCTACTTCACAATGTAAGGAGATATCCAGCTTAACAACAATATACACTATATCCTTAGCAAAGAGTATGGACCCTTACCTCTAAGAGCATAGATAATCATGAAATGGATATGTCACATATGGAAAAAGGATCCTCAAAGAGGAAGATATCTTATCAACAAGACCCCCACCATAGAGGAGTGCTTAGGATAAAATATCATCTTCCAAAGAAAAGAGGGATCAAAGATTCAATCATCAAGCCCCCTGCGATGAAGAGGAAGAGGAATCTCAGAATGAAGGAGTCAAACTCTAACCCAAAGCAAAGGCAAGAGTTTATAAAGAACATAATTTGCAAAATAAAGAAGAGGTGATGACCTATGACAATCACCTCTCATATAAGAGGGTATCCATAGCCAAAACATAAATCTTTATAAGGAAATAATGTTGTATGATAAACAAATGCCACTAAGCTAAGGAAATTATATCCTTAGATAGAGGAAGAAGGAAAATACCTTGCCCCCAGGGATGGAAGCAAAGGATATACCAAATTATATCAAGAGATGTTGTAATAAAGAGATATCTTAGCAAAACAAATTTCCTAGAAAAGATATCATGAATGATTATGAGAATATGTATCATAATAGGGATAAAATATGGAAAGAATAACCAATTAAAATCAAAACAAAATACATGCTAAGAGAAAAATGGATCCTAGAAGACTGGAAGGAAATAGCTCTTGCCCCCAGTTAAGAGACAAGAGGAGAAAAATATTATCTAATTTATAGAAGAACGAGGGAAATGCCCTATATCAAAATTATGAAGAAATTGTAATACCACACGGGAATGAGATATAATTCCTAAAGCAGCTCTTTCTCTAACATATAGCTTGAAATGCACACAATCATAAAGTAAATGTGTATTACTATAATGAAAAGGACATATGTATTTAGAGAGAGCACTTTTGGGCATGGGTTTAAAGATTTCTTTCTTAGAATTCATTAATTGGACATACACTTTCTTAGCCACATCTTGAGGAGTATTAGGGTGATCTAAGGAAGGTGTTGGAAGAAAAACATGAAGAGGAGGATGATGGTTAAGATCAACCACTTTGATTTGAGGAGACGGGAAACCTATACCATGTATATCTTGTTTAGGGGATGAATGAATCGGGTTTTTAATACCATGTTCATTAACACCAAGCCCTAAACCGTTGTATCCTTGTTTATCCACCATAGTATATCTGGTAGTGTACCTATCTTGCAAAGCTTCTATGGGAGGTGATTGATTATGGTGCTCATGAGAAAATGTTGTGTATGGTGGAATGATAGGTTTGGAAGAGGTTTCTTTGTTTTTCCCTTTAATATCATCATGGATTGGATAGGAAGGGGAAGGTAAATGAAAGAATTCTTGAACATCTACATCATGAACTTTAGCTTGAGCCCCATCATAAGTGTGGGAAGAACTAGGGATAGAAGATGGAGAAATAGAATTAGGAATATTTGGAATTAGATTAGGATTTATAAGATTAGGATTAGGAGGATTAGGAAATGGGGTATCATCTAACCAATTCTTCACATAATCCAAAAGAGCAATAATTCCACTACACAAATCCTTAATGAAATTTTTGAAAGTAGGAAGACTAGTATTAGTTAATCTAAAAATAGCATAAGCAAGTGAAACATGAAGATTAACAAACATGATGAAATGAATGATACTCTCATATACATCATAAGTACTATAAAGAGATGCTAAAAGAAGCATAATGAGAAAAATAGTCATACCCCAAAGCATCTTAAAGATCTTCACAGTGAAAGAAATGCAAGAAATGTTTTTTATATTTTTATGAGTATGTAGATTTTTTAATTTTATTTTAAAATGCAAGAGCATAAAAGAAAACTAATTTAGTATGCATGCAAGATCTAGTCTCTAAGGAAAAGAGGCAAAGCATCTAACACCAAAAAGAAAGAGTTCTCTATCGCGGGTTCACCAAAATGTAACATTTAAAATGGACGGTCACCAAAATATAAGATATAAATAGAGGTGATGACCTAATGTTACATTTAAAATTGGAATGTTTATTGAAATGTATGAGATAAATTTAATGTGTGTTATGAGAATGGTGAAGAAGGTAACATTATCCTCTTAATCACAAATTTCTTAAAGGGAAGATCCAAATTGTTTAACCCTAAAGAAAGGATCAATGCATAAATGAATCAACCTAATAAGGATAGGGATAAAGAGAAAAACCCTAACTCCTATTTTATAGAATATTAAGAATCTTTAATTGAAATGGATAGAAGAGAAGTACTAACCTTGAAATGTTGCAGATCTGAAGAATGTTGTTTTTGGGGGTGTGCACTCAGTTTCTAGAAAATCTGAAACCAGGTCTAGAATAGAAATATAGAAACGAACAAAACCCATAAATCTTTTTCCATTCTGACACAATTCTGATTTGTACCCTCAAGTCAATGTCACTATTGACCTTGAATTTTTGACTCTGACCTAGGGCAGAATCGACCTAAAAAGTCTCCGACAAGAAATCTATTTTTGGATCCCAAAAGTTTGCTGAAAAGGATATTCGAATCTGCATTCTGATATGTTGTTCCAAACTTGTACTTGCAAGAAAAATGGATTGTTTGTTGGGGGGGAGGGGTTTGCCTTAGTCAAACTCTGATTTAGGAATTAACCTTGAAATCAATAATTGAAATAAAGAATGCTAGCAAGTAGTAGAAGTAAATCTAATAATGAAGCTATGATACTCAATAGATATGCAACTGTATTTCGAATGTAAACAAGTATGTAAATATGAAAGCTTGGACTCAATTAGAAACCATGAACCTCCATGATTGTATGCTTAGAATCCACTTTGAAGGAAGAATGAAAAGGTCTTTGAGGATGCACAAAGGATCTTGAAGGAAGATCACACCATCATGATGGATAGATCTAGGGCTTGAATGATGAATCTTGAATGCTTGAACCAAATCCCTTCAAAGGCTTGAATGCTTGAATCCTTGATCTTCAATGGAGAACTTGGATGCTTGAGAGGAAAACTTGAACACTTTAAAAGATTGAAAACATGTAGAATAATGGATGCTTGAACTTTTTGCTTGATGACTTCTTGCTTGATTTGATAATTCATGCTTAACATCGCTTTTAGAAAATGAGAGGAGAAAACTTTCTTTTATATGAAACTAGGGCACAATCTTCTAGAGAGGCCTACATAGGAGAATTAAATTCCAATTAGACCTATATCCATAGAAGAGGATCTATATTAAATATAATTTAAGAATCGATGCTTCAGAACCCAAAACAACCGACCTGAAAGTGGTAAATGGACTTTTGATGATCTTCGATAGTCGACAAACTTCCAGATTTGAAAGGGGGACCCAGGTCAAGGTTGAGGTCATCCTTGACCTAGGTTAAGGTCAAGGTTGACCCTGACCTAGGTCAAGGTTGAGGCCAACCTTGACCCAGGGAGTCAAAACCCCTGTAAAATATGTTGAATGGGATGGAAGGTGCCCGGAGAGGCCCAATCAGGGTCCTAAATAGGCAGAGAAATAGGAGAGGATGCAAAAATGAGGGGAAAATATGATGATGGTCAAAACACCCCCTAAGGAGGGCTAAACGTTCTTAATGTGGAAGTGCTTCCATTTTAAGACAATACAATTGCATTGTCTTTAGACAAAGTTACGAAAATAGATAATATATCTTAGGTATGTGTGCATGTTTATATTATACGAAATCATGTCTGCCAACCTCATATACTATCTATTGCTAAAATGAAGGAGAGTGTGATAGTGTAAGTTGTATTTCAACTAGTTAAGATTTATTTAATTGAATATGGAGGTATGGATGAGTTGATGATTTCCAAAAAAATTATATGTGTAGGAGCGGATGGAGCTTCAGTAATACAAGGTCAGAGGAATGGTCTTTGCGCAAAGCTTCAAACTTCTTGTTCACCCTACATGATTGTCATTCACTGCATGGCCCACAGAATGAATCTATCTTTTAGAATTGCGAGCACCTATTGGTGTAGGGGAACCTTTGATGTAATAAGGATCCAATGATGATCCAATGTTTGATTTTTTCATATTTTGGGTAAGGGGGTCTTTAGGATCATTTTGGTAATCAATTGTAATCATTTGACCCAATATGTAAGACCACTACTCCAATAAGGTATTGATAAACCTATTGGTTCAGTCTGGTAAAGGGGTCATTTGAAGTATGGGAGGGGTAGGATAGGAATGTAATGATGTTTTGAATCAATCATGGACATTACAATGAGTTCATATCATAGGATAGATATGAGGGTGTTTTATGTCCTAAAGTTGTCAATGTTGTCATGACAACATTGACAACAAGTGAAAAGTTGTTTAATTTTGGTCCTAACAGTCATATTGGTTCAAATGATAGTTAGGAACTGTTGGGAAGGATGTTTGAACTCATTATATTCCTTTCATGGTCAAAGTCAAGGGTTGTTTGAAGAATTTAAAAGATAATCAATAAAAACTTACTATTTTCCTGATTTATTCTCTGATTTCTATAGTTGTACGACTCTATACGGATAGAAATGAGGGTGAGATGTTCATGGATGAATAAGGTAGTGGACTAGCCTTAGAATTAAATTTATTTGGGGCATATCTCATTCTTTGATTTTTAATCCTTATTTTTCTGTGACAGGCCAGGAAGCCCTCAAAACTTGGGGTTTGGAGTTGAAATGTGATTTGTGCCACTTTCCACCATGATAAAATCATGGACTTTTGTGGAAAGTGACATCCCTATATTTATTATAATATGCAATTGGTTTGGGACCAAGGAGATAAGGGAGTTGGGAGAATAAGGAAGCCCTAGCCAAACATCTCTATGTGACTAGTTGGTTGTTAAAGGCAAATGGGTGTAACAGAGACATCAAAAGGTGATTTGGTCAGATTCTGATGGTGGATTTGTTGTTTTGGAATAGGAATAGAGGTGTTCAAGGTGAAGGGGAAGGTTGGAGACACTTTAGACACCTTAGATGGATATTGTGTCTGCAGAAATGATTTCATGTTCATTTTAGTATGGTTTCTCATCTTGCATCATTCGTCATCTTAGATTAACATCATTCTAGCTTGCATTATCGTCACTCTCACATATCTCATTTTATGCATTTAGCATTAAGCATATCTCATTATTTGAGTTTTAATCCTCATTTTGATCTAATGTGATAACTGAGAGCCATAAAAAAATCAAAACTAGGATTTTTGGAGACAAAGAACCATGAGACGTTCTTGAAAATCATTTCTTGTTTATTCATTTTGATGTTAAAAATGGTTTTTGATCTAATATTTTATGGGTATGATGTGATTGTTATATTTTTAAACTAACCCCATAATAGAAGCATGCATTTTTGGTGCCCACCGTGGGGCTTCTTGCCTCTTATCAATAAAACACAGTTTATGTTTATGTTTTCTACATATCATTTATTCTGATCAATAAAATATAGTCCCATTTTCCAGTGCTTTTCACTGATTTAAATGATATTCGCTTGAAAGCTATTTGATTGGGTATCTAAAGCATCATTTTTTTAATTTTTTTTATTTTGAATCATTTTTTCTTTTGGAAATGACAAAGATATAAGGGTTTCTTTGAAAACTATCAAAATCGAATCTAGGGTAAACAAAAAGTTAATAAAATATGGAAATTTTATATTCCACATTGATCCTAACCCCACCATTGGTTGTAAGGATGGGAAATGTGTTTTATTTTATTTTCTTGGTGTTTATAGAGAACCACACTATAGGTTGCACATTTTTTGAATGGATGTAGAAGGATAGTAGTTTGTTGTCTTAGAAGATAAATGTATGATTGTCATAGAAAATGCAGTCTCAATGAAGAAGGCATAACTTTTGTTTTCACCATTGGATTTCTCTGATTTTTGGATATATGTTGTATAAGCGTGATTTTTAAGGTCTCACTAGAGAGATTGACAAATTAATGTCTTGTTAAAAAGTTATGGACAATAGAGTAAGGGTATAGGAAGAAACCAATAAGTTTCTTGTTTGATGGTAAGGGTGTGATGGTGTTTGGATGAGGCTTTGGGAATTGGTTGGTGTATTTGATTGTTTAGGATAGTGGGATAAGAGTGTCTTGTATAAGGAATAAGTTAATAATCTTATGTGAATCTAGGAGAATACGTTGCTATCATAGGGTAGTAGAGGAAGGAGTGTATTTTGTCAATGAATGGAAACAATGATGGTTGAAGATGAAATCAGATTGTGAATGTGATCAATGGTTGGTCCACTATGTTTTTCCAATGTCTACTCTTGTCTTTGCAACACTTACACTTTTTTGCAATGCTTCTGCACTTTCTTACAATGCTTATTAACTTTTTAGCTCTTCTGAATTATCTTTCAATGCTTCTTATTTGGTTCACAAAAAGTTAATTTGAGATCTTGATTGGTGTTATGATGATCATGTAGGAATGACTGGTTTATCCAAACTGAAGAAAGTAGTGTGACTCATTCTTGGATTTCACAAAAGGAAAGCTTTGAAGAGAAAGATTGCACATCTAGCTCATCGAGAGAAGGTTATTGAGCAAATCCGAGTAGAAGAGAAAAGAGAGAGTATTAAGAGATACATTTTTATTCTCCAAGCTTATCAATTGAAGTATAAAGTTCATGTAAACATCCTAGTTCTTATGTCAGTTTGTTACTTTAGGAATGAACCTTATTATGGTTTATGTTAATTTATTTGTGTCTTTAAACCTTATTATGGTTAATGTTTATTGAATTGTATCTTTAAATTTTGATGGATAGACCATGTTGATAACTAATCTACCATGAAATTTAAGAAAGTTGTAAGGAGGATTCTCGGTTTCAAGTTAAGGAAAGTGTTGAAGAAGAGGCTTGTGTATACTTTTAATCTCAAGTGGGCCCAATAAATTGAAAGAACACAAGAGGAAGGTAAAGCTTATAACCGTTATGCACACATTGTAAATCTCTATCAAGAAAAATATAACTTAGAGGTTGACAGAAATGCTCATTTTGAATGAATCGTTGGTCATTTGATTTATTTGATTTTGATAATCATGGGATACTAACCTTTGATCATAAACTTTGTATCATTAAAAAGAGAAAGAACCAAAAGAAAATAAAAAAGCTTGCTAAAATCACTAAAAGGGGCACCTTCTAAGCTTTCCTATCTCATGTGTGGCAATTTCATTTGAAAAGAATGTGCTCTTATTTGAAAACATAGATTAATTAAGGACCTTCATTTCTTGTGGACCAAGGTGATGGGGATATGTTCTCCCCTTAATTTGGTGATCAAAATACTAGGCCCACCAAAGTCCCTATTATACACTAAATTTGCACCCTAGTCAAGCTCTCTTGGTCTTGATAATCTAGTATAACATGGGAATCACTTCAAGGTTGTGGGACCTATGCTAACTTGAAGTGAAGCCTCCAGATTCTAGGTCGGTTCCTCTTGGATAATCACCTAATCTTCTCTTTGACATGAAAAGTAAATTTGAAGGAAAAGGGATAGAAGGAATGTATAAAAGGGAAATGACTAGAAGCAAATTATCCTACTAGGTGATACACCGAAGGTAACTTGAAATATGAAATAGTAACCGAACTATCATGAAGGTTCTTAGATCTATTAGAACACAATCTTTCTGAATAGGCTTGCATAAGTATTTCACAGAGAGGCCCGGAATGGAAAGAGGCTATTGGAGGAAAGAACAAATTTGACGGGCAATAACATTCCCAAGTAAAGTTAGACACAAACTGTGACCTGCAAACAGACTTTCACTTCAACAAATATGCACAAGAGTGAGACAAAGTAGCCAGGGATGAACAAAATCCATAGGGTAACCTAAATCAAATCACACACAGTAGTACACAAAGATGCTAAAAGGAAGGAAGGCTCTGGAACTCTAATATTTCTCTAGCATAAGCAACTATATATATTCCAGTAAGAGAAATACAGATAAAGAAAAGCTTGAGGGCAGGAAAAATGCCACAAAAAACTCATACATAACCTCAAATTCAATGAAAAACTACAACAAAGTGAAAACCAGAGAGCAAAGAAAATGCCACAGATACTTTTACACCAGCTGGAACCTCTAAGCTAAAAAGCTTGAAAACTAACTTATATACATGTTCCTCTAGCACGCAGGCTCAGGAAACAATCCATTCTAGAAACTAGAGTTACAATAGATTTTGCATAAACAATGCAGAAACCCTAAATCTATCAATTCTACTTATAAATACAGCTGAGAAATATCTTGCTCGATTAGATATATCTTTGAAATCTTTTCATCATCATAAATGCAGTCGAAAGAAGTTGGCTCGACCCATCTCTCTGTTTGTAACTTGAAAAATCACGCCACCACTATAGACTCTGAGAATCAGATCTTTTGAATTTTAAATATTTCAATAAGCAATGGTCATGGGTGACGCGAGATGATCTTATCAACGACTCAAAAATATTTGACTGTTCTGTTTAAAACACAGCCGTCGATCTCCATCTTATATTCGTTGTTATCTTTGTCTTTAAACCAGGTTCACTTCCCCTTAACTCTAGTTGCCAAAAAAACTTTATGTCACTGAGTCAAGATAACATTTTATTAACCCAGAATTCCTTTGGAGACTTCATGACTACCACTGGATTAGATCAAGATCGGACGCTTTGCGCAAAGTCTCGTATCCTTAAGAGAATATTTTGTTTCTTTACAAGACTTGGCGATTACAGTGGTCTTAACCTGACTCACCTTTTACCTGGGGTCCTTTATCAAGACTTAGTGACTGCATAGTCTCATAGTCTCCTTTCATTCTGCTTAACTATGGTTTCATTATGAGACTAATGATTAGATCTCAAATCAACGGCTGTCATGAAGTCGTGTTCACTTTCAAGCATATTCCATTTTTCCATGAGACTTCATGACTACATACATAATACCTGGGCCCCCTTTTCCACGTGTTGATCTGTCATTCCTCCACGATCACTAGATTGTAAATCTTTGACCTTTTGAATAAACCCGCATTTTAATCATGAGTTCATTCAGAGACTCAGTGACTGAACAATCTCGCCATATTGAAACACTTTGTCTAATCATGGTTAGTTCACGAGACTACTCGACTGAAGGGTTTTAGCTTAACTCTTTCTCCAACTCAGGTCACCTCTAAAGTTAGGAATACACTAAGTTGCGATGTCTCTGATCCTTTTGTTAACTGAGGGTTACATCAAGAGACTTAGCGACTATCACAGGATTAGATCTCAATTGGACAATTAGTGCTAAGTCTCAAAAGTCTGAGAGGATATTCCTTTTATTTGGGAGACTGCGCAACAAAGGCAGTCTCGTGATCACCGAATGATATGGAATATTCATTTTCCCTTGCATGACTAAGCGACTAAAGGGCATTTGAAATGCGCACATGAATTAAAAGAACTTAAGTTGCTTGGAAAAGGTAATGAAGGAATAAAAGAGGTTGTGAACCAACTAGGGTTTATGCCAGATTTGTATAGGGTTTCAATACTTAGGCCTTTTTCAGGAGTTAGGGGTAAAATAGAGGGTCTAGAAATTTGTAGAGAGAAAGAATAAGACTAGGGAGTATTGTAGAATTCACAAGCTAGGCTCTACCCTTGTGGGAGCCACATTTTTCTCCACTTGTATCCAGAATTCACATGTAATGGGAAATTTTGGGTAACAAACCCCTTAATTAGAAAAAGGTCACATAATTATCTCATGTGTGTGATATTATTGAAGATTTGATGTGGTAGGGATATGATCTCCCCTTAATTGGGTGATCAAAATACCACACCCACTCAAAATCTAATTTGCATTGTAATAGTGCATTTGATCCTTAGCGGGCCTGCCTCCCGAGATTTGCCTTAAGCAGGTCGATGAGAGGGAATAACCTAAGTGGGATACAAAAAAAATCCATGGCATTCTGACCTACTATAAAATAAAAGGTGTTCATCCTTAATGGGGTGATCAATGGAAAGATCTTAAGAATATCCATCTTCTAGTAGTCCTTCGGGATTGCACAAAACTGTGTTTTGATGCAGGTGAGAGGCCTCTGTAATGGAGCTTATACTCAATTTTTCTGAACAGAATCATACTACAAACTTGATATATATAAAACCTACCCATTTATCTATTGTGTGTCAGTTATGGTGTAAGGGGATTGCCTCATCCCCTGAAGCTACTCATCATAAGTGTTCCCCTGGTTGTTTGGAATAAGGTTTTTGGAGGTGATTACCAAAAACACTTCCCTTGCAAATTGAAGGCCTTACCAAGTGTATAATTTTCCCATCATCTTCACATGTAGTTTACCTCTTTTCTAAGGGGGACACAGTGCATGAGGGTTTGGAACATCAAGTTCGATTGATTCCAAGTTCATGAGCCTATGATTGATACATTGAAGCAAACATTTCCTTAGGTAGACTGCTTGAAGTGTATTTATTGTGTTATACTAGTGGAAATGGTTCAAGAACATACACTCTTTGTTGTAGAAATCTAAGACAAAAACAAATTTTTAATGTGTGTGTTGTGCTTGAAAGTAAAATTGATAAATCATCCATCATCAACAACCTCAAAAACGTGTGTTTGCAAAACTCCTACTTGCTCCCAATGGGTTATTAACTTGAATTCTTTGAACACATGTTGTTTGCATCCTTAGGTGTTTAAGGACAATTGCATAATTATCTTTCTATTTAAGAGTCACACCGCAAAAAGTCATCCAATTTTGAGAAAGCAAAGAAACCTTGGAGCTATCGAACAACTTTAGAGTAAAAAGTCAGAATTGAGAAAAACATTTTGGATAAAAAATTTACTAATCATATCAAACGATCAACTTGAAAGTGTCATCAAGTCAATGTTGATTCTTGATCTTGGAAAGTTCAACATCAAGGGATAACAAATCCTTTCTCCTAGAACTCAAGAGATCAAAGTTAATCAAGAGTCTCCATCATAGGGATACATATTTTCCTATCTAGACTCCCTTTAGACACACCTCATCTGCAAACATCGAATACAATTGGAACATTTGTTTATCCTTAGTTGTCAAAGCTCGATCACAATTGACTTGTAACTTGAAAGTGATTCATTAATAGTTTCATTCTTGTAAGAACAAGATCCTATAAATTTATAACTAGTCGTAATCCCAACGGAGAAACTACTATAGTAGAAGGAACATATCATGACCCATCACCATAAGTTGACTCAAGCCAACCAAACGATTCATAAAACTCTCTCAACATGAATCAAGAGGAGAATGAGTGGGATAGGAACAAAAACAACAAAAACAACAACAACAACAACAACAACCACAACCACAAAAACAACAATGAACACAACCACAACCACAACCACAACAATGATGCTCATAATGAAGAAGAGAAAGAACTTATGGATGAAAGAGTACAAGAAGTATTACAAAATCATATATTTCAAAGGCTTATAGAGCAAGTGCTTGAAACAAATAAAGAGATATTTCATGACTCTAGCACAACAAGGGGTCAAGCTACCTCATGATTATGATGTCTCAACACTCAAACAAAGAGAGGATGAGGTAAATCATATATGAGTCTTAAACATACACATCCAAACCCTCCAAAAACAACTTGAGTATATCAAAAGAGGGAATTCACACAAGCAATACACTTTAGAAATCATTTGCCCTTATCCATTTGACAAGACTTTGAATATGATACCCTTTCCACCAAATGTAGAATTGCCTAAATTTGACAAATATATGGGTACAATAGATCCTCACTTGACCATACATAGAATTTTGTACCCCTAGTATGGAATTTATCTATGAACCCACATATTCAATGCGATTATTTCCACGAAGTGTATGTGGCCAAGCAATTGAATGGTTCTCCAAATTGCCACTTGGAATCAACATGTTTGAAGAACTCATTAGCAAATTCGTTGGTCAATATTACTACAACATTGAACATGAGATAACAATGCTAGATCTCTGAAATTCTAGACAAAAGGAAGGATAAGATTTCTTGATATACTTACATCAATGGAGAAAACTCTTTTCTAAGTATCCATGCACTATCCCATAAAAGAAGAAGATGACTATCTTTATAAACACCTTGAATCAACAAATGAGCTTTAGACTCCAGTTGCAATGCCATGTCTCTTTTGAAAAAGTGATTGAAAATGGTATTTCCATTGAGGATGCTTTAGTCATAAATGGTGAATTAAAACTTTACAAGGACACTAAAAGCTCTACTAGCAATCAAACCAAAAACAACAACAATGAGAAGCCCAAATTTTGGACAAGAAACAAACATGTTACCAATGATGGGGTTGTAGATAACAATAATGTGAAGCCTTCACAACCCATCTTCAATTTGTCAAACCCTATAGTCAAGAAATTTAATCAATCGGGAAGCACATCTCAAAGTAATCAGGATAAGTCAAAAGTTTTCTCATATCTGTCTAGGAGAAAATTTACACCTTTGGGAGAACCCCTCGATTCGACACTGAAAAAGATTTTGGATAACAACATAATCACACTACCTGAGGCTAGAGTATTTGAGCTAAGATTCAATCCCCCATGGTGGAATGACTCTCATTATTGTGACTATCATAGGAATAAAGGTCACAAGATAAATGATTGCATGAAACTAAAGCATACTATCCAAGATTTGATCGATAATGAGGTTATTACCGTTGGTGGTCATAAAATAAATGAAGAACACGTAGCCTTCAAAACTCCTTTCATGAGACATGAAAAAGGAGAGTCTTAAAAAATAATCATGTCAACAAAAATAATTTTTCCCATACATACGACAATACTATCAATGATCTTTCTGGTTTCAATGAAAGAGTTAATGTGATTGTGATCAAAGATAAACCCGATAAATAATTTGGTAATGCAGACACTAGAAATCAAAGCAAGATTACATTGAAAGGGGAAACTTCAAATACTACATCCACTAAACAAAAATATGATATCATAGACCAATTACACAAAATCACCTCACATATCTCCATTTTAGAGCTATTAAAACTCTCACCAACACACAAGGATATCCTAGAAAAAACTCTATTGGAAATGAATGTACCTAAAAATTTGGGTGTTGATAAATTCCAGACCATGGTGGGACATTTAACTTCACCTTATTATCTCTCATTTTATGAAGAAGATTATTTGTCTTTAAATCACCCTCATAATAATCCCCTTCATATTGAATTCCTAATTCATAAACATCAAGTAAGATGAGTGTTGATAGACGAAGGGGCAGGATTAAATATTTGTACATTAAAACTAGTTCGTGCAATAGGATTGTAGACGTCCAAAAATATTAATATTGTTATTAATATTAAATTCCCTCTTATTCATCTAACTATTTGATTTAATCAATTAAATAGTTTCATAGTTGGTATTTATCAATGATCAAATACTATTCTAATGTATTTTATTTAAATATATTTGCTTCGCAAAAACCCCTCTTTAATAAATTTATATTTATTGAAAATTCCTCCATATTCCTAATTCTTCTAAACTATGATTTATTCAAATGTAATTTGAATTATAATCTAAAACCTAGATAGGAACATGCAATCTAGACGCCTACCCTATTCCTACTCTACCCCCATCACCTCACTTCCTAAACATGTTTCCCTACCTAACTGTCCTTTAATCATACTTAAAGGGTGATTCCTAACATTTTAAGGCTGATGGAATGCTCACCCACATGGGAGAATTCTCTCAAAAATGGGCACCCATCCCTCTTAAATTCCTCTTACAAGTTTGTCTCCCACTTGGAAATCTTGAGCCACTCAACATTTAATGCCAAGTTTGACTCAAATTTAGCCATCCCTTCAAGCC
>MU224402.1:2397633-2425634 GCA_018584345.1 Thuja plicata | reverse complement strand
CCACTTGGAAATCTTGAGCCACTCAACATTTAATGCCAAGTTTGACTCAAATTTAGCCATCCCTTCAAGCCTATGTGTCCCTTATGTGGCTCTTATGTGGATGCCACATAGGTGCCACCTCATCCAAGCTCTCCTCTTCTCTCCCAAAAATATATAAGTAGAGGCCTTCTACTCTTCATTTTTCATCTCTCATTATGCATTGTTATTGTGCTAGAATTGTTTTAGATAACATTCATGGTTATTTTCATGATCATAGTTTCTCATTTAAATCATATAGATATCATATGATAGGATAATGGGTAATGAATCATATCTTCAATCTTGCATATTTTTCATATCATTTCCATAGCTAATTTAGATCATCCTTTGAAGAATTTGAGACTAGTTCCTCATACTAGCTCTTGAATTCCTTCATTGTTTCTAATCTTGCATTGCATTGGGGATTCACTTCACTTATGTGTTTGAGAGAGCACACCCACAATCCATCAAAAGGAGAAAATCAAATAAGTAGAATAGGGTGCAATTTACTTGTTTTTAGCTCAATCCGTTGTTATGTTGAGATCTTGTTTGGTTTCTTGTTTCTTTCATGAATTCTATGTGCTAACCCACTAACTTGTCATGTTTGAGCTTGCTCCCAACAGGTTGAAGATTTCACCATACACATTCTAGCACACTTGGTGGGACCCACGTCCCTAAAAACCTTCTAAAATTCTTGTCTATTTCTTCAAATTTTGCCAAACACGTAGATCGGCGTCTGCACAAATGTCATTTTCTCTCTGCACTGTTGTTCAACATCCGCGCTGAACCAGCGTCTACAACCTAAAGTGGCGTCTCCGCCTGATACTGTTAATTTAGGATTTTCCAAGCATAGTTGTTCATTTATCAGGATCTTTTTGTCTTTCCCACTGCTTTTGAGTATTTTAGCATTCTATTTTTTAGCAGAGATCCATTTTACAAGAAGTTATAATGCCAAATTTTCACTAAGGGAACGAATCTTGATAAATTATTAAAGAACACTAGCTTTTAATTGTTTGGATAATCCCAAATGGCTAAGTTTGATCAAATTAAAGACTAAGAAGGAAGGAAAAGTGACTTTGTTTGTTGTTTTTGGCTGTGTTTTGTGAACTTGCAGGTTTCGGTGTCTACGCAAATGCCAGTGCAGAAAATCATTGACTGACGTCTGCGTTTCATAAACCAACATCTCCGACTGGTATAGCAGTTTTCTGATTTATGTGTTTTCTGGGTTATTTTTCTTGTATTCTGTCAATTTTGAGGAAAAATATAGAACCAGCATCGGTGCCCTACATCGGTGTCTGCGCTCTGTCAAACTGTTTGTCATTTGCTAACAATTGTTTAAGTGGTTTTTGTGTTTTCAACGCTTGTCAAAGGCTAAAATTGAAACTACTAACCAGTTGTCTTGCAACACCGCTTGCCAAAGACACAAGTTCAAAATACTACTTACATTTGTCTTACAGGTTGCCTTACCCCAAAATTGACCAAACGATCGTGTTTGATTTAATTTTTATTAGGCACCTAGCATAAATAGGGAGATTTAATTGTCTAATCTGAAGCAAGTGTTAGGGGATTATGCTCTCTTCCCTTTCGGGAAGATCAAAAACCTAGAAGCACTTTTTTTGTGTTAAACAAATAAATCTTTGGGAATGAACAAACTTGTCTTGCGTGTTTGTGGAGAAAATGAAACTGGATAGGAGATTATGCTCTTTTCCCCTTGTGGGATAATCAGAAATCCAGACTCCTTTTTTGTCGCCAATCCAATTTGCTTTAACAAGTTAATCCTTTAGATGGGCCTGCCGGTCGAGGGAAAAATCTCTCGGGAATGACCTACGTGAGAACGAGGTGTAAGCCACACCACTCTAACTCACGTTAATCAAATTTACTCTTTGGGGTTAAATCCTTAGGAGTTGATTGGCATTTTCTCTTATACTTGACTCTCGTCTAACTTAAGTGCGGCCTCGCAGTCTCAATCACGTTTATGTGACCACTTTTGTCAAGATGCTCTATGGGGCTATATGCCTAAATCGTGCTTGTGTGGACATATAGGATATAATCGAATGGAGACACTTACTAAACACTCTAAGCATAGAAGCTACCTGATTCACCTCTGAACGATGATGTATTATAGTGCGAGGGGAGGGAAGAATCTCCCCCAAGATCCCCATCATATGTGTCCCAAGGTATTGTGTTGTGAAAGAGATTTTCGTAGCACGACAACAATACCTGGAAAAAGGCAAAAACATGGGTGCCTTTTCAGGGGTGAAACTATTGTATGAGCTGAAGGACTACCAAGCAATGGGTCTATAGTATTTCATTTGAAACCAATTCCTTAGGTAGATGCGTTCTTGAAGTGTTTGAACAACATTGGCAAAATCCAAAACACAAATGAAATACCCAACAAACAAAATTTATCACTTACTTGTATCCTTCAAGGTTGCTTTGTCCCTTGTCAAATTGTTTTCAGACCTATGCATGTTATTTTTTGATTCGATAGTGTTGAAATTGGTTCTTTCCATGGAAAAAACCTATTGACAATCAGAAAGAAATCAAACTTGTTCCAAATCATCAAAATAATATCCTTTTGCAAATTACCATGAGCTCCAATTGTCAGAATTTCATATTTTATGAGATACATCCTAAAACCTCACAACTATTCATCCAAAATCAGATCTATTTGTAGGACATGAACGATTCCAAGAAGCATAAGAAGGTAAAAACTATGTTACCACCCGTGCAAAGAGAACAGAATAATACAACCTTAGAGGCTAACAAGTACCAACACATAGTTGATTCCATCAAGCAAGAAACCCGTAAATGAGAACAATTTGAAATAGTGATATACAACAACAAGGTTGCTTGCTTTATGGGAAAATATCATCTAAACACTGCTTTTGTCAGATTTGAGCAATATGACTAGATGGTTTACCACAACAAATGAACATTCCTCCTCCTTTTAAGCTCACTTAGCTTGCATTTTAGGACCTCCCTTAGGTTTTCATCTTTAGAAACACATCACACACTCATCCTAGCATAATCCTACTTAATCCAATCCAATCCTAGTTAACCTAGCATCATCCTAATCATCATCCAAAGGATTCTTAATCACATCCCTCGCTTGGTATTGCATCCCCTTTTGAGTTGCTTAAAACCTACATCTTAATCAAAATCCCCATCCTTAAGTGTCCTTTACTAAGCATTATTTAGGATAATCCCCTTTGCCTTTGCAACCTCATCACCTTGATCAAAAGGTTGGTTCGCATTGACAGAGAATCTTGTCTATCGAAGACCACAAGTCTATCTTAGGTAGATAATCACATCCACTTGATCTTACACTAGGGAAAGCAACCCTTAATCCTTGCATACATTAATTCATCCTTAGGAGCATACTCATCATCCTAGATGCATCGTCTAAAATCCTAGTCTTAGCATCATCATACTTAGCTTCCTAAGCACATCCTTGCATTACATCTTGCATCTCATATCCCCTTAGGGTAATCATTTCATGCCACCTATCACACAATCCACTGAGAAGAGGAAGAACATGGACCCTAATCTTTCCGCTAGTTCATCTAATCTTGCAACTAACAACACTAACGCCATGGTTACTTATGCGCCTCGGCCCAACAAATGAATTGAGCACATCTGAGTAGATACTAATGAGACTCCTACCATGAGTACCATAGAAACATTTATCAATCATCCAGGACATGTCCACATGGTGAATGCCATGAGTGGATGTAACAACAATCAGGTACTCTTAGACATTCAGCAACAAGGACTTCAACTCCTACCTTGGATTATATCCACACTTGTCACACGACCTATGGCACTTCTAGGAGAACGCCCTGACCCCACTAGAAATGAAGTTTTTGATCCACTTCAGTGAGCCCTACAGGTGGTAACTCTTATCACACAAGTAGTCCAACCTTCCATCCCACCCTCCATCATGCACACGACACCTTCATCCACCTCAGGAGCCCCTCCTCTTGATCTAACATCAGCAACATAAGCAATACCCCCATCACTATGCAAGCACCTCCTAAGTTCACAGCCGCTCCACTTTTACAAACATTCCCAACATTTGTAGCATAATTTCCACCACCACCAGTCAACATGCAACAAACCGCCATTCCACCCATCCCTACTCAGCCCATTCAAAGTGTAACAACCAGTTCACAACATCAAATCACCCAAGTCTCCATGCATATTCTGCCTTTCTTCACCATAGGTATGCCACCTACTAACGCCTATAACCAACCCTTATTTCCACAAGGGTCCACTTTCCCCACTCCACTAGCAATACAACCGCAACATGTGCCAGTAGTTTTTCCGCAAATGCAAACCAATCCAAATCCTCCCATGCAACAACCATCTACCAAGCCCTTCGTCATGCCCCAAATACCCATCCAGTAGCAACAACCAATTCAGCAACATCAACAACCAATGCAGCAACAACAACAACCAATCTAGCAATAACAATAACCTATTTAGCAACCAAAATCCATCCAGCAACCATCCCAACAACAACAACAACCGCAACAGCAAATTACCAACCCATCCACATCCCAAGCACAACAGCAACAAATCAACCCCTTCATAGCTGCGTAGTCCACCCTCCAAGTTGCACCACAGTCGCAACCACAAACATAGGGGGAAAATCCCTTCATGGCACAACCACTGCAATAGTTTTCTAATCCTTTCATCCAATCCATGCAACAACAACAAACTCATTCTGCCAACTACCTAGCCATGCCATCTTCCACTGCATCACAAACCATCCCACCACCACAACAATTTAGTGTTCCTAGTAACACCAATTACCTCACTATAGCCACTGGGGGTATTCCACCATAAAATACCTATCTTCCACCCTATGCAGGTGTGCAACAGGCTCATCCCACCTATTCAACACCTCAGCAAATACAAGCATACTTCCAGGATCTGCAACAACCTTATCAAGCACTACCACCTCCTCCACTGCAATATTCCCCTTAGCTGTAACTTCCACCACAACAACCCATATATGCTGACCAACAAGCGTCATATCAAATACCACAATATCACCCATAGAATCCCCCATATTTTCCATTTGATCCATATCAGGTTCAAGGAACCCACACAATCACGGTTAATAATCCTCCCCCACAAATCAACCATGAGTGGGAGGAAATGAAGAATGCTCTCAAGGAGCTAAAAGCAGGGACCGAGGCTAAAACATTCAAGTTTGAAGAGGTGTCTCCTTCTCCATTTGATTGATCTATCACTGCCATACCCTTCCCCAAGCACTTTGAGACACTCAAATTTGATAAATATCAGGGGAAGGGAGATCCTGTGAGTCACGTGAAAGAATTCTACATGGCATGTCAGGAAGTGACCTATAGTGATAACTTCCTCATGAGACTATTCCCCAAGAGCTTAGGAGGGACCTCTCTTGAATGGTTCTACAAAATCCCTTACAACACAGTCTCTACTTTCCCTAAACTATCTGAAAAGTTTGTGGCCCAATACGCACGTAATGTCGAAAATGAACTCTCACTCCTTGATCTATGCAATTCCAAACAAAAGGGAGGAGAGAGCCTAGCTGATTACCTTCAACACTGGCAAGGGCTCACTACAAGGTTGTCCTATCAACCCCCTAAGCAACATCTTATCAAAATCTTCATTAACAACCTCCATCCTAAGCTCGCATATTACATACACATGAATTGTATACAAACTTATCGACATAAGAATCAAAGGCATGGATCTCGAGTGAGGTCTCATAGAAGATGGTGCCATCAAGCACTACAAAGAATCCCATCCTAAAAAACACAATAATGATTGATCATGATACTGGAACAAGAACAAGAACACAGTAATTGATGGAGCCACTGACACTAAACACGTTCAGGTTGTGGTAGCCGGTCCTAATGCACCTACCCAAACTTATCAGCAAGCACCACCAGTGTACCCTCAACCTCCTCCCATGTATCAACAACCCACTTTCACATTTCACCAACCAATGTACCAGAAAAATAGATGCCCTCAAGGCACGACTATCTATCCCCCTTTAGGGACATCATATCAACCCAACTACCAAGGTCCTATGAACCGGACAAATGCTATATGATTCCCACATGGAAAACAAAGGCCTCACACTTTGAATGTGCCACAACGCATGTTTACCCCCTTGGGTGAACCCATAGATGTCATCTTCCATAGAATGGTCCAAGCTAACCAAGTCGTGTATCCAAAAATGCAGTTGTTTGATGACTCAACACCTAAGCCTGCCTAGTATAAAGACAACGAGTACTGTGAATACCACCGTGTTAAGGGAACACCACCCTCAAATGCATGAAGCTAAAACATTACATCTAGGATCTCATTGACCTAAAAGAGATCAAAGTGGACTCTCCTGCTCAACCATCGCCAAATGCGGGCCTTAAAATCTATCAAAATGCATTTCCTGAACACACCTCAGGTAAAGGCCCAAGCAATCCTACTCAATCCTCTGACCAGGGAAAGGGTAAACAAGGAGAAAATGTTGACATAAAGGATTATACAAATGCATATATAAACTATGATAATCTCATCTGTTACATATCCCAAGTCCAGTCCTCCATCAATGTCATCCATGTCAAGGGTGTTGATAACCAATGCGCAGTCACAACTCATCGAGGCAAAATAAAAGTTGCAGGTGCGAGTACCCTCCCATCTGCTAGTACCCAGAACAAAATTTTGGAACACCTAGGGAATACTCCTGCCCAAATTTCTATCCTGGATCTCCTTCGCACTTCACCTGCCTATCAAGAGATCCTTAATAAAGCCTTACAAGAATCACATGTTCCTAGCGACATCAACCTCACTAAATTCTAGAACCTTGTTGGACACCTGTCTGCATCTTATGGGGTCTCTTTTAAACCAATAGATGTACCCTCAGAATAACCCAATCATAACCTCCCACTCCATATTACTATAATGGTTAAAGATTTTGCCATCAAATAGGTCATGATAGATAATGGTTTGGCCCTAAATCTGTGTACTCTAAAATTCATAAAACAGTTGGGTTGCATGGAAGCAGATATAACAAATGAAGTCATTACCATCAAAGCCTATGACAATCTGGAGCGTACTTCTAAAGGCACCATATCATTACCCATCCAAGTGGGCCCTGTTACCCAGGATAAAGTATGTCATGTTGTTGATCTTGACCTTCCCTTCAACATCCTTCTTGGATGCCCATGGATTCATTCTATGCAAGTTGTTCCCTCCACCTACCATCAGTGCATCAAATTCCCATATAATGGCACTGAGATCACCATCCGCGCAGATCCCAAGCCCTTCACATACTGCAATGTGTTGGATACTTCCTTCCCACATTCCAATCACTGTCCTAGGATTGACATTGGAACCTCTGTCCCCAATTCATCTTGAACCCATTCATACCTAGAAACAATCCTTTCCTCCACCATTTCCACAGTCAAGATCAACAACAAAGGTTGTGGTGAGTACAGTGTTAGAAACACTGAGAGGGGGGGGGGGGGGGGGGGGGGTGAATCAGTGTTTGTCTATTTATTAATTTTTAGTAACTTAAACATAAATCAAACATAAATTCAATGAAGCTTAACATAAGAACTCATAACACATTATATGATTACGGGGAAACCTTGATCAGAGAAAAACCCTGGTGGGAATTAGTACCCACAAATATTGTACTAGTATAATGAACCTGTTAAAGTTCTTTTACCCTGTTAGAAGTAGTCTTTACAATGCAAGTACAATGACCTGGTTAAAGGCCTGACCCTATTAGGAGTCTTTTGCAAAACCCTGTTAAAGGTATATGGCTCACTGCCTAGGCTCACGAAGGCTACAACCTTCTGATAATTGATATACACTATATCAAAAGTGAATTGTTGTGATGAAACTATTGTCTGATCAGTTCCATGTATGCGCTGATGCTCTTACTCTCTTAAAAATATTTATCTCATACTGACTTCATCATACTTCTCTTCTATATCTTTCTCATGCATATTATTCGACACGTGTTACATAACTTTACATTACATACTTATATGTTCATACCTGAATAGGAGCGACTCAAAACAAGACTATAGTCAGCCCTAAAAACATAATACATGATGCTTTTGAGAAAGTCAGCTTAAGCGTGTTTACAACAATACTAATTACATCATTACAAACATATAATCAAAGGTGCTTGGCTGTTACATAACAAAATAATTCATGCTGATCAAAACACTAGTCGACTTTCATGCTCTGTCTTCTGGACTGCTGGTGTACTGATCTGTCAGTAACTTCTCTGTACTATCATGTCATACCATGCATTTCTGGACTTAGTATATAGACATCACATAGAATATATATCTGAATGCGCATACTCTAATTCGATCTCTCGCACGTGCGCTGATGTGCTGATCGTTGTATATCTCTATCTACCCTGTTTCCATACTTAGTCATTTTATCTTCTAAGTTATCTTTGATAGAAACTTAGTATGACTTTTTTGCCATGATGAAAACAAAAAATAGGTCATGTATCCTTAGGAAGTCAACTTGCCAACAATCTCCCCCTTTGCTATTTATGGCAACAAAGGAATGTGGCCAAGTTTCTCAAAATGACTTAACACAAAAAAATAATTGTATATCATAACATCTTTTTAATATATACATATACTACTCCCCATATATACACATTCTATATTACTCCCCCTTTGACATTAATGACAAAGGTGTACAAAACTTGTAAGTCTTCTACATACTTACTCCATGCAAACATCAGGGTACATAATCTGAAGAGATTGGATCTCTTTATGCCAGAATACTTTCATTGCATCAACTGTCTAAAGATGCACGCATAAGGCATATGTCAGCTTCTCCATCTTTATCAAATCCATGCAGGGACCTTGATCATATGTCACAATGGTGGCATCAATTTTTTTGATGTTCTCATTCAGAATTGCTAGAGAGGGCGCAAGTGCATTTCTCAATTGAGTTTGTCTGACTCTTATCTTGCTGATCTCCAACTTAGCCTTTTCAATTTTGTCCAACTGACCTTGATAGATGTTGTTACATATGTTCATGTCCTGGGTAGATGTCTCAACCAATTTTTTGATAGTGTCCACCATGATCTCAGCCTCTTCTATCTTTTTGATATGTTCAGAGGTGAACTTCACTCTGTCCATGCAGTTTGCTATAACCTTCTTTCCCTTAGCTGCCAATTCTTTCAATATGGATTGCCCAATTTTTAAAGATTTTAAGTCTAAGGTAAAATTATTTACCAATTCATTCAATTTATCCTTTTTATATTCATCTTCTACAATTCTAGTAGCAGAGTCTACTAGATTTATAAAGTGTGCTTTGAAGCTTGTTAGAATACTATCAACATCTTCAACTGATTGAATCTTGACTACTTTCTTATCTACAGGTACTAAATCATTTAGAATGTTAACTGACTCCAAGAAAAGAGGGTTCCTCATAACCTGCTTTTCTTTTGCCTTTTCCATAGCTAGCACGCTGATCTTCATTAAGTCCTCTTCTCCCCATGCATCTAGACTTGCTGAATCATGAGTTAACCTTGACAACAATGAAGTAGATGGTAAAGTGGATGGAGTGAATATAGTGTTTTGACTGGTATCCATGCATTCACTCTTTACTGGTTTCTTCTTCATTGGTGTCTCATTATCTTGAGTATCTTTTTCTTCATTCAAGTCTATTGGATCATTGGAGGGAACTTCATCTTGTTGTACAAATATATCATTAGTGCACATCTCTTCAGTGCTTACAAATGCTTTATCAACTTTGTCCATGTCTTTGTTAGATGTTGTCATGGATATCTTGATATTATCAACCACTATAGTATCTTCTGATTCTTTTGCTATATCAAAAGTTATTGTCGCCGAGGGTGTTGAAACTTGTGGACCTGTCATAGGTGCTCTCTGAATCACTGGTTTTGTAACCTGTTTGGGAGGAGGTGGAGTTACCTTTGTTGTAGGCACTGTTGATGGATACATGTGTCTATCCATAAACACTTATGCAAATGCCTTTTTCAGTTTCTTTTCCTATCTGCTCATACTCTTTGTTCATAATCTAAAGAGTCCTCGTCTTGGTTCTGAGATGAGGCTTCACCAGATCTAATAGAATTGCCTTCTCATCATGTGAACATACAGGAAGAAGATTATCCAATGTTTCTTCTCTTATCCTCATGTCTTCCTCAATTACATGTCTCTTCATGATCTCCAGTATGTTCCATAACTTATCAGGTATCATTGTCTTCAGTTCAAGAACTGATTCCTTAAACTTAATCATATGAGAGATGATCATAGAGTGTATCTCAGTTTTATCAATCTCTTGATACTTGTCATAGACCTTAGCAATAGTGTCTAGTCTACCTTCATTAATAATCATGTTCTTTAAGACATTTAGACTAGGTCTAAATCCTACCTCAAGAGGAGCTTGAGTGTTCCTTGCTGTGCTCCGTGTGTTCCTTAAAAATGGGTGATTTGTGGGCGCTTCCTTCCTTCCTCTAGACTTCTTTCTTGGTATAGAAGGTGGAGATGAGTCTAGGTCAATGGTGGTAGAGGGCGCATAGGTGCTCTCTACTTTCTTCTTCTTCTAGATGTCATTAGTCTTCTTAAGTTATTTGGCTATCTTGGCTTCTCTAGATTTGTCAAGATCTTCTTGGGTGACTCCATGAACTTTTAGAATGCTAGATGTAATCTTAGATGCCTTTCTTTTGTTACCAGCACTATATAATACAGAATCAACTTCATTAGTCTTCTCTCTGTAAGTGCCCCATTTGGGCTCATTGGGATCTTTGGGCACAGACAAAAGGACCTGTGCATATCCTTCCAATAAATGTTCCTCCACTTCATACCCAAGTGGATGAATCCATTTAGTTCTGGGCTCAACTGCCTCCATGCAAGTGCTGTTAGTTTCTACCATGAAGCATATCGTTTCCTTATACTTTTCAACAATCTTCTCAGGTATCCTGAACCTCTTCTGCATCTTGATCCTGAAAGATTTGATGTCCATGTCCATATCATCCTTTGCACTACTCTCTAATGTGGCTTTTAGTGAAATTTGAGACATTGTAGGTTTGCTTCTATCTAGGTAAAGATTAGCAACCTTACCAACAATGTGGAAGTACAAGTAGATGACCAGAGACCCAAACCTGAATGTCTCGTTCTTTTCATGCTTGATAACTCAAATGTTGTCCATCAATTGACCACGCAATATCTCACATAGATTGAACTGAGTGTTATCCTTCACCATTCTGATAGTTGCTAGAACTGTGGCTGCTGACATACTATTTAATCTGCTTGCGTGTTGGAACTTGTAACCAAGGATCATAGTTGGAAGCTTTATGTCTTCTTCCTTGATAGGATCAACTATCATACCACGTATGTCACTTCTGGATAGGCATGCTTGCTCAACCTGTTTATTGACATCCTTCCTAGTAGGAAGAACTGGTCCAGTATTAGGAAGTCCATTCATGTTGTGGATTAGGTCTACAGTAATACGGATGGGGACTTCACCAATCCAGAAAAGATCACCATGAATCCTGCTCAACAAGATTTTAACCCATTCTGGTTCATAGAATTCGTGCGCATTTGAATACTCAAAGATAGGGTTATTTGTGAGGTGCGCGTATTCATCCTTGAATGAATAGTCTAGTTTCATCATCGAAGCCATGAGAGTGGCTATACTATTATCTCCAATTATTTCCTTCTTACAATACATGTACACACAGATGTCTTCTACGTGAACAACTCCTAACAAGGTTTTGGAGAAATCTCCTTCCACATCATCCAGTATGGATTTGAATGGATGCTTCTTAAATACAAATCTCTTCCTCTTTGCAATATCAAATACAACTGGAGTCACCATACTTACTTGATGATTGCTTAAATAGGGTTTCACAAAATTTTGAAACGGTGCGACTGCTAGGGTTTCATTCCAAACTTCTTAACCGTGCTTCTTAAGCACCAAATCTGTTATGCTTTCGTGCTTTGATGCTCAGTGCTCCTGTGCTCTCCAAATTCTATGATCTCGAATGCAAATGTGAAGATGATCGAAGACTTACATCTTTTTATAAAAGTTACTGCATTTAATATTTGCAACCGTACATAGTTTTCACAGTGAATCTCAAACTTCATTCAGAATGCATTATAGATAATGCGTGTATGCATACTTCATCCAAAAATGATCATAAACATAATTTCATAGGCGCATACTCAGAGGTGAGTATACCAGCCACACAGGGGTTCTGAGCTAGAATAGCTCCCCCTAAGACCAAGAAGGTCTATTCAACCAGAATTAGAGGATGTGTCCACTGTGGATTTATCAAATACTTTGTCAACATCATTGTCCTTCTTTACTTCAACCCAAATTTTGCTCAAATCTTCTTTTGCTTGAACAAACTTGACTTCTCCTTCTTCTTCAAATAGTGATTTCTTAGGATCCTCTTGATTTTGAGTTCTAGATCTACATAACCTTGAGATGTGTCTATCCTTTCCACATGTGTGACAAATGATAGGAGGTCTGATGTTCTTGTTCATCATGTTGCACTGCTTTGCTATGTGTCCATTATAGTTACATATCTGACATGTAATGTTCTACAAATTTATTTGAGGTTGGTTTCTCTGATTGTTTTGATTCATTCTTCTCTGATTCTGATGTGACTGATTTCTTTGATTTGTTCTGCAATGTATAGCCCTGTGACCAAACTTATTACAGGAGAAACAATAACCATTGAAAGGTTTTACCTCTTTGCAATCTCTTGCCAAATGACCATGTTTGTTACATGCATAACAAGTTCTATTAACTTGCTTGATTTCCCCTTTAGGTGGATCTATTTTAATCTCTGCAACATTTTCAACTTTCTTTGCTTGTGAAGATGCTTCATGTGCTTTCTTTCTTTCTTCTAATGAATTTACTTCAACTTGTGCTACACTGTATCCAAGACCAGTAGTGTCACCTCTTAGTTTTTGTGCATTGAGCTGAGATTGAAGTGAATCAAAACTTGTGTGGAGTTTATCAATCTTATCCTTTGCTTCTATTAATTCAGATTCCATCTTCTTCTTTATGTTCTCCAATTCCAAGACTTTCATGTTTGCTTGCAAGAGTTCATCTTCTAATTGTTTGCTTTCTTTGATCTTTTCTTCAATAGCAATTTGACTGTCTGTTAGATGTTCATCCAAATTTTCAATTTTATCTTTCAAAGACATATTCTCTTCATTGAGCTTTTTGACCATTTTCCCTAAATCACTTGTAGAACAATCTTTCAAATATTTTCTCAATTTCTTGATAAGCATTTGTGAGCCATCAACTTTTAGTCTAAGTTCTTCATTTTATTTTTCAAATTTGTCAAGATCATCAAGAGTTGCTTCAAGATTATTTTTCAAATGTTTTGCTTCTGCTGAGTCCATGATCTCCTCAAGTGGTTAAACTTTATTTCAGAGGACCAGAGCTCTGATACCAATTGTTAGAAACACTGAGAGGCAGGGGGGGGGGGGGGGGGGAATNNNGGGGGTGAATCAGTGTTTATCTATTTATTACTTTCAACAACTTAAACATAAATCAAACATACATTCAATGAAGCTTAACATAAGAAATCATAACACATGATATGATTACGGGGAAACCTTGATCAGAGGAAAACCCGGGTGGGAATTAGTACCCACAAATATTGTAGTATTATAATGAAACTGTTAAAGTTCCTTTGCCCTGTTAGAAGCAGTCTTTACAATGCAAGTATAGTGACCTAGTTAAAGGCCTAACCCTATTAGGAGTCTTTTACAAAACCTTGTTAAAGGTATATGGCTCACTACCTAGGCTCACTGCCTAATAAGATGAAGGCTAAAACCTTCTGATAATTGATATACACTATATCAAAAGTGAACTAATGTGATGACACTGTTGTCTGATCAGTTCCATGTATGCACTGATGCTCTTACTATCTTAAAGAGATTTATCTCATACTGACTTCATCATACTATTCTTCTATATCTTTCTCATGCATATTATTCGACACTTGTAACATAACTTTACATTACATACTTATATGTTCATACCCGAATAGGTGCGACTCAAAACAAGACTATAGACAGTCCTAAAAAAATAATACACAATGCTTCCGAGAAAGTCAGCTTAAGTGTGTTTACAACAATACTAATTACATCATTACAAACATATAATCAAAGGTGCTTGGCTGTTACATAACAAAATAATTCACGCTGATCAAAACACTAGTCGACTTTCATGCTCTGTCTTCTAGACTGCTAGTGTACTGATCTGTCTGTAACTTCTCTGTACTATCATGTCGTACCATGCATGTCTAGACTTAGTATGTAGACATCACATAGAATATATATCTGAATGCACATACTCTGATTTGATCTCTCGCACGTGCGTTGATGTGTTTATCGTTGTATATCTCTGTCTGCCCTGTTTCCATACTTAGTCATTTTATCTTCTAAGTTATCTTTGACAAAAACTTAGTATGACTTTGTTTCCATGATGACAACACAAAATAGGTCATGCATCCTCAGGAAGTCAACTTGCCAACATACAGTTTATCTCATGCCTTCACATTTGGAGCATTACCAGCTGATCCGCACACTCAAGGCCGCCAACCTAATCCAAGCAAGACGGAACCAAAGACAACCAAGCTGCTACAATTCGGTCCTACCACTTTTATCTTAAAGGGTACTTTGAATGGCCAGGAAATGACACCAAAAATCAACCAATGGCTCTATAATGATCCACCACCCAAGGACACAAGTTGCCTCAATTACTTCAAAGGTAAGTACCCTCTGAATCACAAGCTGGTGACATAAAAATGCAATTACCAAGGAGGTGGCCTTGGTTATGAAGAGCAAGGAATGAAAGATCCTATTGTACCTACTTGATGAGAAAATCACCTAGGCCTTGGCATGGACTCTGACACGAAAGGGGGCACCAACAAAAACATCTATGCCTCTTATCCTTCCCTGGGTGAAATCACTGACATTGAAGATGTCTCAGAAGAGAAAGTTGTGAGAGCCTATGATGATGAAACCTTCTTGGGAAATTCTGTCCTGCACCAACTTTCCATTCTATTCGTCGACCTTCCCCTCCGCCATCCTGAAATCATAGACTGGGACCAACCAAGTGTCGTGCACATTGACGAGTTCCAAAGTGAAGATGCGCTCCTAAGGTTTATGGGAGCAATTGAACAAAATAATGACTGTGGGAAAGACTCAACATATGTCTACAAACTGGACCCAAAGGCATACTTTGGGGAAGAGGAGAACTTCAGCCACAAAAATGAAGAAGAAAACAAAAATAAAAAAGAGAAAAATTGATCCCCTAGTGAAAACCCCTCTAGGGCGCTATCTAATCATAAAATAGTAAAAACAAAGGGTGTATCCCCTGGTGAAAACCTCTCTGAGGTGCTAGAGTATGAAGATTCTCCTCTTCCTTTGATCCATGATTACAGGTATGAACAGTCATCGATTCTCATTGAAGAAACAAAACCTGTTAACCTGGGCACTAAAGAGAATCTTGCCATCACATACATAGCAGCATCTCTGACTGAAGCAGAAGAAAGCGATCTTGTCACTTTATTGAAGGAATCCATTGATAAGTTTGCATGGTCTTACTCCCACATGCCAGGATTAGACCCCAACTTGGTGGTTCACCATCTTGTAGTGGACCCAAACATCAAACCTGTCAAACAAAAGCTCAGAAAGATGCACCCTAAAGTGACACTACTTGTCAAAGCTGAGCTAGAGAAGTTACTCCAAGCCAAGATCATCTGCGCCATTGACTACTCTGACTGGATTTCTAACATGGTGCCAGTGTCTAAACCTAATAAATCAATCAGGATATGTACATATCTCCGCGATCTCAACAAGGTATGTCCCAAGGATGATTTCCCATTACCAAACATATACATGATTGTGGATCTCACAGCAAGACATAAGATGTTGTCACTCATGGACGACTTTTCTGGATATAATCAGATCCATATTGCAGAAGAAGATTAGCACAAGACAACATTCACAACCCCCTATGGTACCTTTTTCTATAATATGATGCCATTTGGCTTAAAGAACGCTGGGGCAACCTTTCAAAGGGCCATGACTGTCATTTTTCATGACATGATACACAAGATTCTTGAAGACTATGTCGATGATATCTTGGAAAAATTAGTAAAGCGGGAAGATCACTTAGATGTTTTGGAATGTGTCTTTGACAGGATTGGACACTATTTCCTAATGCTCAACCCTAAGAAAGTGTCTTCGGGGTCACGTCAGGCAAACTTCTTGGGTTCATTGTATCTAGATGAGGCATTGAAATAGATCCGAAGAAGGTACAATCTATCATAGAGACACCTCCACCAAAGACACTCTGACAATTGTGTAGCCTCTAAGGAAAGCTACAATTTGTGCATCATTTTATCTCTCAACTAGCAGACAAGTGCCAACCATTCACTCATCTCCTGCGAAAAGATAACACATTCAAATGGGATCCTCAGTGTCAGAAGAGTTTTGACAAGATCAAAGAATATCTGGCTAATCCACCCATCTTGGTACCACTTGTACCCGACTGACCACTCATCCTATATATTTCTACTACTACAACAGCACTGGGGGCACTCCTTGCTTAGTTGGACGATGGAGGTAAAGAAAGAGCTATTTATTACATCAGCCGGACCTTGGTGGGTTATGAGCTCAATTATTCACCTATGGAAAAAGCATGTCTAGCGGTGATCTTCACCACTCAAAAACTTCACAACTATATGACTAGTCATACAACCAAGCTCATTTCAAAAGTGGACCCTCTCAAGTACCTACTCTCCAAGACTACGCTCACAGGTTGAATGGAAAAATGGGTTATGCTGCTAAGCGAGTTTGATATTCAATGTGTAGACAGAAAATCCATTAAAGGGCAGGTCATCGTAGATCAACTAGCAGAAGCACCATTGGTGGACGCATATCCTTTGGTCATAGAATTTCTAGATGAGCATGTATGCATGATAGAAGAGCAACCTAATTGGCAACTCTACTTTGGTGGATCCTACACAGCTCACGGTGTGGGTGAAGGAATACTTTTTGTCACACCTCAAGGTGACTACATCCCTATGTCATTCAAATTTGGATTTTCTTGCACGAACAACACTGCAGAAATATGAGGCACTAATCACAGTACTCTGCATGGCTATAGAATGGAACATCACAGATTCAAATGTCTTTGGTGATTCCCAACTCATCATCAAATAGGTCCTAGATGAGTATCAAACCAAAGATGAGAAATTGATGTCATACAAGCAGATGGTTAACAAGATGAAAGAGCTTTTCTTCCACTTGCAGAACAAGGCTACTGATGCAATGGCCATGATTGGCTCCCTTTTAGAGATTCCTCACGAGTCTACACAAAATGAATTCTTAGTTGAGCAACTTCATTCTCTCGCTTATGAGAATGATGAATCGAATCACGTATGTGCCTTGGTTGGTCCCCAGTCCCCGTGGTACCATGATATCCAAGCTTACCTACAAAATGGTATCATATCCCCTCATCTCACTTCAACCCAATGCCAAAAATTTATCCGCAAAGCTTCCCACTACACCCTCGTAGCCAACACCCTTTATCGTCGAGGTTGTCACAACATGCTCTCTAGGTGTCTAGATGAAAACAAAGCCGCCCAGGCTCTACAAGAGGTACATGATGGAATCTGTGGTTCCCACAGAAGTGGCATGGTCCTAGCCAAGCAACTTCTACGTACATGGTACTATTGGCCTACAATGGAACATGATTCTTGTGAGTTCGTCAAGAAGTGTCTACCTTGCCAACAACATGCTAATCTGATCCATGCTCCTGCACAGGACCTAAGACCGATTGTGCCTCCTTGGCCTTTCTCTTGTTGGGGTTTTTACCTTGTTGGTAAGATTTCTCCCCTCTCTTCTGAAGGCCACAAATACATAATCACAGCAACGAAGTACTTACAAAGTGGGTTGTAGCAATTTCGCTCACCCTCACTACTGGTGTCCAAATCTCCAAATTCATCCTCTATCACATTGTCTGCTGCTTCGGCATACCCTTCACTATCTTCATGGATCACATAACACCATTTGGAAATCAACACGTCAGTGATCTATGTGCTCATCTCCATATCCATCACTGTTTCTCCAGTCCATATTTCCCTCAAGGTAATGGCCAAGCTGAGGCAACTAACAAAACCCTCCTCAAAATCCTCAAGCAAGTTGTCAATGATACTGGTATCTCCAAATCAACCCCGCTCTCTAGGCATATTGCACTTCTTACCGTACTCCTATAGGCACCACTCCATATTCCCTAGCCTAAGGTGTTGAAGCAGTCTTATCAATTGAGGTCGAACTGCTATCCCTTCGAGTATCACTAAGAGGCCTGGTTGATGATGAAGACTATTGAGTAGCAAGACTCACATAGCTAGATCTTCTAGATGAAAAATGCTAGCAAGCCTATGATCACCTGATTGTCTATCAAAATAGACTCAAGCAGAACTATAACAAGAAGGTCCACACATGCCAGTTCCAGGTGGGGGACCTTGTGCTAAAGGAAAATTAGAAAGTGGGTACTGATCAAGAAAATAAAGGTAAGTTTGAAGTCACCTGGCAAGGTCCCTATGTTGTCACTACATGCTTCGATTCTGGGACATATCAACTCTCCACTCCTGAAGGAGAAACCTTGAATTATCCTATCAACATCATTCATCTTAGGCACTTCTATTCCTGATGACTGGATGTTCATTCCAGTTATCTGAGAAAATCCATAAAAAGTCCTAAAAAAAAGTACTAAAAACAATGCAAAACAGTCCTAAAAAAATCTCAAAAAGGCAGAAAAATGAAGCTGAAAAAATGGTTGTCTTGGTGAAAACCTGGCAAACAGGCGCTTGGACAACATAAAAAACATCACAATTTTTTTTTAAAAAAAGAGCAAAAGAAAGAATAAAAGAGAAAAATTTCATCCAATGGTGAAAACTTGGCAATCAGGCACCTTGGACAAGTACGGGTGATGAAAACCTGGCAATAGGTGTCACACGTAGTGGACCATTCCATTATCTATCAAAATCTCACTCCCCTCCATCACCATCATCACATCTCTGCAAACCTCAGCATTTCCTATATTCCCTGGGTGTTCCAACACTATCGCACACATCAAACAACAAGATCTAATCAAATCTCGACAACAACATGTGTACATAAATCACTTGTAATTATTCGCTTATAATTAATCATTCAGTTATATTCTTGTATATTCACGATGTGTCTAGTCCTTTCACCATCGCGCTAACATCCTGAGTTGCCGTCATGCTAACACTCCTTGCCTGGTCCTTCATAGTCCTCCTAGCTAGTTCATCAGTTGATTTTGACACACACCAAAAATATGGGTCCCATCTCATTCATTGAATCTGTCACATCCATTGCATCTGGTGTTTTTCTTCATATTTTAGATTCATCATTAGATTGCATTAGGCTCATTATTAAATTGCATTAGGTTCATCATTCGATCACATTAAGTTCTTCATTTAATTGCATAGTTAAAATCATTTTAGGGTCTTGCATAATTAATTTCATTGTTATCATCTTGCATTGTTAAATCATTTAGATTCATTTTACATCTTGCATTGTTAAATCATTTAGATTCATTGTACATATTGCATTGTTAAATCATTTAGCTTCATTTTACATCTTGCATTGTTAAATCATTTAGCATCATTTTACATCTTGCATTGTTAAAGCATTTAGATTCATTTTGCATCTTGCATTGTTGAATCATTTAGATTCATTGTACATCTTGCATTGTTAAATAATTTCACTTCATTTTACATCTTGCATTGTTAAATCATTTAGATTCATTTTACATCTTGCATTGTTGAATCATTTAGATTCATTTTACATATTGCATTGTTAAAGCATTTCGATCCATTTTAGTCTTGCATTGTTAAGATTCATTATGTACATTAGATTCATCTTATTCATATTCATTTCATACATCATAAACTCACATCACGTCCTAGATCCACACACGCCAGTACATCATATAAGCATCATCCACCCTGCATCAGTCATACATCATATATGCATAAGCATAAAACCATCCTGCACACACAATTTGTCATACATATGTGTCACCATCCTACAAACATCAATGTCAGTAATCATATAAGCGTATGCATCATAACATCATATAGATCAAGGCATAGCATCATATCAAATCATAAATTCCTCATCGATCATCATATATATCAAAAAATCATAAGTACAAATGTCCATCATCAATAAAATACATAAGTCGTGCATTGCGGTGCTGATATACATATACATCTCAAAATGCAAAAATATGTGTAGTATAATCCTCTGATGAATCATGCAGGTGGCTATGATGATCCACCTCCCTGCCCTGGTGGTGGACATGGTGGCATCCCCACAGATTCCTGAGATTGTGACGCCTGCCCTGTACTTAGCGACCGCGATCTCTCTATAAATACCTATCTCTAGGCCTTAGGGACTAAGTCAAAATACAACGCCCAAAAATGAGTTGCCTCTCTGCCTACCCTGGCTGCATCCTTATGGGCAACAAAAGCCTCTGCTACTACCTATCCCATACCACCTGGACTGGCTACCTGCCTTGCGATATCTCACTCCGTCCTGTAAGCCTTGGCCCACCTTTGTGCCACATCCCTCTCTAAGGTCAATGCAATGATCTGCTCAGTGGCCTGATCCATCTGCTTGGTAAGGGTACTCAACTGATCTGTCAGCATCCCTATCTCAGTCCGTAGCTCAGCCGCATCCTGGGTTAGGTCCACCATAGATAACTCCCCTAAGTCAACCCTACCCTATAGAATATCGAGTGCACCCTTAGCCCTATCCGCCTGTGTTGTCTCTACAACTAAAATCCCCTGTACTTGGGTCATCTCAGTCTGCACACTAGCCTCCGATACCTCCACCATCCCCAACAACCCTCGCAGTCTCGCACACTCAGTCTACAAACTGTCTCGCTCTATGATGACAATATCATGTGTATCTTATGCAATGAACCCTACTGGTGGCCCCTGCACCCCCTGTGATGGCACCTGAGGTGCCTGTACCTATCCCTGTGGTGGCCCTTGATCTTGTGCATCCTCTACCTATGCCTTTGTCTGAGGTGGTACCTGTCTCTGTTGTGGCCTCCTCCTCTGACCTGCTATTGAAGTCTCAGGGGAATCTCCTATGGTTGTCCCATAAAACACCTTTGTATCCCCTGTAGGCTTCTCATGAGTAGCCACCTAATTTAGGTCTATGAGCTGTAAGGGCACATGTGCGGCCCACCATGCTGCATACTTTGTAGTCATACCGACATCAATAACATCTGGTCGCACCACAAAGTCTATCTACGCCATAGTCCTCTAGGATGCCCTCACCATGAGAGCGTCAATGTATCTCCCCCACACGCCCACCTCCCTGGTGACATGAGGATGTAAATCATCCTCTGCCACCACCCCCTGCTGCAGTTTAAACTGCCTCATGACCCTGGATGGCCTATATCTCTCTATGTGGTGGATGGTCCTCCCTAGAAGAAAGTAATCAATCTAAACATAAGAAAGGTATAAAAAGTCCTCAAATCCATCCTTGACTCCCGCCTGCCAGTCCATCACTTCGCATGGCTCATAGAGTCTGTATGGAGTCCAGCAAAAAACCTGAACCTCATCTAGCAATTGACGCTAGTATTCAGTCTAACCAACAGAAGTGTATCTCAGTGGTAGCCTATATCTACACGCATAAGGCTCTCCCAGCTATTGCGCCTCTCATACTCATATCGGTCAGAACACTGTAATGTGCTCCCATTCCCATACCAACAACAGAGTGACTCCAGTCCCCATGTTGCGCACCCCATAGATGCAGCCATGTGTAAGTCATGGTACAACTTCCCTAGGATAATGTACCTGTTGTCAATCAGGATTGCGCCATTAGCTTGATATGGTATCTAGCTATCCTATTGAAACATGGAAACATTCTTGTTGATGGGGTTGAGAACGAATCTCAGGATTCTAGGCCGGTTCCTCTTAGGTTTGGAATATCACTTGCACAAAGTTACTGTATATAGGGAAAAGGGGAAAGAAATGACCTAATGGATCCTAAAACTATAGAGGTGATACACCAAATCTAATTTGTAACTTGAATCAATTCAGCACAGATTTCAAAAATAACTATGGTTCTCAATACCCAGACAATCACCTAACTACAAAAATGTTTCTATGTAAGGATCTGAGATATTTTGCAGAGGTAGGGAAACAATGCTTCACCGAATCAATGCAAAAATTTAGAACACAAACAATAGACTTGTAGTTATATGTATCAAGATTCTAAAATGTAATAAGGAAGGCAACTTAAAATGAAGGATAACACAACATTCAAGCAATAAAACTCACAATATTACACTTCAAAACCAATGGGAAGGAACAGGTATCTCTATATATCAATGCTAGAATAAATCTCTGCTACAATGCCTTACAATTCTCTCTCAAGTTTGCAACATGCAAAACAAGTGAGCCAAAAAGAAGGTCCTGAATAATCAGATCAAAATAAGATAAATAGCCTTCAAAAAACCCTAATCCGTATGCATGAGAAAAGCCTCCAAAAAGATAAGTCAAACTGCTAGAAAGTGAAGTCCAAGTGCCCCAATAACTGCCTCAAGTGATGCCTAACTGAACTACCACTCAAAATCATGTCCAACTGCTCCATAACTCCCAAAAATCATGCCAATGTGTGAGGGGTCAGATATGGAAGAAAAAGCTATCAAAAAGTGAGTGTAACTGCTATGAACTGATGGTAAACTGCTCCAAATGAAACCTCAACTGATATCAACTGATGCTGAACTCAAAAAAGAACTCAAAGTGACCCAAACTGCCACTAATCTGCCTCCAATCTGAACAGAACTGAAAGACCCAACCTTTGATCAAGATGATTATCTTGAGGTCCACCTTAGCCATATATTTATTTTCCAAAATATCTTGTAAAAGATTAAATTTATATTTTCCTAAACTATAACTATCATATTTAATATTTAATAAATAGATATATTTATATTTAACATGTAATAATAGAATTAGATAAAGAATTCTATTTTAATATATTAATGTTAAAGTAAGAATATATATTTATTTATATTTATACTTAACATGTAAAAAATATAATTAGATAAAGAATTCTATTTTAATATATTAAATATAAATATAAATATATTTATTTAATATTAAGTATAATAGTTATAGTTTAGAACTTTACTTTTTACCATACATATCATAATATAATGTTATTAAGTAAAAATAGATAATAAAAATTATCTATTTTTATTTAATAATATTATTAAACTATGACATATGTGATTAAAAATGAAATTCTAAACAAGAAAAATATAAATAAAATCTAAACTTAATAAATAACAAAAATAAAAATATCCTAAGTGCTAAAAACTACAAGGTCGACATGACCTGTTCTATGCATATATATTTGTTTATTACAACACCATGTGACTTGAGTGTCGTGGCTTGCTTGGGATGTATCGTGCACTGCAGTCTTTGTCTTGAGGACTCCAAACTTTATGAAAAATGGCAAAGGCATTCGTATATCACTTCATTTCTCCACCAAGCTTAGGTATTTTTCATTTTTACTTGCTGAGGAAGGGTTTGAAACCCTAGTTATCTGCTTGTTGAAGCTGGAACTATGCATCACTGTTGAAGTTTTTTGCAAAAAAAAATCAGCAAATCTGCTCTTCAAAACTCAGCATACAAATGCAATTGTAAGTCTCCAAACTTTCGCTCTCTGTTTATGCTTTTCCATACCACAAAAATGTGGGTTTCCTTGTATGAAATAAGGGTTTTATCTATAGCGTCATATTGTGCTTTTACATATTCTATTCAAACTTTGCAAAAAACATTAAAAAAAATGTGGCACTGTTTGGTAAAAACGTGCTTCTTTCTCTGTATAAAAAATGGTTTTATCTCTGCTGAAAGTATTGGGTTTACTGGTGAATACTTTTGTAATGTTTAAAAAAAAAAAAAACCGTGGCTCCTTTTTTCTTTAAAAAAAACGTGCCTCCTTTCTGTAAATCTTCCTTTGTCTTATTCAGTGAGAACGAAACATAAAAGTGCTGTCTTTTTAGTCCATAAAGAATGGCTTTCTCTGCTGATTAACATACGGCACTGCTGTTTCATCTTTTGTTTGAATAATATAGCATAAAAAACGTGCTATCTTCTCCATCAAATTTTCCATTTCTACGATCAGTACACTATGACACATCCAATGAATAAGATGGTCCACTTGTGTTGAACTCTCAGGTTCTGTATTTTCATGTTGCTTATCACTGTTTAATAAAAGATTTGGAACTGAAGGGAGAATATAAACATGTGAAGCTGATTTATTTGCAACTTTATTGTGAATTTCATGTACTCTTCTGTACCCATAACTATAGATATCCCCGCATCATTAAAGACATGGAGAAGCTCTGCTTGTGGGTAGCTGAGGGCCAATGGGACTGCAACTGAGCCGCTTATCCAGGTGGCAAACATGCCAGCTACAAACTCTACAGAAGGCTTTGCTATGATCCCAATACAATGGGCTGTCCAACAGTAGTTGATTGAAAATCGCCCTTTTTCAATATGCTTAATATCTGACACGCAGAGGTGAGTAGTCGGTTGTAGCTGCAACTCTTTTGACCAGATGTTACTGCCACTTTTCTTTGTGCCTCTAACCCCACCTTAGCTGCTGTTTTGATCACCTCCATGAATTTCACAGGTGGAGAATCCTTGTGTTAGAGAGACCAAAGCTTGAACATACAATCAACACTTGAATATGCAGTTCTATTTTTTTCTTTTCTTTTTTTTTCCTTATACTGTTGCCGCTCTTGATATTTTGATAAAGTTGAAACTGTCATATCTTGTTTATCATTACATCTTCAAATTGTAATTCTTAGAAAGTGAAACACTTCCTGTGGTGATGTAAAAAACTATTTTGTTCCAGCATTGACTGTATACTTATCTCTAAGATATGTTCATGTGAGTTTCTGTATGTATGCCTGATACATGATTATTCATACGTACAGACTCGCATGTGAGATTATCTTGCAGAACTTATTCTATTTTTGCTAAGCATCTAGAACTGATGGTTGAGATAAAATCAAAGGTTTCACACAAAAGAATGCATGTCCCTTTCAGATTTTGTTGATGATTGCTTTGCTCTGTTTAAGTTATGAGAAAGAAAATGAGGTTCGAACACGGGCTCGTGACACCCATTTCCTTTTTAGTTGTTTCTGATTCCTTTGCAAATTATGTCCAAAATCTTGTCCATTTTACTTCAGTGGTCTTTACATTCTTGTTGTTTACCATCATAACTTTGAATCTAAAACCCTGCAACAAACCTTTCATGTAATGTTTTCTTATAGCAATAATTATACATGCTTAAAAAGAACATAATGCTTTCTGATACACTTTGTTGTTACATATTTTGTATGCTTCCTTAGAACGTTACTCCATTTTTGGCAACGTTTTTATTGCATTACATTCATTGCTATTTATCTCCATTGCTGTTACATCTTTTAGGCATCGTATTAACTTAATTCCTTCTGGATATGCGTTCATGCATTATTTTCTATCATTGATACATAACAATTTCTGATTTCTCACTTCTTTTTCAGAACAACAGCATGTATCATTTAGAATTTTAATGTTTATCTCATCATAGATATGTAGTTTTGTTGCTTTAATGCCATGCTTCGTTAGATGGAGCACCTTCACTAATAGTTGATGATCTCATTGATGCGATTGTTTGCTTATGGATGCATGCCTTGTAACATTGCTCATGAATTGATTGATGTTGATCTTCCTTGACACTTGTTCCAGTTTCACATTTTCTGTTCAGCTTGTATTCTGTAGCTTTGTTCACTATACACAATTCTCCTTGATGCTAAATCTGTCTTTAATAATTAGCCCTCACTTTTCTCAGCATGTTGAACCATCACTTACGGGGTTCGAGCATGGGCTCGTGACTCCCATAAGTGGTATTCCAGTCATAAATATCACTGTTTTTCCCTTTCCTGTTATGTTCCAGCATGAAAATATAACTTTGCAACCTCTATAACCTTGATATGTTGGCTGGAAGGTTTCATGGCATAAGTCATGTCCCTTCAACAGTATGACTATCATAACTCCATGATTTGGCTGAAAGGTCCCATGCTTGTAATGCATGCATGCCCCCTCGACAACCCCCTCTTGTCCACCGATCTTCATGTCTTTGCCCATCCATGATCTAAATGAAAGGTTTCAAACATGTAATGTACGTTTGCCCCTTCAACATCCTTCTCATTGTCTTTGCCCGTCCATGAGTGTCCTCAGTCAGAAAGTTTCGTGCGTGTATTATATGCACGTCCTTTCAACGACCTACTTAGTCTTCGTACCTATCTACACATGAAACAAACAATGTTAGGAAATAAAGTGTTTTCTCTGTTACGATCCTTCTTTCTTGTAGCTTTATGACTTTGCCTTCCGTGTTATCATTCTGAAATGTGATCAAGTAGAAGATTAGACAGTGTATTTGTCCTTCATTGGTTAGTTCATATGAACTGACTCTTTTTTATTTCTCCTCTCTTGCAGGATGTACAAGATGACCTGGAACACTTTGAAATGTGGAAACAAGGATGCGGTAAAGTTCAACCTTCAGCAAACAACCAGGCAATGGGACTTAACCTATCTCTTCTCCTCCTTATTCTCATTTCTAGAAATGTAACTGTTCTTTATTTTTTGCATTTGATCTTCTCAATTCAATTGATAAAATTGAAAATGCATGCTTGCATTAAAAATTACAACCACAGGGTGTGTGGTTTATCATTTTATACATTTGAAATGTACTCTTATTTGTTTTTATAGCAACCACTGCTTGTGTGGCAGAACTGAATTTTACTTTCATTTTCTTAAATGCAAGCAATTATTTCCATTTACTGTTGAGCTCAAAATATGAATATTGCTTTGTTCAAAAAAAATAAAAAAATTGAAATAAGTATACCTTAATGTGATGTTATGATGTTTTCAATTGTATTGTTGAACATGTACTTTCTTTCTTTGAATCCTTTACCATTCTGCAATTTTAGAACAACAACTCTAAAATTCAAACTTGAACAGAAAACACTTGTCAGTTTATCGATTTAGTGTGAACTAAAATGATAACATTTTTGGTGACCTCTCAGGGGTGTTTTCCTGCTAAACAGAATGAACCAGCTACCTTATACAATCCATTGGGCACAGAGTCTAGAACCTTGATAAACCGAACCTTCCCAAACCGAAAACAAACACACTGCTACCAACTGAAACTAAACAGAAACCAGATATATCACTGTTTGTACTGCAGTGTTTCTATGTAGATAAAATGCTTATGTTATGGGGGAGCGAAAAATATTCCATCCCCTGTATGATAAGCATTTTTATTTATGTAGGAATGGTGCAGTACAACAGTAAATTTTTCCTGATTCCTTCTACCATACGAATGAAAACTGAAAACATAAAGGTAGAATGATCTTGAACAGCCACATGAATTATGCAATGAATGTGTAAACATGATGCTTTATGACACGAGACAACGGAATATATCCATGTCTTGTATGATGAGCATGATGTCTATACATTTATTATGTGGTTAATCTTGTTGTTTCTGCTCATTCTAACCTTCAAAACTGCAAAGCAAACTATCTGAAACAAACTCTCTTTCCATCGTGATTATATTATTGAGGTATTCATCATTTATAACTGGGAATCCCAATGGATTCCTGATTATGCATGTTGTGTATCTTAATGATGTTGTCCCGGTGGGAAAAAAAGTACTAACTGCTACTAACTGAAATGAACTAACTATTGTGCAAAGCACTTATTTAAACCAAACTAACCTCAAAAGCAACGCTTGAGGTGGATCCCATTAACTGGGATTGCTAACTCTTCTCCTTCC
>MU224402.1:2304246-2347554 GCA_018584345.1 Thuja plicata | reverse complement strand
TTGCAGTAGATCAGATGAATGAATGGTTAAGTAGATACAAGTGCAGAAATATAATAAAAGTTTTAAGAGTTACTGATTCACCCCTCCCCTCTCAGTAACTCTGTTAGTCCTGAATATTTCCAACATATCAGACCAAAGATGATAAGATGTTATTATACAAGAAAATGGCAGACAAATTCAAGAAGTTTTTTATGGGGTTCACTTTTGAACAAAATCCTAGAGCTAATAACAAGGTTGCAAATGCAATGGCAACTCTTTCCTCTTTGTTACAAATTCCTGATCAACAAGCACGTTGTGATTTCTTGGTGGAGGAATTGTTATCTCCATCATGTTGTGGGTCCACAACACACACCCCATTTTTATCTTCTGACCATGGGCCCCCCCTTCTTTTTTGGCTTTTGTGTTTGCCCCTCTCCCTACTCCTTGAACTAGGTTTTTGAGGGGCTTGTTGAGAGAACAAAGGTGCTTTTCGGCCCTTTCACACTTTTAGCATTTTGGAGGACCTCAAGCCGAAGGGCCAAGCCTGACCCTTCCAATATTTTGGCCTCCAAAAGACCGAAAAGGCTGAAAGATAGAACCTTCACACATTTTGGTGTTTCGGCCTCTGACAGACCGAAAGGGGAGGAGGTCACCTGAATTTCATCATTTAGGCCTCCAAAACCCCGAAGTTGGGTGACATCACCTTGCGGGCTATATAAGTGGCTCGAGTAACTTTTTGTTCTCACTTGCTTTTGTCTCTCATATGTGTTTTCTCACCTCCTTGCGCGCTCATCATTTTTCCTTGCCTCCTCGCTAGTCATCATTGTGTTAGCTCTCCTCGCACTTAGCAACTTTTGTCTTTACCCTCTCCTCACGCTTTGCAGGTAGGTCCTCGTCACCTTCTCTTCTTTTCGAGCTTGTTTTTTTATTTTTAGGTCATTTCAGGTATCATCTTTAGCCTAGTCAGATCATTCTCCCTCCTAGGTCCCTAGGGTTCACACTCTTGGACCTCTAGTCGGGTTGCTCTCCATCGTATAGTCTTTTTCTTTGAATTTTTTAGGTTAGGGTTTTTTAGTGTCGCGACCTAGTCGCAGGTTTTTGGCCTCCAAAAGGCCAAAAAATAGCCCCTCGCTAGAAGTTTTCTTCAAGTGTCATTTCACACTTTCAGTGCTTTTGGCATTTCAAACCTCCAAAAACACCGAAACACTAAAACATCTGAAGATAAGGTCACCCTACTTCAAAGGTTTCAGTCTTTCGAACACCAAAACCTACTTCACACTTTCGCACACTGAAAGGCTGAAAGAATTTCTCCAGTCCCCGAGTCTCTTTGAGATTTTGACCTTTTGCACCCTGACCTTGTCTTTGGAGTCGGAAAGCCTGAAAGTTTGAAAAGAGCCAAAACTTCATTTTTGGCTACTTGAGAGTCATCTGCTTTTCTTAGTTAGAGTTTCGTTTCTTTCCAATTTTAGTATTTTTTCAATAAAGATACTGATACTTGCATGTTTCCTCACAGGAATGATTGAGAAGCAGACAACATCACCAATGAAGTACCAATTATAGGGGAATCACCCACCTTCAATGATCAGGAATAAACATTGGAAATCACCGATACATACATCGGGAACATGAACTGGGATGAATTCCTAGTAAGGTGTTCTCAACCAGTGGGAAGGAATGAAGACTACACCTCCCTAATTTTATCAGGCCTAGTCAATGCAGCAACACACTAGGTAGTGGTCATGTCCTCTGAGCTCATCATGACATTGGCAAACCACTACACACCAGATGAAAGGGTGTTCAAGAACACATAAGGACATATAGTCCTTAACCTAAGGCCAAACAACATTGAAGATGTCTTCCATCTTCAGAAGGGCGTAGATAATTCTATGACTTCTTTATAGAAAAGGGGTTGAGATGGTTCAGGAACAAAACCGAGGATGCCTATGAGATTGAAAATTGGGAATACCTCTAGTAACCTCTCCCAAAGAACAAACTAGACAAAATAGATCTCAGAAGGGGATGCTTGAGGGATGACATCCAAGTTGCAGTCACATTGATAAGCTGAGTGTATGGACTACCTTAGTCCATCCAACTCGTGAACTAGATGATCTTGCTGATAGAGAAGATAAGGAACCACAAGGCTAGATTTGATTAGGTCACCATCCTAAGTGATAAATTGGATGAGCAACTAACCATGGTAAAACATGATCTAAAGTTCTATATGACTTCATACATAGTGTACCTATTGGTCACACAAGCAAACTATCTCGGGCTCACAAAATGGGAAAATTTTTGTGAACCAAATGCATGGCCTTTCATTGTCTATCCACAACTGGTAAGAAGAACAAATATGCCTGAAAATATCCCAGACTATAGAATAGTGAACTATGCCTTTATCTTTGGAGTCATTAGATCCATAGAGGGTGACAATGTGAAGAGGCTATCAGAAGAGGTTATGCCAAAATAAGGGCCATAGGGGCATACTACATACAATTCAAAACCTTCATGTACATTAGAGTGGTAGGATCTACCCTACAGTCCAAGAAGCTACCCAGGTACCCATTTGATTGGGTAACCATCCTAGAAATGGCTAGGCAGCTTGCAAATGCATATGAACACATCAAGAATAAGAAGAAGCTCATTGTTGGGACTTCCCCATTTCCATAGGCCCCTACACTCTCCAAGACATGAAGGTCTGTAAGTCATTGGCCTTTGAGTGGGATGAGTGCCCACTCCAACTGTATAAAAACATATGGGCCCGATTAGATTCCATAGGCACTTACAACCATATCATTGGCAAGTTCTACATCCATGAGACACATATTGAAGATCATTGGATGAATTGTGTGGATGACTTAGAAGTAAGGATCATGGACTATTCTAGGATGTCCCTCACACTAGCACAAGCGACCATAGAGATCAATATTCCCCCCAAGGTTTGGGACAAAGATTCATACAATGTGCTGGAGTCGATCTATACTATTGATAAAATACACAATAGGACTATCTTGAATGTAGAGGTAGATAAGGAGGAAAATGACAACATTGAATTCAGATCAAGGCATATGGCATGAACGACTAAGGCATGGATCGATAGGCCTTATCAAATGGATCCCATTCCCATGAAGGCACTAATGGATCCACCCAAGAAGATAGATAAGAAACATGGAGAGAGGCCCATAGTGCCCCAATTCAAGAAGGCCCCACATCAAAAGCTGAGAACAGTACATGGGCATGAATAGAAGGAAGCAGATAGAGGATCCAAAGGAGCATGACAATCCTTTGGATACCCTAGGATCAAATGAGTTCCTCATGTCCAATTTTGAAAGCCTAGAGGGTTTTGCAAACCAGGGATAGGATACACTTGACTCCATGATAGGGATTGACATAGGAGTACAAGCACCCATCAATCCTCAGGTTATCCTTACTCCACCTCCATCCCAATTCACAAACCCCACACTAAATTTGCCTCTCATTGGAGCAGATTCTAGCACTAGCCAAAGGGAAGAAACTCAAGATGCTAGCGCTACCCAGAGCATAGCAGGGGATAAGATTGCAGGAGAGAGTTCTACACCAACTCCACTACCTCACATTCTAACTCCAGCACCTTCTCTCCCAACTCCCACACCAACTCCACCTCCTATTTTACTCCACCACCTACAATGCAAATGTCGACTCAACCACCATCTATTCCTTTGCCTTCCTCTATCCTGACTCCCCAAGTGTCAGTAAGCACATAAGCTGCATCTACCCTCAAAACCACACTAGAAGCCATGATAGGTCTTAATGTAGAAATATCACTTAGTTTTTCCGGGGATGAAGGTCAAGATAAAGGTGAACATGATGCTACATTGGAAGAAGAGAAGAGAGAGGAAGAGAGACATGAAGGAGAAATGAATGAGGAAGAAAGGAGGGAAGAGGTTGAACATGGAGAAGAATCATATATAGAAGAGGAGGTGACCCTGGGTTCACAAAGGTTGGCTTTAGTCATCCACATCGCACCATATGAGCCAGTTATCGCCTTTAATAAAACTACTTGGTTCACTAAAGAGATTTAGCCACGAAAGAGAACTTACACAAATGAAGAAGATGGAGAAGACACAAATATATCATTCTTAGGACATGCCTTCCATCAAAAAAAGGCTAATATATCAGTGAGAACCATATCCTACATCACTCAAGACACCAAGGGTCATTGGAAGGCACAGGTGGTAGTTTATTCTACTAGCACCCCAAGCACAAATCACCCTAGAGGATTATACATTTGAAGAGGTGGATTTGCGGGAACCAACCATAGAAGGGAGTAAGACCCTAGAAGCTTTAGGGTTCAAACTTGCCCTAGGTTTTATGAAAAAAGATGAGGAAACCATCAAGTCCTTGATAGGGAAAAATGAGGCTCTAAAGAGTTTCATTCATAAGATGGTGGGTCCCATTGACCCAAGTTGCCCAAAGGCCTCATTACATGTCATACTAGAGAAGAGAGCTACTCTGGACTTGTCGACAGGTATGACCCCCTCTTTCATTCAAGCAAGCGCTGATTAGAAGAATGGTTTTTAACAGTTTGGAGAAGGGGTTATCAAGATAATCTTTAGGCCTTTCAAAGTTATCGCAGTGGAAACCACTAAACTGATAGACATGATGGAGAGTGATGCGAGGTTAGATTCAAGATTGACCAAATGGAAAAATGCCCTTTGGGACCTCAAGATAATCAAGAAACAACGTTTCCAAATTCTGGTCAAGATATATGAAGGCGCATAGATAGAAAAATTTGACACATAGGTTAAGAGCATAGCCAAAACAATTAAGGTTTGTGAAAAGTACCTAGATTGCATACAACAAAAGCATAAGGAAATTATGGAATGGGTAGAAGAAATAGAGAACTTCTTCATAGGTATTGACTTAGATCTATATCGAGATCAAGAGAAGCAAATTCTACGCCCAGACAAAGAGGTGATACAACAATTCAAAGATGTTATGAAAGGAGTTAGTACCAAATAAGGTCTACACCAACTTTTTTATTCAAAGGAATATATACAAAGGATGTCCGAGCATAAAGAAGAGATCAAGTTTTTCGCTTATGAATTGACTATTTTTAAAGAAAAGAAAGAATGACACATGGCCAAAGTGGAGAGGAAAGAAGTGAACTATGAAGAGGTACATGAAATAATACAGAGGCTCAGGACTGCTCAACCAAAAGTGTTCCCAAATTGATTGCTCAAATCCAGACTTAGCCATTTTTGTAGGGGTTGTTTATTCTAGACTTAGCCATTTTTTTGAGGTTAGCCTTTCATCCTTTCGGCCTTCGAAAGTTAGATTGTGTGGGTGCCAAATTTTTGGTTCAAAACTTAGTCAAATTTGCACTTGAAATTTTTTGGGGTAGAGGTTGGGGTCCAAATTCTAGGCCATTCCAGCATGATCACTTTTTTTGCATGAAAATAGAACTTTAGATCAGATGGATGCATAATTTTAGTTTGTTTTGCAATGATTAAGAGTCTTCTATCAGTTCCTACCTCGAAGAGAACCCCAGATGAAGATTCCAAGGGAGAACTCAAAGATCAAGAAGAAGACTCCAATTACAAATAATGGAACTCCAGCTTCTCTCTCTCTCTTCTTTCTTAACGAGTTTGACCTAATTTTCATGGGAAAACTAATTGTAAACAGGATCAAGGATCCATGCAAGTAGTTTAGTATCAGTTTAGCAATACTTTCCTTTAGCAAGCTTTAGTTTTAGTTTGTTTTCATTATTTTTGGAGCCTCTGATGCCCTAGTTTCAAGGTTCAAAGTTTGTAGATCAGAACTCTATGTATTGTGATCAAAACAATGTATTATGGCAGATCCTTGATGCAATAAAGATCTAAAATTGGTGCTTCATTCATGGTGTGATATTTTCTGCTATCTATGCAAAATTAATGAATATGTGTTTTCTTATTCATTCTTTTCAAAGAGCCAGCTGTGTTTATTGTTTCTCAAATTTACAATTCTTTAAATTGGAGTTTGTTGTTGTTTATATACCTTGCTATGATGAATGTATGGGAAATATCATCTTTTGGGCTCAACGATAAATCTGTCTTGTATTTTCTCACATCTTGGTGGCTTCACGATTTGATAGGTTTTGAAAATCTTGCATGAGTGAATACATTTTCTCTCCAAATGATTACATCCGTTGGGTATATAATTGTGACGTGGTCTGATTTATATCAAGTGGGTTTGTTCCAAATCTCTCTGTCATTTTATTCACAAGGAAGGATCAACAATGGTTTATGTCTATTAGGATTTCATTTTCAATAATTTACTTTATTCTTGTTACCCTACTTTGAATTTTCATCATAAATCTGAAAGCAATCAAAAAGTGTCTTTAGTTTAAAATACAAATTTGCATCATTACTAAATTACATTCATTGATAAATTAGAAAAATACCAAAAAAGTACTAAATTTGTTTTGCAATTTGACATCTTGAAAGTACCAGCAAAGGCCTCCTCATGAACATTCACATTTATCTTTGACTAAGTTACCAAGCAGGTTGTACCATGACGATGGAGAACCTTGGGAATAACTTTGTTATTCTTTCAAGAGAGGAAATCAAATCTCAATATCCTAGCGATTGAATTGTGTAAAAACAATGCTCAATAGAAGTGGCGCTGGAAGGAGGGCCTAAAAGACTAAAAAGATGGATAACATCGGATCTTTCTCTCTAGAAAAATTTGAGCGAGTGTTGAGATAATCTCTGAAAAGAGGCAAGTTCATTAAACTCACTCACCACTACAGAGCTCGTAGTGACAAAGGGAAGACAAGAGAGAACTCCTCTCACCCTCCTACCAAGTCCTAAAATATGCTTGGACAACAATCACACCTCGCTGTCCCAACAATCCTTACAGCCATAAACCCAAATCAGAACTTAAAAAATTAGAATTTGCAACAACCTTGTCTAATGGATTTCTTCGCTAATGCACAAATCTCACCACTAAACTTTGTTGGGAAAATCCATGAATTGCCCAAAAATCCAGAGAATTTTTGCACATGTTTTATATATGGAGAATCAAGGACAACAAAAGAGCACATCCACGCCTTCAAAGAAATTTGTAACTGCAAAGATATTTCTCACCAAGATGTTGTCTATCATTTATTCCCATACACTTTAGGGGAATTTGCATACAACTGGTACCTGAACCTACCACAGGGATCTATCTTTGCATGGCTCAAATTTGAAACAAAATTTCTTAATCATTTTAAGTTGTATGTGGACCCTACTACAACACATCACCAATTCATAACAATAAGAAAAGATCCTAAAGATCCCATCACCATGTTCAATCATCGTTTCCACAAGATGCATCATAAGTTTGAAGCTCCTTACTCTATCCCAGAGGCAACTGTCATACAAGTTTACCTTAAATCCCTCAATCCCTTCACTTCAATCTTTCTAAGAAGACTTCCCCCTGCAGGTAGAGACACAATGGAAAAGGTGTACAATGAGGCCATCACGTTTACACAACAAACGGGCCCACAAGAGGGGAACTTTGTGGTTGTGCCTACCATTATCAATAATGTCACCCCACATATATTTTCAACAAGCAGTCAAGCTTTTTCCACCCACGTGCCTTCATTAAACCCAATTTTGGCACAACCATTCACAACCCTACCACCGTTCATCACTTATCCCGGTTGTGAGGCTCATAAAATAGTGTTTGTGGAGCAAAGGGTTATTCCCCAAACTGAACCTAATAATCACCTGGTCTCTGAGTTGGATGTCGTGAAGAAAACCTTATCCCAATTCACAAGTGAGCTGACTAGGATGAAGTTAAATCCCTTCCAAAACCAAGGTGGGTACCAACGGGCATCTGCTGGTCTGAATGCTTACCCCCAAAATCAGAATTGGAGTTTCAACACCTACAAAAATAACAACAAAATACATGATAAGCCATTTGGGAAGCAAAGACCCAATAGACCATGTAACGCTCGACCCAAAAATGGTAGCATACTGACGGATAATACTAATACCTATGAGGATATGGAGGCCAATTTTTTTGGGGCTCTAAACCTGCGCCAAGGCAATGACGAATATGGAAGCAACTCATATAACTGGTATCCTCAAAATTTAGAGGAGTCACTCATCCAATTCAACACCATGATGTTTGACTCCTATGAGTCTAGAAATGGGGAAAGTTTAGATACCTATATTGGAGAAGAAGAGTTCATGTTCCCATTCTAGAAAGAGAACAAGAATGAATACTCTGAAGTTCATGCCTTCCAAAATGATCATTAGATCTCATACAATTTATGGAGCCAAAAGGAACCAATGACCGATGTTATACCTTTGGGTAAACAACCAACTCCACCAGATCCCTAGGCAAGCAATAATCCTATGCCACCTAGAGGTCTGAATGATCCTACATCATCTCCACCAAACACATTTTCTGGTTACAAAAGTTTGGCTTAGTCAAATGACAAATACAGTGCAGTCAAAGAATTAAAGAAAACTAAGGCAAACATATCTATGTTCAAAATGATTCAAGGTTTCCCTTATCAGAGAGAATCACTCCTAAAATCCCTGGACCAGTCAAAGAAAGGTACAATGGCTAGCAGTGTGAATACCACCTCTAATGTCAACACTTCTGAAGCTTTCTCGTCGATGTTCAAAGACAAGATAGAAGTACCACAATTCCTACTCAGTCTGCAGATATTTAGGAAAAACTTGCACAATTGCCTAATTGATTCTGGGGCTTCATGTAACATCATGCATTTATCCATCTGTCAAAAATTGGGGATGGTTCTGCAAACAAAAAATAGAGTAGTGGTCCAGCTTGACAAAATAAAAGTCAAGGTAATTGGTGCACTTAAGTACATGCACATCCAACTGTTTATTGCCCCAAGGATACAAGAATACATTGATGTGCACATAGTGGATATCCCCAAGACTTATGTAATGCTACTGTTATTCCCTGCATACCTATCCCTAAATTTTGTGGGCAAAATGTTGGGTCCCCTCTTTTTGCTTTGGCTCTTGCCTTGTTTTCTTTGTTTTCTTCTCTGGGCTTTTCCTCCTATGAGGTTTGTTTTCTCTTGTTTTGTCTTCTTGTGTCTCCGGGACCCAGTCCCAGAGTTTGTTCTTTCCAGAGCCAGATTTCAGACTCTGGGATTCTCTGCCACGATGTCTTCTTCTCGCAAGAAGGTATTGTTGCTTGGAATCCCCGAGCCCAGAGTCTGGAGGTTTTGCCTATTCTAGAGTTTGCGGAGGAGAGGGTAACTTGCTTTTACCTTGGGTATAAATATAAATTACATGTCACTGTTACAGTTACCTTGATTAAAAACACTTGTGCATTCAGAGTGATTCTTAGGTGACTAAACTATGATTAAGCTGGGAATTACTCTGTGCTTAGTGGGTTATTACCAGTTGATTTGGGGTGTCTGTTCATGATTGATTGAAGGTAGGACTTGTTGCAAGAGTTCTCCTGGTGTGCTTCTTCCCTGCTGTTCTTCAAATTTCTAGGTAGGCTCTCAACTTGTTCTTTGGTTTCTTATTTTCTGTGTTTTCCTGGTTGTTCTCTTTTGTTTCTTTTGGTTTTTGTTTCATTCATTTTGCTAGTTTTCCATCTGTGCTTTTTGTTTTTGGTTCACCTCCCATTAGTGGGTTGGCTCTACCAGAGGGTTGGCCACCCTCTATGTAGTTGTAGATTAATGTACATGTTGTATATGGTCTTAGGGTAGTTCGTGTATATATGTGAATGTTGTTTAAATATGTAATAAGCTTGTAAATGCTATATTTTTGGTGTGTATATGTTTTGACCTTTGACCCTCTATATTTTTATGTATATATCCTATATATCCTTTTGAGTTCACGAGTCCCTCATACTCTATAGTGTGTTTTCACTCGCCAGACCAAGCTTGTCGAGATGGAGTCACCACGGTTCAAACTTGACACCTCACTGGTTCGAGCCATAGTAGCTTTCTCTCTCCTCCGTCTCATCACCTTAATGGAAAAATTAATTTCCCATGAGTGGGAATTCAAACCATGTCCCATATGGCATTCATTTTACCCTGTGTCAGCCCAGTTGTCGCCATTAATGCCTTCATGTTGCCTGTCACCTGACCATGTGCCAACCCATGTCAGCCGAACACGGTTTCTTGCTAGTCACATCAGCATGACAATGGCTAGATTATCTGGGCTCTAATTCCCAAGCAATCCCTGGTCCTAGGCTTCCCCTTTTTCATTTGGTTCAATTTACCCTGGAGTCTTATTCACAACTATTACAAGTATTCTGGGACTTTTTGGTGTATGCTAACACTTGTTGAACAGGTGCAGGGTGGTGACGATTTCCCCAGAGTTCTAATACTCTTTTATATGTATCACATTCTAATGGTTCTCCGGTCTTGCAGGTTGTGGATAAGTTGATTAAATATGTCTGAAGTAATCACCCCTCCTTCGAGCCTGGAGTTTCCTACCACTTCCACCCGGGCGGCAACCAAAACCAAGGCCGAAAGGTTGTTAGAAAAACTACCCTTGACCTCCAAATATCCAAAGGAGGGTGCCCTTGTGGGATCAAAGATAGAGTCTAGAGCTCAAGAAATAATGGACACAGGGCCCAGACCTTGGGCGGAAATGCAAGGCTTGATTCAATACATTTATAGGTTGAAGGCCACTGAAGACAATCTGGCTACTCAGATAGCCACCTCCGACATCAAAGGTGACAAACTTCCCTTGTTCAGTGTAATCGCCAAAGTTAATACTCCAACTGGAAACATTATACAACACACCAACCCAGACCATTCTACTTCCAGATCCCTAACCACTATAGTACCCAACAACAATCGTCACCCTGGATGGAACAACTTTTGCCTCAGGGCTAGGGTTCCCACAGTTTGATGGGTCCATTATCCAGAATCGGGTCCAAACATTGCAGGAGTTCGAGGACACTACCCTTATCTCCTGGAAACATCTCAATAGCCACTGGCTGAAGATCCCAAAGAGGGATTGCAGGAGGATGAAGATGGAATTTCCCCGCAGGGAGTTCAAGGAGCCCATTCAGGCGGGCATTGTATTCCTATAAAGGATCTTCAGATTACCCCATGCCTAGGATTTCGTAGCATGGATGTACTACTTTCTATACTACATCACCACTCACAGTCAGACCTTCAATTGGGCGGCCCTCATATCCAATCACGTGGACAAACAACTAAAGGGCATCATCCAAAATTCTAAGTTTTACATGACATCATACGTGCTATGGGCACTAGCGCAACAAAGACCAGCTTTTCCAGGTTTGGGAATAGTTGGAGAACTTGGAAACGGGCCAGGCCAGGTAACACCATGGGACCATTATCCCCAAGTCCAATGGGAACTTAGTTTCTCAAATTTCTGTTGGGTAAATGATGCTTTCATTTACCAAAACATCCTAACACTTACTCAGGATTCTGGGTACCGACTGTCATAGGTGTCAATGAATCTGGTCAACACCTATGGCTACTATTTTATTCAATTCCAACACCACACCTACATTCGAGTGACCTACTTCTCTGGGAAGCCCCATCTTCTTCCATGGTATTGCGGGGATAAAATTATTCTTTTAGAGTTCTGCCAGCAAATGAAGGATTTGCACGCCTTCTTTACATTAAAGAAGGTCATCAACGTTCCATTCCCATTCTCATGTGGGAATTATACATGCAGCCTCACCGTATCCCAGGAGGTAGACAATGAATTGAAAGATCTGGGGCCGATGGAATTCCACCATGCCTGGAACAACTATGATCCTCTCGGTGATTGCCGCAACACTCCCCCGGGCGTCCCCCCCACATGAAGTGGACATTGAAGACTTGTGGGCAGACTGCCATGATAGTTTTGATCTCTGGGCCCGATAGCATTCACAGATGAGCAAAGGGCTCATTAAGGTGCTTGACCTTTAAACTTTCCCGAAGGGCTTTTCAGATGATGGGTTGTTGGAGGATCAAACATATAAAGAACAAGGACTGGACAAATTGGATCTCCCTTTGGTGGACTGGGCCACTCCTGAGGACCTCACAATTGAAGGGGTATGTCAGCCCATTTTAGAGGCAAGTCACCAATATTTTTCCCGGGTGTGTCCTAAAAGCGCCCGGAAGAAGCCAATGATTTGTAAGGCCATTCCCTCCTCCACTGGCACTGGACCTTCTCCATCTTCCACCACCACTGGACCCAACACAAGTAAAGGAAAAGAGAAAGAGGGCACTCCAGCCAAGGTGCCTCCCCCAAGTTCCCACCCTTCTAATGGCCCAACTACAACAACAAATGGAGTCAGCAAGGCTGGCCAGCCAGCAAATAAGTACACAGATATCCTCCGGCCTCCTTGTAGCTCCAATGACATCTGCTCGCTTGGTGGGATCCCTGTCATTAGCTGTAATGATGAGTAGACAAACTTTTGCTGAGGCGGAGTCTACTAGTATTCTGGACATCGGGGTTCCACTGACGAGAAAGATGAAAAAGAGGGTGACCCCTACACCAAGCGCACCAACCAATCCTAGTATGCCAGAGGTGCCCCCGGTGGATGTTAGTTTGAACTCTCCCGAACTAGAAGATATTTCTAACTCCTTGCCCCCACATGATGACTTCGATGACACTTTCTTAGTGGAGGAGCTCATGGACCTCCAATAAGGTATAGGCCATGCGGTGGAGGAAATTGCTGTTCAAGATAAGGAAGAGGCCCCCGTAGAAAAAGAAATCCCAGAAGAAGAAGATACATCAAAACAAGAGGCCTGGGAGGAAGCGCAAATGGGGCTCGAGTACGAAAAGACACCGATCTAAGAGATTGAAGATACACCAAGGCAGCTCACAGATGAGCAACCGATGATTGGGAAACTTGGACCTTCAGGATCAGTCGTGCCCCCTTTCATCATGCCCTAAACGCCTTTGGATACTCCAGGTGATCAGGTGCCCCAGAGCACATTTGGTGAGGTAGTAACAGTGACCACCTTACTAAATTTTGGCCAAAGACCTCACCCACCATTGAGGATGTTCCGACGGAGGAGAATGTTCCAACAAATGAGGCCAATGAGGCCCAAGAGCAGCAACAACAAATTGATCAGGAAGCCCTGGACAATGAAAATGCAGAATTAGTTGATGCAGGGATGGACGAAGAAGTCCCTAAGGATACACATAATGTTGAGGCCAGAGAAAAGGCTCCAGATACTACAACAGAGGACGCTAGCATGGCAGAAAATACTGAAGGTTCCAAAGAACAAGAAAAGGAACAAGAACAAGAGAGGGAGAAGGAGCCCAAAGATAATGTACATTTTGAGAACATACCTCCAGATTCTAAAAGGAATCTCAATGAATAGGTCTTAGTAGAAAAGCTGCCCCAGCTACCCCAATGGTTGGTTGAGTCAAGGAAAAGAAAGGCCCCAGTGGTAGCATTAGGCGCTACACCCTCATTGACTGAGATGACGGCCAAAAATGCAGAGGCCCAAAATCCCAAGAAAGCACATACAATCCATACTCTTCGGACTGGCCCAATGGGCAGCATAGTTGCGACTATCACAACACCCCCTCTAGGTGCAAATGTGGTGGCCATAAGGCCTGAAGACTATAATATAACAGAAGTGGCACTAGGGAGGAGAGACAAACAGGGTGAGCTGGATTTACTGAAAGAATCCACCAAGGCAATAGAGGCCAGATACATCAAGCAGGATCAGAAGTTAAAGGAGGAAAGAGAGATGAACACCAATCTCATCACTCTTCTGGAAGAACTAACACGACCTTTGGCCAAGGTCCACCCCAGAACCCCTTACTCCGGATTGCCACTGGCACAGGGTGACATGGAATCTCTACGGATTATAAAGAAGAAGGTGCAAGCTGTAGATGGGTGGGCCACCAAGCAAGTAGCTGCCATGAGATAATTTCTAGTGACATCCCTCCTAGACCTTTATCGAGTTGACACTCTTCTTAGCCAGGCAAAAGGCTCCGCTCTTATATGGGAGCAAGATTTAACAAAGTATGAAAAATGGAAGGCTGGGCTAGAATAAATTCGCAAAATAGGAGAAGAAGTTGCCACAAAGGTGGGAATTTTGGGAGACAAATCATATGATTCCCTCCAGGCCTAGTACTCCAGACTTGTCCTCAAGATTGAGGTATGCAAGGAACTGGTAAAGGCCTTGAAAGAGAAGGTGACAGTGGCCCAATACCCACTTGGCTTGTTTCAAGCATTCATGGCTGGAGTATCGCAAGTCGATCCCTTCACCACCAGAACATGTACCCCAGAGGACTATGTCCTCAACAAGTATGATGAACAGATGGAGTCCCTGTATCCGCCTGCCAGAGATTTTGACCAGGGTAGGCTATCCAGATTATCCAAGATAATGATCTGGTCATATGATTCTATAAAATTAGTGGATGAATTCCAGAGTGGGGCGGGAGATGTTAAGGAAGCATTGGAGGCTGTTTGCAGTCGGTGGGACAACATCAGAAGCATGGATGAAGAAAGCATAGGCCAAGTGTTGGAGGCTTGGGAAAAATCACGAGGAACAATAAAGTTCTCGGGAGTCTGGAGAATCTCACCAACCATGTATCTTTTGTATTCATTCATTCTTTCAGAACGCAAGTTCTTGGATCCAAAAATTCTGGATCGCACCTTTTTGTATTCTTTAACTGACTCGTGTCTTGGTTCCCAAGGCTAACCAACCACTTTCAAGATAGTTAATAAAGTTTTAGAAAGTAGGTAACCACAACAAGGCATGTCGACTCGACAAGAGGTTTCTGACATATGGTCTTCCCAAGGTGTCACTTCAACATTACACCTGGCACATCGAAGACAGTGAGCCGTTCTCCCATTTATGAGGCATGTAGCCTCGATCCATAGGGGATCAGATTTCTTCTTTCCTCCTCTTGGCTCTCTTCTCAAGGCCAATTCTTCCACTCCTCTTTTCTTATCTTATTCTTTTGACATGTCAAACCTTTTTCCATCTCGAGGTCTTTTGTAGCATGGCGTAGGTAGTACCGACCACTAGAAATAGTATTATATTGTAAGGTGTAAAATAAATTAGGTTAAGTTTAGGTCAAGTCTTGTGTATAAATAATAAGTCCAACCTCATTCCAAGGGTCGGTGAAATTGATGATTTTGCAGTCCATAACTAATAGCATTTTCGGTTTATCAGTTCTTAGTTGCAGAGCTCAATGCTCCTTAGTTGTTAAGTTCTCTCAGTAGATAGATGCTCCCTTGGAGCCACCATTGTAACACACACTAGTGCTTGCTGGAAGATATGTTAATGAAGAAGGAAGGGTTCTATCAATGATGTTGTTAGCATTCTGATCTCTGGTTAACGATATTTTATGCTTTGTGTTCTTTATGTCCTTTGCTCTAATACTTCAATTAGATTAACGACTTCCTTTTCCTTCGCTATTGATTAAATATGAGCTGATGGTTTTGTATTTCTTCAGTATTTAGTATAGTGTGTTAGAGCATTATTGATGTTTTGAATGTTTAGTATAACTATAGGTAGATGAAATATTTCTAACTCTGCAATATATTTTGAAGTTTATTTGTTAAGTGAACATGTGCTTGTAGGAAACCTCACTTACCTAAATCCCTGAAGAAGATGAGAAAAGATAACCAGCTATCCCCCTCAAACAAAATAGTCACATTTCCCAACTAAGCTCCCACACTGTCGAGACTCAACTCTCACGTGCTTGAAGGCCCGGGGAATCTCATTTCCCCAGATAACCTTTACAGGCAAAGTTGGCCGGTACCTCGGTACCCGATGACAACTTACATCTATTGGTGGACCCAGTCACAAAGACCCGTCAATAGAAACTTGCGCTAGAAGGAGGGCATGAGCTCGTCCCCTTTTGAGGATTTAGATTTTACACCACCCAAGGGTTCCCTGAGCCATAGTTTTAGGAGTCAAGCCTTCATTGGGATTGGATCATTTTCACTAGCAAGATTTGAAAGAGTCCTTAGATGAACTCCCAATCCAGGATGATTTGTCAAACTCGAGCCTCTCACTTGAAAGAAAAGGACCCCGAAAGCCAATTCAGCCACCATTGTTTGGGGATCTAGCACATTCTTGAATACCCAAGTCCCCTAGACAACCCTGGGAATTAACGCTCAGCCTAGTCAAAATCCAACACCTCCAATTACTGTATATTTTGGAAATATCGAGTCTCCAATGGGAACTTTTCTGGGTGTAATCAATGATCTACCTTCGCACCCAGAAAAGATTTGTCCCTGATATGAGCACTTAGGCTCATGAACCACAGAAGAGCATCTATAGACATACAAAGATGCCATGAACCGACACCGGATCCAACATCAAGATGTTGTGACCTAGATGTTCCCTCTGTCCCTATGATAGAACAAACTAAACTAGTACCTTAACCTGCCTGCTAATTCCATCAACAGTTGGCAGGACATGGAGGATGCCTTCCTAGTTGCCTTCCACGTACATGTGGTCCCAGTGTGGTCCCACAGCCAATTCATTTCTATCAGGAAGAAACTGAATGAGCCCCTTGCAGCATTTAACCACTGGTTCCAATGCACCTTAAAGTGGTGCAGGGATCCTTTCATCCCATCCACGGATGTAACTATTCAGACCTATCTCAACGCAATGGACCCCTTCATTTCCACTCTCCTCTAGAGAACTACCACCCCCGGCGACCGGGATACTTTGGCGAAAGTTTACAACCTGGCCTTAGAATTGTCCCGTGGTCTTAACAAATCCCTAGGCGGGATTGGGTAGAGCATGCCATTTAATATGATACCCAGTGGAACTTCTTACACTGGGGATATAACCCCAATCAGGAAATGGGTGCCCCCACGATGGTCATGAATCCCCCACCACTGCCGATAGACTAGCAGGCCCGATACATGTACCCCTCACAGGTTCAGACAACATCAGGCCTGGAATCTTTTCCCTAGAACCAACTGCAACAAATGCAACAACCACATGCCAAACCACCTAGAGCGCCTTCTTTCAGTTGTCTGCGGCTAGAGTATTTCCACCCTCAACTCTGGCGAATGCTACCGCTTTCCTAGGAATCAACAATAATAATCATCACATTATGATGTGAATACCCAATTGACCGTCGAGGTTGAATCCCTCTAGAGAATGTTGTCTACACTGATTGTGGACATGGGTCAACTGAAGGCAAGGTCCTTTTCACCCCACAACACCAATTCCCAGAGAGGGAATATTTTCTCCGGTCAACGAAACAACAATTCCAGAGGAAGAAATTTTAACAACAGGCCTCAGCCCAACCAACAACAATGGAATAACAACACTAATTCTGGAGGTCCACCTCCAAACCAAAATACCAATCAGGGTGGTGCTGGACCATCCCATTTCACGCCAGTCGCAGACTTCTAGCCCATGACCAACTAGTGTAGATTGCATGACACAGGATCTCACAATAAGGTAAACTGTGCCACACTGGAGAAATTCACCATGATTTCCCAGCTAGACAGACAATAAGCATCTAATCCTACTCCCCAAGAGCCTCCTATACAAGAGCCCACTCATGGTGCATTTACCTGTAAGACCATCTTCTTTGGAGTAGACAAGGAAGATGAAGAAGAATATGAATTACAGGGGTTCTTTAATGAATCTATTCCGGCCGTTGAGGCCAATGCCTTCACCAACCTATGGATTCCTTACAATACTCAGAGTCAGGCTGGTGTTGGTACTCTCAAATTTGGAACAAATTTGGAGTGACCATGTTAAGTTTTTTCAGTTAAGCACAGTAAGTACCCTTGAAAAATTTGATGAGGAGGTTCAATTGGAATGCTTGTGAGGATACCTGGATGATTTTCATAAGGTAAAAATTTGGAAGAAGGTTTAGTACCTTTCATTTCACATATGCAGTGGGTTCCAACTCCTAAATTTTGAATCTGACATGTTTATGGAGTGGTCATTTTGAGGTGGTCACCTAATTCTGTATTTTGCTAGTGTCACTTTGTTGTCCGGGGCCTAGTTTGTTTCTGAATATCTTGCACCCTATTGAGTTTCATAGGCCAATCACTTTGGGAATGTGTTGCATGCATATCAGAGAGCTTATGTTTTAGATCCTAGATCATGATGAATCTATTTGAGCAATTTGCCAGTCTGATTCTGTTGGCACTTTGTTAAGTTTCTAAAAGTTGTTAAAAGAAGATTTCTGAATACCTTACTTTGAAGGCCTGCATCTTTGATCAGATGGATAGATATGACATCATGGTGTGTTCCCAGGTATTGTAATCATGATAATAAACCAATATTTCTAGTTTTCAGATCCATATGAAATCAGATGACAAGTTTTCTAGAACCATTCTGTTAGTAAATAATTCCGATTTTCTAAGTTTTCAAGTACAGAATTGCTAAGTTGTCCACTTTGAGCTTTTGAGAATCTATAACCGATTGAACATTTTGGATAATTGACTTGTCCCTCGTATTGAAAACATAGGAGTGTACTCACTTGAGGATTTACAGATTCTTGCCAATCTAGTTGATCACTTTTCCAAATTAAATCCAAATCAGTTTTCTGCATATTTGCATGGTTTAAGTTCAAAAAAGTGTTAAGATGCTAACTTTGCAGTTTGGTATCAGTTAAATGGTTTGTTTTTAGAGGAAGTCAATTGAGGATTCATGTTCTACATATGAAATTAAATTAGGCTCCAGAGGTTGAAATTCTGAAGGATCTTTTGGGTTTGCAAGTTCAGTTTCAAAGGCAGTTTATTCAGTTTGCAGTGCAGAAAGGAGTTAAGTTTTCAGAATGGCCGTTTTGCAAGAATGATAACTTTCCTTCTGAATGTTATTTTCAAGATCCGATTATGGGACCATTTGCATTGTATATGAATGTACTATTTGACCTAATGGTGAGATTTCAGAGCTTGTTTCAATGATTTTGCAGTGGTCAATCTGAAGGAGATTTATGTTGTCTCAGCATTTTCACACACAAGTTTTCTGAAAGGCTAAGTGTGCACTGTTATATATTATGCTTGTGGATGAATCTAAAGAAGCCCTCTTGCATTCATAGTTATTGTAGATGAATGAATTCTTTTTCCAAGTGCCAGTGTCAGATGGTTTGTTTTTGTCAGTTTTCAGAGCTCATTCCTAAGGCCAGTTGCCATCATTGTAATCAATTAGTATAAGTGCTAAAATGATTATAAAGGCCACCGATTTGTACTTAATGTTCAAAATTTAAAATATGAAAGTATAGATAGGAGGCATTGGGTGCAATGAAACTTTCATATGATGCAAAGTGACAATCGATGCAGTCCACCGAGATATCTTCTATTCAACATTCTGTCAAAAAGCCCATATGTCAGAATCATACTTCAAGGCCAGTTGTATTCTCATACAACTACAATATCAGAAAAACTTTCCATCTGTATTGCCAAGGGAGGATCGCCCTATTTTTATGATAATACTATGTTTTAAATGGGGACAAAAGCATCAAGTGAATAGCTCACACCAGGAAAGAGGGAAACTTACACAGATTTTGGAGAGGAGGCTGCAAGTTTCATTTGTTTTATACCCAGCACATTGGAAGCTTTTAAATGAGTTTTCTTTGAAACATTTCAGTGAAAATGAAAGCCTTGCAGCGTATACAGAGGACTCCACCACAACAATGAAAGGAAGATGTTGAAAACATTAACAACATTAATACAATGCAATTTTAATAAACATGATGACTTGTGCAGCATATTCTTAAAGTGAACTGCAAATTGGAAGTGCCATGAGTTCCTGCGCTAGCTAAGGAGGAGAGGGCTGCCAACTTTGCTAAAGGTGTTAGAGGCTTGCGCAGAAGGCATCAAGAGACTCCATGCAACAGAAGGAGAGCCATGGTTTTGTTTGTTTTAGATTATAAAAGGTGAAAAACTCCATCGCATAGCGTGCTGCGCAGGGAAGGTATTATGCAGTTTTTAACATTGCAAACTATAAACTTCATTGCATTGTATCCTGTGCAAGTAGTAAATGGAGGGAGGTTGCAAATTTTAAAACATTAAATCCAAAACTACATTGCAATCCAACATTTCCAACAGTTTGCGCAAGCATTAGAGGGAAGCTTTTTGAGGTTTTTAAGTTGAAATTTGCAGATCTGAATCCATGAAGAGGGGCGCCTAGACCTCTAGAAGACATTTATGGTCTTCATCAACAATAAAATAATCTAGTTAGCAAGCAGTTCTACTCAGTGAAATCTCAGAAAAATGGAGAAAAGTGAAATGAGTTATCCCACATTCGCTCTGTAGGGGGTATTTTTAGTATTTATATACTAAAACACTTAGTATATCAAATAAGTAAGAGAGCCCAGAGGCTCTTAGCAGGCTCTTGAGGGCTGGAGGAATGGATGCATGGGCGGTCCCCTACTTTTTGGGATAAAATTCAAAAATGGCTTTAAAAACTCATCAAACCCATTATCCCACATTCATCCCACTAGTGAAAACTGAGATGTTTATATGCCAAAACAAGAACATGTTAATTTGAAGGAAGGTGAGGAGGCTATCCACGCACATGCCCAGTCATTTAATGCCTCAGTTTCCATGCCCGAAAATGGAGGAAAATAAATTTTGAAAAAATGACACGTGGCATTTGGTCACGTAGTCAGGAGAAAGATTGCCAGTAGCCGCCAGGATTCAGAGACTTGGTGACTGACCGCTAGCGGTTAGTTGTACAGTTAGGAGATGCCAAAGATGACCGCCGAGACTTGGTGATTGACTACTAGCAGTTAGTCGTGAAGTAGCCAGAAGGAGATGATGACTTTCGTGACAGGGAGTTAGCCATAGGTCACATGGTTTCCAGATGGGAATTAGCCACCAGATGCTAGTCACCAGGTCGTCCAAGGTTGATAGTTGAGTTGAAAATTTCTCGCAACTTGGAGACTATGGTTGATCACATGTTCGCCAGATTTAAGAAAAGGTAACCAGGGTTAAAGGCACAATTGAGAACTAGTTTATAACAGTGAATCAACATGTGACAAGTATCAAAAACTAGTGAAGTTTGGGCATATTAAAGTAAAGTGAAGATTTTCAAAGACAGAAAATGCATAAAGTTCAAAGATTAAAAGGATTTGAAATGTATTCTTTTGCATATTCTGTAAAATGTTTTATTTCAAAGTTTGACAAGGATTTCCCGGAGGGTTTCTCAGAGGATAAAATCAGATTTTCTCAGGCAAAGAAAGGTCAGATTTTGAAGGGGCAAATGAAATCAGATTTGCATATAAGGTTGAGACAAAATGCACATATATTTTATTATAAAAATGAGATTGTTAGAGCTTTTCGGGAGGTTTTTTGAGCAGATATTTTCTCAGATTTCAAAGATATTTTCTCAGCAGATAGAATCAGATTTGATAGACTTTTCAGTGGAAGAATAAAGGAGATTTGCAAAGGATGAATTTAGACATTGAAAATACTAGTGGAGCCAGGCATTAATGAACTCAATCTGATTTTTTAAGACTTTGAAAGAGGATAAGTCATATTTTAAAGATCACCGACAGTTTCAATATCAGATTTTGGAGGCAGTTGAAAACAAGTTTGGAGGCCACCGATGGAGTTCAGATATTTATTGAGAAAAGACAAATTGAGCAGATCAGATTTTTAGAAAGGGGACATGTGTGAATTACTTTGAAAGATTAGGGTTTCTTAGGTTCTATTTATTCTCTTCTCTTTTCTATTTTTCAGGGTTCTGATTTTAGGTTCCTGTTCTGGTTCCTGTGGAGGTTCCTGGTCTTGTTCTTGTTCCTATCTTTGTTTGGTTTAGTACAAGTTACCATTGGTTTGAATATTTTTATTTGTAAAGCATACTTCTATTTCATGTTTAGTTCTTTATTTTATTGTCTGGATATCTGAAAACAACTTGGATTAATGAGAATACAGTACAGTTCCTATTCATTGCTGTTTTGTCTCTTTTGAATGTGTTTATGCTCTAGTATAGTTCATTTGTAAGGCATCTGAAATATACCTACTACAAGGTAGTGTGTCTAATCATTTGTGAGTCTTTCTCAAGGAGAGAGTTAAATTTTGTAAATGGTTTCAGAGAGCAGGACATGGTTGCGAAGATCTGATGAAGAAGTATTGAGTTGAATAGATTGTTTGTAAGTCATCCAATTTAGATTGTATGAAGTTTGTAAGGAATTCTTCAGGTGGAATTAGTTTATCATTGTGGACATATGTTTTCATTGACTCTTTGCCCAAGGAATAGGCACTAATCTAGAGTTTTCTAAGCAAGTGTTTTCTCTATTCAGTTATACACAAATTAATCAATTTCATCTAGTTTTTAGAACAAATGAGATGAACTCATTAAGGACTTATATCAGCAGGATATTGTCCATTTTTTTGATTCCTTAGAGAGTGAATCATTAGGTTATCCCTCCTGAAATCAAAAGGAAGAAGGATGAAAGTCCTTTTCTCATTGGTTCATGTTATCAAAACCATAGTCTGGCTTATAATACTCTGTTTCATATCAATCATTGCAATCTCTAAAGTATTCTATAAGTTGTTACAGTGAGGTTTTAGGTGCATAACCAGTGAATGAAATAATCCACCAAATACATAGGCTAAAATATTAGTAATCTTTAAAAGGTAATACATGCCTGAGTTTGTGGAGCTAAAAAATGAAGAAGGATATTATCCAATCCTTAGAAATTAGCTTTTCTCTTGCCTAAAAGAGGTTGCGTTCAAGTATATGAGGTATACTGTTATCATTAGGTAAGTGTTGCAAGAAAAAGTGCTAACAGCTGGTAAAGGACCAATTTACATGCCCACACCTCCTAAAGACACTCCTCCTTGAGACAAAATGACTGATCGATCCATCCCTCCAAAAGGCTCTGGCTCTAACCAAGCTAAGGACCTGGCCGAGGGAAGCCACCAATTCCCCAGAGGAAGATTTGACATCACGAAGGTGTTAGAACAAACCACCACCTCCATGACCTTGATGGAGGTTTTGTTGAGCTATCCCGAGTAGAAGAAGTCTCTTTTGAAGCTCTTGGGAAACCCAGAAGCCGTCAGTCGCCCACCCAAGACTGTCTCCTTCGAGGATGCCAATGTGGCTATCTTCCAGGGAAATACTAAGGATCCTCCCTTCCTGCTAGGCCTAAACATAAAAGGGAAAAATATACACAACTACCTAGTAGATTCTAGGGTTTTGGGTAACATCATGCCTTTATCCATATGCCAAAAGCTCAAATTCTGACCCACCCCATCTAACGACACAGTAATCCAGCTGGATAAAATTACTATAAAAATGGTGGGTGAACTGAAGAACATCCAGATTCAACTCATCCAGGACCCCAAGATAAACAACATAATTGACATCCAAGTGGTGGACATCTCAGAGACTTATGGGATGTTACTAAGTTGCAATTGGTCCAAGTCCCTAAATGGATACTTCTTGACTGACTTCTCCCACTTGTGGCTTCCCTGGAAGGGAGAATCTAACCAGATCTAGGTCGAAAGTGAGCCCCAGATGAAGCAAGCCCTCACCAAAGTTGGGAGGGTAAATGGATTCCTCTTCTCTGAGACTTCCCCCAGGGTGTACCAACCCTTTGAGATCTTAACATTAAATTTCACCCTCGGGGAGGAACCTATAGTCTCTTAGAGAATCTAGGACCTAGAAGAAAAACTGAGGGTTGAGGTTAACTCTCAGGGTGCCATAGCGACCCCTTCCACACTCTTGTCTGGCACTTGGTGCTGGGTGCATTACCAGAAACATTCAGAGCTAGAGTGTGAACCTTTCCTTGTCGCTGCTACCTGGTACATCAATACCCTCTAGAAGAAAGAACCCACAACCAATTCTTTGGGACCCAGTGCTTCTACTGGTAGCACCTTTTTGGTGCCACGTGTCTAGGGATCCCAATCAGAAGTTTCTCCAGAGACAAACATCACCCACATACCATCAACACTAGAGGAAGCTCCTCCCAACCCTCCCAAGAATAATCCAAAAACCACTTCATCTTCCCAGCCCTAGACAACAAATAATGACTTATGGACCCTTAAGTTTGACGGGTCCCAATCCAAATAGGGTTGTGGGGCTGGAGTGGAATTAATCAACCCACAAGGAAAATCCTTCCTCATGTCCTATAGGCTACAGTTCAACTACACGAACAACATCATGGAGTACAAGGCTTTGGTCCTTAGACTCCTATTTGCACTAAGGAAAGGAATCACTCGCCTCCGGGCCCTGGGTGATTCAGAGTTGATTTTTAAGCAAGTCCGGAGTCAATATACCTATCATGATAAAAGGCTGGCCACATATCGCAATCGGGCATGGAGCCTTGTTGAAGATTTCGATGCTTTCAATATTGATCTTATTCCCTAGAGATGGAACTATATCCCAGATTCCCTTGTTGTTTTTTCCAGCACACTTGAGCCCATGGCTGGCTCGCGACTCTAGAGATTTTTTGTTGAAATGATCCCCACCCCGTCCATTCTAGATAATGTCACCCATTTTCAAGTTTTTGAGGACGATCAACATATCCTGGCCTTCATGGCCAATGTTGATGTTTTTGAGGACCAGATAGTAGAAGAAAGAGATCATGATGACACTAGATAGGGTGATGAAGATGATGGGATCATGGACTTATCAACAAACACCATCCCTAAAGGGATGGTCGCACTTGAACGAATCTTTGACTCAGACCCTCAGGGCTGGGAAAAGATATCATCCTCCTCCGAGGGAGGAAAATTTGAGAAAGTGAACATCGGCCAACCCGGTGAAGAGAAAATGATACACATTGGCACCTCCTGCTCCCCTGAGGAGAAGGAGAAGATTCTCACGGTTCTCGAAGAATACATTGACATAATTGCATGGGTGTGTGAGGATTTGAAAACATATGATACATCCATTATGACCCATACTATCCCAGTCAAACCTGATGCTAAGCCTTTCTGGCAAAAGCAATGACCGGTCAACCCACTGATAGAACCTTTGATTTATCACGAGGTCCAAAAACTACTGTCAGCCTGGATAATCTTTCCGATTTGGCACACTACGTGGGTTTCCAACTTAGTCCCTATGAGGAAGAAAAGGGGCGAGATCTGCCTTTGCATGGATTTACAAAATTTGAATAAGGCCTCCAAGAAAGACAATCATCCTCTCCCCTCATTGGATGAGGTATTACAAATCATAAATGAATCACAAATGCTGTCCTTCTTAGATGGGCACTCTGGGTATAACCAAGTCATGGTTAAGTATGAAGATAGAGATAAAACAACATTTACCACCAAGTGGGGAACGTTTGCCTACCAGAGAATGCCCTTTGGCTTGATTAATGTAGGGGCCAGATTCCAAAAGGCTATGAACATCGCATTCAAAGGCCTTGTGAACTGGTGCATAATCATCTACATGGATGATTTGATCATCTTTTCCTGGGATAGGCATGATCATTCCACCCACCTCGTCCAGATTTGCGAGAGATGTCGCCGATATGGAATATCCCTCAACCCTAAGAATCACATATTCAGGGTCACTAAAGGGAAGTTGCTCAGGCATATTATCTCTGAGAAGGGTATATCCATTGACCCAGAGAGAGTTGAAGCGTTGCTAAACCTACAAATGCCCAAAAACAAGAAGGAAATGAGGTCTTTCTTTGGAAAGATCAACTTTGTCTGCGGTTCATCACTGGATTCACCAAGATCATAAAACCACTCAATGAAATGATGAAGAAAGATACTAAGATCAAGTGGAGTCCTAAAGCCAAGTAGGCATTCACCTAGATTAAACAAACAATAATGGAGGCACCAGTTCTGGCTAGTCTGGACTACTCCCTCCCCTTTTACAATTATTCCTTTGCTTTGCTGCATTCTGCTGCGACAATATTGACCCAAAAGGTTGAAGGGGAAGAAAGACCAATAGCTTTCATGAGCTCCCCCTTTAAGAATGCCGAAGTTTGGTATTCATCCTTGGAAAAGAAGGCATTTGCTCTCATTCACACTGTGAAGAAATTTTGGTATTATATTCTCCAGAGAAAAGTGCATGCTATCATCCTGGACCATGCAGTAAAATCTCTGCTGATGCAGAGTGAATTGGGTGAAAGATGGGGAAAATGGATGACCATCCTACAGGAATATGATTTAGAAATGCAACCCATGAAGATAGTCTAAGGCTAGGGACTATGTAGAGCGATGGTAGAAGAGACTCCCCACATTGAATGTCAGACATATATAGTGGAGTCCATCACTCAGGATCCATGGTATACAGACCTGGTGTACTTGTTGTTGAATAACAGATGCCTGAAGGGATTGCCTCCAAACAAATGTCATGCCTTGCGATTGAAAAGTGCATACTTCATGATAAAAAATGCTTTTTTGTAGGAACTATGAGGGAGTGTACCTCCGGTGCATCGATAGGGTTCAAGCTGCAAAAATAATTGAAGAATTTCATGGGTAGTTTGGAATCGGGCATGGCTCAGCTGATGCCACTACCCATCAGATCCTTTAGGCTAGATATTATTAGCCTTGTATATTTAGAGATGTCTACACTCACATTAGGAAGTGCCACACTTGCCAAACTGTGACACATCATGAGCGGAACCCAACTATGCCTTTGCACCTGGTCTTTGAAGCTAGACCATTTTTCGAATGGGCATTTGACTTCATTAGGGAAATCAACCCCAACTCATATGCCAACCACTTGTACATCTTGACTAATACTGATTATTGCACCTGGTGGTCTGAAGTGATACCTTATAAAAACAACATGGCAGACGTAGTCATAAAATTCCTAGAAGAAAACATCGTCACAAGATTTGGAATGCTCTTCGCTATAGTATGTGACAATGGTCAAGCATTTTTTTCAAAAAAATTACTTGAATGGACCTATGACCGAAGGATCACTCTGAATTTTTCAAGAAACTATTATCCCCAAGGGAATGGTGTGGCTGAATCGACTAACAAAAAATTGCTTGAAGTAATCAAACACTTGTTAGAGAAGAACCCCCGGACTGACACCAAAAGCTGAGATTCACCCTCTGGGTGGAATGTATTTGAATTAAGGTAGCCTTGGGGACTTCCCCATTCCATCTAGTTTACGGTTAGAACCTAGTCTTCCCCATTAACCTACAAATCCTAATTTTACAGTTTATGTAGGAATTCAGCAACTGGGACAATATCATGGAGGTTCGGCTCCTAAATCTAGTGCAAATGGAAGAACAAAGAGACGTGGCTCTTGAAAATTTTGTGCATCACCAAGCAGTAGTAAAATGATGGTTTGACCAAAGAGCCAAGTATAAGGCCTTTCAGATTTTGGACTTGGTCCTCTCGTGGAATAAAGCCTGGGAAAAGAAAGGAAAACACAACAAATTCCAATGGCTTTGGCTCAGACCATACTTGATCTCAGAGATCTGTGGGGAAAATACTTACTACCTCAGTACCATGATTGGAGAAGCCATTCCATTTCTCATTAATGGACAGTTTCTCAAACATTATTTTGAATGAGGTGGGTTGTCCATAATTGTACTATATGTAATTTTGCTCGCTTGTAAATATCTTTCCCAGTGCCTTGTTTGGGGTGCCTTGTAAATAGTTTTTTTGGCTGCCCCCCAGTACCGCCCCCTTTTCTTCTTTCATTTTGTTTCAGCCTTGTTCTTTCTTTTTCTGGGTTCCCAGTGTTTTTCCCTCCCCTTTTTGTAGACCGGTATGCTTTGCATAACATCTAGTCTCCAGAATGGTACCTTTTGCATTGTGATGAACTCATAATCTATTGTTAGCATGGTGGAATTAGTCCAATCTCTGGAATTCTTTTGTAAGTTTGATAACAAGCTATGAGTAATATTCATCAGATTCATCTCCTGAAAGTCCAGAATTTGGTTAAGTCAAAAGATCAAAGGAACAAGTAATCAGACACATTGAGAATATATCGGTCACACTGGTCTGGTAGTCCAAAGTCTAAAATAATTTAAACTCTTTCCAGGTCTGGAATTTTCTTCCCTGACTGGCAGAATTGAAGTGGATGGAAAGGTGAAAGAAGTACCACCGTTAAACTTAGCTAAGCTTAAGCTTAATGGTGAAAGGAGTACCGCCTTTCCATCTAAGGAAAAGAAAAGAAAAATTAAAGAAACTAAATGGAGAAATTCTGGTTTCCGGAGGAAATGTGTAGATTCAATGACTTTGGCTCGATGTATCTAGTGCCTCTTCTCTACTTCTCCTAGAGGTCATTGAATTGATTTTCTTTCAAAGCACACACTTCACAACTGATGAAAAGACCAAGGATTGAATTATGTATGGGCCAATTTTTCTCAAATGCTTTGCACCTTGCAAACAAGATGCTCTAAGTAATGACTGATTCCAGTTCTGCTAACCAGAGATTCCATAGTTCTTGAATGCACTAAGGCATTTATCCTAGATAGTCACCATTTGTTATGCCCTGCATACCTGTCCCTACATTTTGTGGGCAAAATGTTGGGTCGCCTCTTTTCACTTTGGCTCTTACCTTGTTTTCTTTATTTTCTTTATTTTCTTCTTCGGGATTTTCCTCCTGTGAGGTTTGTTTTCTCTTGTTTTTCCTTCTTGTGTCTCTGAGACCCAGTCCCAGAGTTAGTTCTTTCCAGAGCCAAATTTCAAACTTCGGGATTCTCCACCATGATTTCTTCTTCTCACAAGAAGGTATCGTCACTTGGAATCCCCGGGCACAGAGTCTGAAGGTTTTGCCTATTCTGGAGTTTGTGGAGGAGAGGGTAACTCACTTTTACCTTGGTTATAAATAGAAATTGCATGTCACTATTACAGTTACCACGATTAAAAACACTTGTGCATTCGGAGTGATTCTTAGGTGACTAAACTGTGATTAAGCTGGGAATTACTCTGTGCTTAGTGGGTTATTACCAGTTGATTTGGGGTGTCTGTTCATGATCAATTGAAGGTAGGACTTGTTGCAAGAGTTCTCCTGGTGTGCTTCTTCCCTGCTATTCTTCATATTTCCAGGTAGGCTCTCAACTTGTTCTCTGGTTTCTTATTTTCTATGTTTTCCTGGTTGTTCTCTTTTCTTTCTTTTGGTTTTTGTTTTGTTCATTTTGCTGGTTTGCCATCTGTGCTTTTTGTTTTTGGTTCGCCTCCCATTAGTGGGTTGGCTCTGTCAGAGGGTTTTCCACCCTCTGTGCAGTTGTAGATTAATGTACATGTTGTATATGGTCTTAGGGTAGTTTGTGTATATATGTGAATGTTGTTTAAATTTGTAAAAAGCTTGTAAATGCTGTATTTTTGGTGTGTATATGTTTCGACCTTTGACCCTCTATATTTTTATGTATATATCCTATATATCCTTGAGAGTTCATGAGTCCCTCACACTCTGTCGTGTGTTTTCACTTGCCAGACAAAGCTTGTTGAGACAGAGTCACCATGGTTTGAACTTGACACCTCGCGGGTTCAAGCCATGGTGACTTTCTCTCTCCTTCGTCTCATCACCTTAATGGCGGGATTAATTTCCCATGAGTGGGCATTCAAACCATGTCCCATCTGGCATTTATTTTACCATGTGTTAGCCCACTTGTCTCCATTAATGCCTTCATGTTGCTTGTCACCTGACCATGTGCCAACCCATGTTAGCCAAATACGATTTCTTGCTGGTCACATTGACACAGAAATGGCTAGATTATCTAGGCTTTGGTTCCCAAGAAATCCCTGGTCCTGTGCTTCCCCTTTGTCATTTGGTTCAATTTCCCCCGGAGTCTTATACATGACTATTGCAAGTATTCTGGGACTTTTTGGTGTATGCTAACACTTGTTGAACAGGTGCAGGGTGGTGACGATTTCCCCAGAGTTCTAATATTCTTTTATATGTATCATGTTCTAATGGTTCTCTGAAATTGCAGGTTGTGGATAAGTTGATTAAAGATGTCTAAAGTAATCACCCCTCCTTCCAGCCCAGAGTTGCCTACCACTTCCACCCGGGTGGCCACCAAAACCAAGGCCAGAAGGTTGTTAGAAAAACTGCCCTTGACCTCCAAATATCCAAAGGAGGGTGCCCTTGTGGGATCAAAGATAGAGTCTAGAGTTCAAGAAATAACAGACACATGGCCCAGACCTTGGGTGGAAATGCAAGGTTTGATTCAAGCCATTTATAGGTTGAAGGCCACTAAAGACAATCTGACCACTCAGATAGTTGCCTCCGGTATCATTAAGGCGGTAAACTTCCCTTATTCAGTGCAATCACTAGAGTTAATACTCCAGTTGGAAACATTATACAATGCACCAACCTAGACCGTTCTACTTCTAGATCCCTGACCACTATAGTATGCAGCAACAATCGTCACCTTGGATGGAACAACTTTTTCCTTTGGGCTGGGGATCCCATAGTTGAATGGGTCCATTATCCAGAATTGGGTCCAGACATTGTAGGAGTTTGAGGATGCTGCCCTTATCTCCTGGCAACATCTCAATAGCCACTAGCTGAATATCCCAAAGAGGGATTGCAGGAGGATGAAGATGGAAATTCCCGGCGGGGAGTTCAAGGAGCCCATTCAGGCAGGCATTGTATTCCTATGTAGGATCTTTGGATTACCCCATGCCTGAGATTTCTCAGCATGGATGTACTACTTTTTGTACTACATCACCACTCGCAGTCAGACCTTCAACTGGGAGGCCCTCATATCCAATCACGTGGACAAAAAGCTAAAGGGTGTCATCCAAAATTCCAAGTTTTACATGACATCATACATGATAAGGGCACTAGCGCAACAAAGACCAACTTTTCTAGGTTTGGGAACAGTTGGAGAACTTGGAAACAGGTCGGGCCAGGTAACACCATGGGACCATTATCCCCAAGTCCAATGGGAACTCAATTTCTCAAATTTCTGTCAGGTAAATGATGCTTTCATTTACCACAACATCCTAGCACTTACTCAGGATTCCGGGTACCGACTGTCACAGTTGTAATGAATTTGGTTAGCACCTATGGCCGCTATTTTATTCAATTCCAACACCACACCTACATTTGGGTGACTGACTTCTCTGAGGAGCCCCAGCTTCTTCCCCGGTATTGCAGGGAGAAAATTATTCTTTTAGAGTTCTACTGACATATGATGGATCTGCACGCCTTCTTAACATTAAAGAAGGTCATCAACATCCCATTCCCATTCTCATGCTGGAATTATACATGCAGCCTCACTACAGCTTGGGAGGCAAACAATGAATTGAAAAACTTGGGGCTGGTGGAATTCCACCTTGCCTAGAAGAACTACGATCCTCTCAACAAGATTGCCGTAGTACTCCCCCGGGCATCTGCCCAACATGAATTGGACATTGAAGACTTTTGGGCAGACTGCCAAGATAGTTTTGATCTCCAGGCCCGACAACATTCACGGATGAGAAAAGGGCTCATGAAGGCGCTCGACCTTTGGACTTTCCTGAAGGGATTTTCAGATGACGGGCCGCTGGAGGATCCATCATATAAAGAACAAGGACTAAAAAAATTGGATCTCCCTCCAATGGACTAGGCCACTCCTGAGGACCTAACAATTAAAGGGGTATGTCACCCCATTTTAGAGGCAAGTCACCAATATTTTTCCCACGTGTGTCCTAAAAGCGTCCGGAAGAAGTCAATGATTTGTAAGGCCATTCCCTCCTCTGCTGGCACTGGACCTTCTCCATCTTTTGCCACCGTCGGACCTAGCACAAGTAAAGGCAAAGAGAAAGAGGGCACTCCAACCAAGGCACCTCCCCAAGTTCCCACCCTTCTAATGACCCAACTACAACAACAAATGGAGTCAGCAAGGCTGGCCAGCTAGCAAATAAGTATGCAGCTATCCTCCAGCCTCCTTGTAGCTCTAATGCCATCTCGCCCGACGAGATCCCTGTCATTAGCTATAATGATGAGCAGATAGACTTTCGTTGAGGTGAAGTCTACTAGTATTTTGGACACCGGGGTTCCACTGATGAGAAAGAAGAGAAAGAGGGTGACCCCTACACCAAGCATAGCCATAAGTCTCGGTATGCCAGAGGTGCCCCTGGTGGATGTTAGTTTAGACTCTCCCAAACTAGAAGATATTTCTGACTCCTCACCTCCGCACGATGACTTCGATGACACTTTCTCAGCGGAGGAGTTCATGGACCTCCAACAAGGTATAGGCCATGCGGTGGAGGAAATTGCTGCTCAGGATAAGGAAGAGGCCCTTGTAGAAAAAGAAATCTTGGAAGAAGAAGATACATCAAAACAAGAGGCCTGGGAGGAAGCACAAACGGGGCCCGAGTAGGAAAAGACATCGGTCCAAGAGACCAAAGATACACCAAGGCAGCCCACAGATGAGCAGCTGATGATTGGGAAACCCAGACCTTCGGGATCAACCTTGCCCCCTTTCATCATGCCCCAAACGCCTTTGGATACTCTAGTTGATTAGGTGCCCCAAAGCACATTTGGTGAGGTAGTAATGATGACCGCCTTGCTAAATTTTGGCTAGAGACCTCACCCACCCCAGAGGATTTTCTGATGGAGGAGAATATTCCAACAAATGAGGCTAATGAGGCCTAAGAGCAGCAACAAAAAATTGATCAGGAAGCCCCGGACAATGAAAATGTAGAATCAGCTAACGCCAGGATGGATGAAGAAGTCCCTGTGGATATAGGCAATGTTAAGCCCAGAGAAAAGGCTCTGAATACTACAACAAAGGACACCAACATGGCAGAAAATACTGAAGGTTCTAGAGAACAAGAAAAGGAAAAGGAACAAGAGAGGGAGAAGGAGCCCAAAGATAATGTACATTCTAAGAATGTACCATCAGATTCTGAAAGAAATCTTGTTGAACAGGTTTAGTAGAAAAGCCACCCTAGCCACCCCAATGGCTAGTTGAGTCAAGGAAAAGAAAGGCCCCGGTGGTAGCATCAGGTGATATGCTCTCGTTGGTCAAGATGATAGCCAGAAATGCAGAGGCCCAAAAGCCCAAGAAAGCATGGACAATCTATACTCTTCAGACTGGCCCAATGGGTAGCACAGTTGTGACTATCGCAACACCCCCTCCAGGTGTAGATGTGGCGGTTGTAAGGTCTGAATACTATAACATAACATAAGTGGCATTGGGGAGGAGAGACAAACAGGGTGAGCTGGATTTAATGAAAGAAGCTACCAAGGCAATAGAGGCCAAATACATCAAGCAGGGTCAGAAGTTAAAGGAGGAAAGAGAGACGAATGCCAATCTCCTCTCACTTCTGGTAGAACTAACATGGCCTTTGGCCAAGGTCCACCCTGAAACCCCTTCCTCTGGATTTTCATTGGCGTAGAGTAACATGGACTCTCTATGGATTATGAAGAAGAAGGCACAAGCTATAGATGAGTGGGTCATCGAGCAAGTAGCTTCCATGAGACAATTTCTAGTGGCATCCCTCCCAGAACTTTATCGAGTTGACATTCTTCTTAGCCAGGAAAAAGGCTTCACTCTTATATGGGAGCAAGATTTAACAAAGTATGAAAAATGGAAGGCTGGGCTGGAAGAAATTTGCAACATAGGAGAAGAAGTCACCACAGAGGCGGGGATTTTGGGAGACAAATCATATGATTCCCTCCAGGCCCAGTACTCCAGACTTGTCCTCAAGATTGAGGTATGCAAGGAACAGGTAAAGGCCTTGAAAGAGAAGGTGACAATGGCCCAATACCCCTGGGCTTGTTTCAAGCATTTGTGGATGGGGTATCGCAAGTTGATCCCTTCACCACCGAAACATGTACCCTAGAGGACTATGTCCTCAGCAAGTATGATGAACGAATGGATTCCCTGGTTCCGCCTGTTGGAGTTTTTGACCAGGGTAGGCTATCCAAATTATCCAAGACAATGATCCAGTCACATGAAGCTATGAAATTAGTGGATAAATTTTGGAGCAGGGCCGGAGATGTTGAGGAAGCATTGGAGGCTATTCGCAATCGGTGGGACAACATCGGAAGCGTGGATGAAGAATGCACAGGCCAAGTGTTGGAGGCTTTGGAAAAATCATGAGGAACAATAAAGTTCTCCAAAGTCTAGAGAATCTCACCAACCATGTATCTTTTGTATTCATTCATTCTTTCAGAACGTAAGTTCCCAGATCCCACCTTTTTTAATTCTTTAAGTGACCCATGTCTCGGTTGGTCGACCGATCGCTTTCAAGATAGTTAATAAAAAGTGTCATAAAGTAGGTAACCACAACCAGGCACATCAGCTCGACAAGATGGTTCTGACATATGGTCTTCCCAAGGTGCCGCTTTAGTGTTACACCTGGCGCATCAAAGACAACAAGTCATTCTCCCATTTATGAGGCATGTAGCCTCGATCCCTGGGGGATCAGATTTTTTCTTTCCTCCTCTTGACTCTCTTCTCAAGGCTAATTCTTCCACTCCTCTTTTCTTGTCTTATTATTTTGACATGTCAAACCTTTTTCATCTCTAGGTCTTTTGTAGTGTGGCGCAGGTAGTATCAGCCACCAAAAATAGTATTATATTATAAGGTGTAAAATAAATTAGGTTAAGTTTAGGTAAAGTCTTGTGTATAAATAATATGTCTGACCTCATTCCAAGGGTCGGTGAAATTGATGATTTTGTAGTCCATATGTAATAGCATTTTAAGTTTATCAGTTCTTAGTTGTAGAGCTCAATGCTCCTTAGTTGTTAAGTGCTCTCAGTAGATAGATTCTCCCTTGGAGCCACCATTATAACACACACCAGTGCTTGCTGGAAGATATGTTAATGAAGAAGGAAGGGTTCTATCAATGATGTTGTTAGCATTCTGATCTCTAGTTAACGGTATTTATGCTTTGTGTTCTTTATGTCCTTTTCTCTAATACTTCAAGTAGATTAACGACCTCCTTTTCCTTCGCTATTGATTAAGTATGAGCTGATGGTTCTATATTTCTTCAGTATTTTGTGTAGTGTGTTAGAGCATTGTTGATGTTTTGAATGTTTAGTATAACTATAGGTAGATGAAATATTTCTAACTCTGCATTATCTTTTGAGGTTTATTTGTTAAGTGAACATGCGCTTGCAAGAAACCCCACTTACCTAAATCCCCAGAGAAGATGAGAAAAGATAACCAGCTACCCCCCTCAAAAAAAATAGTCACATTTCCCAACTAAGCTCCTGCACTGTTGAGACCTGACTCTCATGCGCTTGAAGGCATGGAATCTCATTTCCCCAGACAACCTTTACAGGCAAAATTGGCCGGTACCTCAGTACCCGGTGACAACTTACATCTGTTGGCAGACCCGGTCACAAAGACCCATCAATAACTACTGAGTCGAGAATGGACCAAATTCTTGAGAGGATGATTGTCCACTGATTTCACCTAGCTATGGCTACCATGAAAGGGACTGAACAACCAGATCAAGATTGATGTTGAACCCAAGTTAAAGAGGATTATCATAGATTATAATGTTTTGAATGAAGTTTTGTTCACACAGACTGACTTGGGCACCTATTGGATGGATGACATTATCATGTTCCAACTCAGAGAATCTGATGAAAAAGACCATAGTCCTATGCAAGTCCTACTAGATTTCAACACCCATGATGATGTCTTTCAAAACTTTATCAACAACATGATGACAAGCCTACAAAACCAAGGAAGAGAGGCAGAACCTAACATCCTCCTATTACTAGGGTATTGAAGATTGTACCAAGTGAGTTATTCAGAATTCACATGCCCCAGTTTCCAAGATGCACTATCATGAGTGTTAAATCAAATATCTCTACCAATCGGAGCCCTAGAAGGGCTTGAGATAGAAAGGGAAAGCCTTTAGGTGTCAAGTGAAGGTAACACCATGTCAAAGGAAGATGCCCCCATTAATCCTGACATTTTGATCCACACTCAAGGTAGTGGGTCCGAATCAGATAACAAAAACCCTCCCTTGGACATATTCAGTGACTGGAGCACTTTAGATGATGGTGCGTTTCCACCCTATAGAGAGCTACATGAAGATAAAGATGGTGAAAGCACTGAATTCCCAAACCTTGAAAATATCTAGGGGGTAAAGAAAGAAGAGTTAACTTCCTTAGATAGTGACGGGGGAAATAAGCGAGAGCTCAAGACAAAGGGTTTCTCAAGGAATGTCCCAACCAATTCAAACCTCGCAAAACAACACCAAATATGGAAATTATGCTTCGATGGCTCTAAGTGTAAATAAGGAGCAGGTGTGGGGATCAAACTGAGAAATCCAAGATGTAATTCTTTCTATACTTCTTATAGGTTACAATTTCTATGCACTAACAATGTTGAAGAATATGAACCATTCGTTTGTGAACTCTTCCGAGCCCATGAGAAAGGAATAAAAGCCTTGATGGTAGGAGACTCACAATTTATTGTAAAACAAATCTACAGTAAATATTCTTACAACATTAAGAGGCTCTTAGCCTACCGAAATAGGGCATGGGACTTGATCAATGAATTCAAAGCATTAAATATCAAATCCATCCCATGAAGGAAGAACATTATCACTGATGTCCTAGCTGTATCGGCCAATTCATTACACACAATGGAGAAATCTAAACTAAAGAAGTTCTCATTTGAACTCATTGCAGCCCCAGCCATCCCAGACAACATCACCAATTTCCAAGTCTTTTAAGATGACCAACACATCCTTGAGTTCATCATGTGCGTAGGTGTGTATGAAAAGTAGTTCATAGACAAAGGGAAGGAATAGGCAGAAGAATAAGTTAGCCTGGAGGACCTAGATGATCAACGCATCATAAACCTGAGGACCAATTCCATACCAAAAGGAATGGTGGAACTAGAAAGAATATTTAATGGTGATGAGACTTCTATGAGAAGACATCTAGACATACCACCCGATGGTAAAGAGTACGAGACATACAACCTTGGCACCGAAGATGAGTCGAGGGAGGTCCACATCGAGAAAGTATGTACCAAAGAAGAGAAGGAGGAGATGGTCCAGCTCCTTATAGAATATCAAGATTTCATAGCTTGGAGTTATGAAGAGTTGAAAACATATGACACCTTAGTAATTATGCACAATATCCCACTAAAACCAGATTCTAAACCGTTCTAGCAGTGTCAACATCCCATCAACCCTACTACGGATCCCCTGATACAAAAGGAAGTCCAAAAGCTACTGGATGTGAGGATCATATTCCCACTTTGACACTCCACATGGGCAGTGAACTTGGTACTTGTGAGGAAGAAGACCGATGAGATCATATTATGCGTGGAAATCTAAAATCTGAACAAAGCCTCTCAGAAAGATAATTACCCACTCTCTTCTCTTGATGGGGTACTACAAGTAGTGAAAGGTTTCCAAATAATTTCCTTATTAGATGGTTATTCAGGATACAATCAAGTGATGGTACAAGAGGAAGATAGATTGAAGATGACATTCACCACCAAGTGGGGGACATTCGCCTATCGACGGATGCCCTTCAATTTAAGCAATGCCAATGCTACTTTCTAGAGGGCCATGGACACTATTTTCAAGGGGCTAGTTGGAAAATATATCATCATCTATATGGATGATCTAACCATTTTTTCAAAAGAGTGAACCGATCATATAAACAATCTAAGAAGAGTCCTCCAAAGATGCAGGAAGTACAAGATTTCCCTCAATCCCAAGAATGTATATTTGGGGTCATAAAAGTCAAGTTTCTAGGGCACATAATCTCAGAAACATGAATATTAATTGACCCTGAACTATTTGAAGCCATTCTCAAGATGCCACCACCTCACAACCACAAAGAGTTGAAATCTTTCTTTGGGAAGATTAACTTTGTGAGGAAGTTCATTAGTAGTCTTGCCAAGATAGTAAAGCCACTCAACGACATGTTGAAGAAGGATGCTAAGATTGAGTGGAATCCCCCAGTAAGAAATTCATTTAAAGAGATCAAGAATGCAATCGCTACAACCCCTGTTCTTGTTAGTCCATATTACACTATTTCCTTCAATGTATATTCTTTTGCGTCATAACACTCCTATGTAGGCATCCTCACACAGAATAAAGATGGAGATAACAAGAGACCAATAGCCTTCATGAGCTACCCCCTTAAGAATGCTGAAGTTAGGTACCCCAACCTAGACAAACAATCTTTTTCTTTATTCAAAGCAGTGAAGAAATTCTGACATTACATCCTGAGGAGAAAAGTCTTTGGGATAGTCCCCGACGCAGTCGCAAAATATTTGTTGATACAAAACAAGCTAGGAGAGTGAAGGGGAAAATGGATGGCATTCCTGCAAGAATTTGACCTAGAGATCCAGCCAATGAAGCTAGTAAGAGGCCAAGGCCTAACAAAGCTAATCTCTAAAGTAGAAGAGGGTCTAATATGCCAAACTTACACTGATCAAGGTGTGATCACTGATATATGGTATCAAGATGTAGTCTACTACCTACTATAGAATCATTGCCCAGAGAGGATGAATAGCTCACAAAGAAGGTCTTTGAAAATCAAAAGTAACTTCTACATGTTGAAGAATGATCAACTATATAAATGCAATTATGAAGGTATGTACCCGAGGTGCCTAGACAGGCTCAAAGCAAAACAAGTCCTAGAATATTTCCATGATAGATACAAGATAGGACACGGGTCAGCTAAGGCAAATGCTCACCAAATATTAAGGGCAGGGTATTTTTAGCCAACATTGTTCAAAGATGCTAATGAACATGTAAGATCATGCCACACTTGCCAAACAAGTGCAACTCGAGAGAGGAACATGGTGATGCCCTTGCAGCCAGTATATGAGGTACGTCTGTTCGCTCAATGAGACTTAAATTTTGTTGGAATGATTAACCCCATTTGTCTATAGATCACAAGTTCATCCTAATGGCTACCGATTATTTCACACACTAGACAGAGGCCCAGACACTAAATAATTGCATCACAGAAGTGGTAACCAAGTTCCTAGAGGAGAGCATCATAACCAAGTTTGGGATGCCATTCTATCTGGTATGTGACAATGCCCCCTCTTTTTACTCTGCCTCACTCACACAATGGGCCTTTTAAAACTAGGAAATCCTTACATTCTCTTCTAATTATTGTCCACAAGGCAATGGCATAGCAGAGTATACAAACAAGAATCTGACAACAGTGATTAAACATCTCCTCGATGACAATCCTTGAGATTGGCACACACAACTAAAATATGCTTTATGGATTGACTGAGTGAGGATTAAGAATAACTTAGGGATATCCCCATACCAATTGGTCTATGGATTGCAAATGGTCTTCCCCATGAACTTGAAAATATCAATCTTTAGATTTATGGACTAGTTTATTGGAGGCAAAGATCAGGTGCAAGTAAGACTAATGAACCTCCTCAACTTGGAGGAGAAAATAAATTTAGCCCTGGAGAACAAGTCAAAGTACTAGGCCATCATCAAGTGGTGGTTCAGTAAGAGGGCCACCATTAAATATTTTAGGATCTTTGACCTCATCCTCATGTGGGACAAGGAAAAATAAAAGTTGGACAACCACACCAAATTTCAAAAATTATGGACATGCCCCTATAAGATATCAAAGATCTTGGGGGAATGCACTTTCAGGATCAACACCTTAGACGAAGAGTTGAACCCATTTCCAATCAATGGGAAATTCCTCAAACACTATTTGGAATCCTAAGTGGGACTTCCCTTCGTCCCTTGTATCATAGTTTTGATCATTTTCATTTTCTTTTTCTTTTCTTTCTTCCTTTCATTTTTTAATCTTCAGTCTGTTTCTTCCATCCAGTGTCATTCCCCTCCTTTGTTGGGGCTTGTTACTTCTTTTGATTTAGGTCAGTGTATCTTGGACTCATTCCAAGTTGTCCTTAAATTGGAGCAGAGGTATTTCTTAGTCAAATTCTCCAAAGAAACATACAATGCATAGAATGTTCCAAAAGTCAAAAGTGGTGGTATCCTCCATTAACAAATAGAGAGATGTTTGATGCTTAGTCATCCTAATAAAAAAGCACATTAAGTAATGACACCTAAGAGCATTGGTTTCTTAAGCATTTGTCAATTGGGACTAGCACTAGTATGTTGATTCGAGTACCCACTGATCCCAAAACCCAAGTCTAGTGAATGTGAAAGCAAGAGGAAAGGAAGAATAATTGAAGATGAAAGAAAAAAGTACAAAAATAAAAATGGCCCAAAAAGATGTTACAATCCTAAAATTTGAGTAGCACAACCTAATCGTTTCTCAGATTGATCAAAGAAGACAATATGAACCTGAGTATAGAACTACATAAATCAAGGTCTTGATATGGCTCATGCAAGAAAATAAGAAATTAATTCAAAGAAAAGAGATCTCCTACATAGCTCTAGCCCAATAAACCAAATGGACTAGGGTGAGTATAACAACCTATACTGGGGCTATGGATGCCTGACCAACAGTAGATCAAGGTTAGATTTGGGACTCATGGAAAACTTTGTTGGGGCTATGGACGCCTGACTAGCAATAAATCTCTTTCTGGGAAGCCCTAGTCTACTTGGTGAAGGTTGGGAATAACTGACAAAAATTCTGGTCACCATAATCAAAGGTTGAGGAATGAACACATGTGAGCACACACTAGGACACAAGAAGAAAACTTCAAATTGGGAAGTCATTGAAAGATAGTCAACACAAATAACTCTTGGTTCTTGTTCCACTGCAAAGTTGGAATCCTGAAGGGTGTTGATGATAAAGAAATGCCTCAGTCATTTCCTCCTTTTGTCGGGGCTATTTTTTATGGGTCCATAACACACACCCCTTTTTGGTCCTCTGACCATGGGCCCCCCTTCTTTTTTGGATTTTTGGTCTTCCCCTCTCCCTGTTCCTTGAACTGGGCTTTGGAGGGGCCTGTTGAGAGAACAAAGGTAATTTTTGGTCCTTTCACACATTCGATGTTTCAGAGGACCGAAAAGGCCAAAAGACAAAACATTCTCACCTTTCGATGTTTCAGCCTCGGAAAGATCAAAAGGGGAGGAGGCCACCTGAATTTTGGCATTTTAGCCTCTGAAACCCTGAAGTCGAGTGACATCACCCTGTAGGATATATAAGTGGCCCGAGTCACTTTTTTTCATCACTTGTGTTTTTCTCTCGTTTGCGTCTTCTCGCCTCCTCATGCACTCATCATTTTTCCTTGGCTCCTCACCGATCATCGTCATATTGCATCTCCTGGCACTCAATGAATTTTTTCTTCCCCCTCTCCTCACACTTTACAGGTAGGGCTTCGTCGCCTTCTCTTATTTTTGATCTTGTGTTTTTGTTTTTAGGGCAGTTTAGGTTTCATCTTTAGCCTAGTAGGATCGTGCTTCCTCCTAGGTCCCTAGGGTTAGAACCCTTGAACCTTTGGTTGGGTTTCTCTCTATCATCTAGTATTTTTCTTTGTATTTTTTAGGTTAGGGTTTTTTAGCATCGCGGCCTAGTCACAGGTTTTTGGCCTCCAAAAGGATGAAAAATAGCCCCTCACTAGAAGTTTTCTTCAAGTGTCATTTCATGCTTTCAACATTTTAGACCACTGAAAACATTGAAATATCTAAAGAAAAGGTCACCTGACTTCAGAGGTTTCAGTCTTTCGGACACTGAAACCTATTTCAAACTTTCACACACTGAAAGGCCGAAAGCATTTCTCCAGTCCCTGAGTCTCTTCAAGATTTTGACCTTTTGCATGCCGACCTTGTCTTCAAAGTCTAAAATCCCAAAAGTTTGAAAAGAGACAAAAATTCATTTCTAGCTACTTGAGAGTCATCTACTTTTGATTTTCTTAGTTAGAGTTTTGTTTCTTTCCTATTTTAGTATTTTTTTCAATAAAGATACTGATACTTGCATGTTTCCTCACAGGAATACCTGAGAAGCAGACAACATCACCAATGAAGTACCAGTTCAAGGGGAATCACCTGCCTTCAAAGATTGGGAATAAACACTTGGAAATCACCAATAAAGACATAAGGAACATGAACTAGGATGAATTCCTAGTAAGGTGTTCTCAACTAGCGGGAAGGACTGAAGACTGCACCTCCTTGGTTTTATCAGGCCTAGTTAATGTAGCAGCACACTTGGTAGCAGTCATGTCCTCTGAGCTCATCATGACATTGACCAACCACTACACATCAGATGAAAGGGTGGTCATGAACACATAAGGACAGATAGTCGTTGACCTAAGGCCGGACAACATTGAAGATTTCTTCCATCTTTAGAAGGGTGTAGACAAATTCTATGACTTATTTATAGAAAAGGGGTTGAGATGGTTCAGGAACAAAACTGAGGATGCCTATGAGATTGCGAATCAGGAATGTACAATATAAAAATGGTTGATTTTATTGTTATGATTGGGATGTGATTGATATGTTAATTTTCCTTTAATTTGACTAGAATATATTAAATTCATTAACCCTAATTGAATTGTATCGATTAAGTATTGCAATTGTGATTAAGGAGAAGATAAGATATTCCTTTTATCCTCAAATGCACAAATGGGAGATCCAAGTTGATCAACCCCAAAGAAGGGAAAATGCACAAATGAATCAACTATTTGGAAAAGAGAATAACAAAGGAGATACCTTAAATTATGTTAATTATATGCATAGAAATGATGTATGATAGTAATTGAAGAGATAGGAGAAATGCACTAACCTTGAAATATTGTAGATCAAAGAATGCTATTTTCTGAGGTCTGTAGACTATTTCTAGAAAAACTAATAGTTGATCCCGAACCAAAATGCAGAGACAAAAAAAACCCATAAATCATTTTCCATTTCGATGTCATCTTATGAAAAAGGTTGACCTTGACCCACAAATGTCAACCCCGACCCAATAGTGTCGACCCTGACCTGCACAGATCCAAAAGTGACTCTGTTCGCATCGTCTAAAAGAAAGTCGAAAAGGGTATCTAGATCTGGTCTCAAATCAACTGTTCTACACCTGTACCTACAAGAAAAAGGAGATTGTTTTTTGTGGGGGAGGGGTTTGCCTTGGTCAAACCCCAGTTTTGGAATTAACCTCAAATATATGTAATTGAAATTGTAGAAATGGACAAAGTAAATGCATCAATTCACCTTACTTGAAAAGATCCTTGTGGCGGATTTGAATCCTTGAATCCATAAGTACACCTCAAAATGTGGAATGTAGAAAGGAAGGATGTCTTCAATCTCTTGCTTATAGATCTCCAACACCAAGTCTTGAATGGGTTCTTGAATTTGGAATAGGCTTGGAAGAAGGTGTTTGGAGAGATCACCAAAAGGGCACTATGTAGCTTGAATCCTTCAATGGCCTCCAATGGATCTCCTTAATGAAAATGGATGCTTGAATGGATGAATACTTGCTTCAAATCTTTCTCCTTGGCTTGCTTTAATCACACTTGAAGATAGTTTTGAGAATGCTTGATCACCCTTAGAAGACTTCGTTCGCTTGATGATGGTCCTTGTTAGAGAAAATGAGAGAGAAAGCTTCCCTTTTATATGAAATTAGGGCACAATCTTCTAAGGAGGCCTACATAGGAGGATTAAATTCCTATTAAAGCCTTTACCCCTAAGAGAGGACCTATATTAAAT